>CAXKVY010000643.1:127500-142685 GCA_964058915.1 Tetropium fuscum
AATACAAGACTATGTAGCTGTGGCTATTTCTATGTTATCGATTTGTTGTTCTTCGATACGGTAATAGCTTAGGGACACTCAGAACCAGTTAACGTATCATGCACCCAAGAGAGAAACGGCCATTTTCCGTAATATCGGTCAGATAACCCTGATACATTTTATCTTACTTCGCTATAAGTCCTCCTCTAGGAGTTAGATGCCCTTTTTCTGCTTTTGGGGGACAAATAAATGAAAATTTAATGTATTGAAAAAAATGTTGCTCTTTTACTGACATAACAGCATTGTTACCAAATACGTATATTTACTTCCTGTCAAATATATTTATATTAGGTATCTTTAGAAGTAATGTTTGAGAATTCTACCCCAATATTAACAGTGAACTATACATTTATAACTAAACTACAACAAAACACTCGGAGAGTTTTCTTTAAACGCATTGGGTTAGTCTTTAAAATAAATTTTGACAATACAATTTTATTTTATATTTTTCACCAATATGTGTATATTTATAAACATATTCTATACAATAGAATGATATATTTGATATGGAAGGCCCTCAATTTATCCAGAATACGTACTTTAATATCCACATATGAAATAAGTTCTTTCTTATGATATACCTAGATACTTTTTTGCCCTAAGCTCATAATGTAATTTACCCTCGGCGCATTCGCCATAATTTCAATAAAAAAAACCCTAAAATAATTATAAAATAAATGGTTTTAAAATTACACTCAGGCGCTGCCTTTCACAATTTACCAGCAGGCATATCTCAGGCTAGGTTAAAACAAAAACACATAATGTTCTTCGGCAAAAACAGAGGCTACGACTCGTTTAGCCGTTAAACCAAACATCATTCCCCACTTACATGCAGAACACATCCGTATGCGCTAATCTGACTCCATTAAGAGTACACAGCGGGGTTCTGCCAGGATAATCCTCCGGCACTGCCACTGCTCCGGGAATATTTCGGACTAAGAGTCGCTCCGGCTTGACCCGGACGTGGAATCCGACATCCTAAATTAAGGAAGTTTATGTCGTACGGCGGATAGTTTTTGATGGGAAAATTAAGTATCACGTTTGTAGCTAATTATCAAATAGAAAGCAAAAAATAATGTCATGTATCGCATAAATTTTATGTAGTTTATGTAGACTGTTTGTATGTAGTAGGTGGTTCTACAATTCCTAATCTCAATGCAATGCTATAACAAAATACTTATTCAATTTTAAGCAGTTGTTTACAGATAGAGAGGATACAGCTCTCAACTACAAGCATCATTAGTCGGAACCGAGGACAGCATTTAATATTATTGAAACAACTTAACAAAACAAAACTTAAATTTATCCGCGACTAACTTTAAAATAAAGGTATCATTCAGGTACAGTTATAGGACCCGGTTTTGGAATCCAGACAAAATATTCTTTCTGGTATCCGTATTTAGAATGGTATCCAGAGTCGATCTGATATCCGTATTTAAAAAAAGTGTATATTCCGGAGATTTAAGTACCTACTCATAACTATAACCTATTTATTGACATACGATTTTGATTGCAAAATTGTTGCAGTCAGAGAGTTAATAAATGAAAAAAATAAATAAAATATATACCTTAATATATGAATAAAAATTATACCATATTTAAAATAACCAGTGAAATTATGAAATGTGTAACATTCTATAGGATACTATTCGCTGAGTCTTTATTTAAATCCGCCGAGTATTTAATATCAAAAACAAAGTACGCATAATTACATTAAATTAAATTAAAAAATTAAATAAATTAAATAATTGGCATCAATCTGATTGGTCAGATTGTATCATAACAACAAGAAAGAAGGATCGTAACCAGGAAATGAAAATGTTTTTCCATACGGCATATCCGTAGTTACATATAACAATGCATGGGAGATCAGCTAAGGCGTTCGATGAGGTAACAGCCACGCTCATAATTTTTAAAAAAAATTGTTAAATTAATGGTAAAACTAAAACAAAAAATATTTGAATTTGTGAAAATAATTAAGAACACCAGTGGAAAAAGTCTACAAGTAGAGATAACTGCAAATTAAGTGTTTTTCGTCGTAACTAGCCGCAGAAGAGTTTGGTGATCAATATAATAGAAAAGGAAACAATTTTCTAAGAAATTACAAGAAGAAGAAGAAGAAGAAAATTAAAAGAGAATATAAGTGCATAAGCCGAAAATTAAAGGTTTGAAGGTGAAGATATCCCATAATAAAGTTCCAGCGATTGATAGCAGTATTCCAGAGGTAGTACGGCGACATGACACCATCCATGACCCGCTAGATGACACCATCAGAGCCCAACAGCATCTATTAGTTCGTGTTCCAATCAGTGTTGGAGAATAGTGATAAGTGTTAGTGCTTCGTAATAAAAAAGAATTAACATACATTTATAAGGTAACAACAATTTTAAACTTTGCTTGTTTTTAAGATATATTGTGACAGAGTACTTGATCCCATGTAGTAAAAATAAGTTGCGTAGGTTTGCGTAGTGTAGTAATAAGGTTTCACATTTTCTTTAAATTATTATTATATTTTAACAATAAAAATAGTCAGATATAAATCACTTCTACTTTCTTGTTCTCTCTAAACTTTTCTCGAAACATTTAAATCATACAATTTGAGATTAAACAAGATTCAGTAGATTCAATAAAATATTATGGTATCATAAAATTCACTATTTGGAAAGTAACTTCACTTTAAAATCTTAATCTTGCACAAATATTTTACTAGAACCATAGAGTACTATGTTTTTAGAGATCCTTCCAGTAAATCATTTCGACAAATTAGTGTTCATAGAACTGGCGCCCATAAGTAAGAAGGATTCAATAGGGAAGAAATAATGAAAGTATCCTGATCCTTATGAAAGTAGCTGATCAGATATTTCTTCGCCATACTATTACGTTACCTCATCTCATTTTATACTAATCTAATACAATAACGTATACAGAGCATTCACATATTTTAAAATTCATATATCTCAATTATCAACCAACATAGGGATATTTAAAATTTCATAAAATCGAACATAATAAATTATCATCCCAACATGGAGCATTAATATTTTCTTATATATAAATTGTCGC
The DNA here is from genome assembly GCA_964058915.1 of Tetropium fuscum. Classification (NCBI taxonomy): domain Eukaryota; kingdom Metazoa; phylum Arthropoda; class Insecta; order Coleoptera; family Cerambycidae; genus Tetropium; species Tetropium fuscum. Next base: position 130,603 of record CAXKVY010000643.1, read on the forward strand.
CCAAACAGTGGGCATCATTTAAAATTTTCATAAGTTCCTACACAATTTATATATAAGACTAATATATAAAAAACTTACGTTGTTTCTACAATAAAAAGTAGCTTAAGAAATATGGAATGTTAATCATGTTTATCAAAAGACTGTAAATAACTTAGAAGCTTTATTGCATTAACTTTGGATAACGAGGTTTTAAGTTGATTTATATACTATATAATATATTTGCATGGGTATATGTAGTTTCACACATACCCAGTTAATCACTCAACGCTTGCAGTTACTTTTACAGAATATTCGGGTGCGTGAACAATTAAAGAACATCACCCGGCCTGCGTTAATATAGTTGACCATGACTCTGGCAATGGTTGGCGATGATATGGTATGCAGATGAAACAGATGAGCATCCAGCCGGCTCCCCAACAACTGGCAGTGGATGATTGATCGGCCAACTAATTGGATGATCGATGGGTTTAGTTCATCAAGTGCCGCTCGCACCATCATTCTCTTCATGGCCTTCCTGATTTCAAGTAGAAATTAGGCCGACATGAAACCCCCGGCCTATCGCTATGTTAACGGACCCAATACTCGAACGACACACGCACCATCGAAATATGTTTGATACTTAATAAATGATGTCCGATTATGAAGTGTCGCTCGAAGGACGTAGAACTAATCGATGATTTTATCTTCTGACATATTTTCTGCGAGAGTATGTTATTTTCTGCTACAGATAATTTTAATAGTACATTGTAATACGTAATACGTAATACATTCAAGACGTAAAAATTATACAATTGATATGTCTATCCAGATTTTTATAACTAAAGAATGCCTTTGTTAATATGCCATAGGGATATACAATTATTATATTTGACATTGTAAATATTGCGTAAAAATCTGTTAAAAATTAATGAAATGTTAAAAAAGTTTTTTGGACCTTCCATACGTATTTCATATATTTTTATACTGTAACAAATTTTTGCGATATATATTTAAATGTTTCTTAGAGTGTAGGTGTTTTTATTTTCAATTTAAACATATTGTATTTTCGCCTTGAAAAGGTACATTTATCGTCGACGAACAGCGGCATTTTCCTTTTTCTATAATGTAGTCCACTAACGAATAATGAGTTGAACTTGTATACTGTCATGGACGTTAAGTTTGTCGAGGAACGTAATAGTAAATGTATTGAAACAGCATTTTTTGACTTGTTTTTTTAACTGTGTGACCCTGTTGTTACCCTATAAAATTCTCATTTTTAATCGAGACGCCCTAACGATCTATTTATATTTATAAAGAGTCTAATGCGATTAGAAATCTGTGTATTTAAATTTGATCCTTGGAAAGGCGGGAGCGGGAAAAGTTAATCTAATACCTGTTGATGAATGAGAAGGCAAAATAAAAAAGACGCTGGCGATAAAAAGCGGTTTTCTTTGAAAGGAACATTATGGAGTGGCTCTGCCTGCAGATCTGTAACACCCTCGTGGAATCTTATAAAAAGAAAGCCTGGGAAAATCTGATTCCGGAGGGTGTCAACTGCACAAACACACTCCAATCTTGTCGTCATTTTGTCGGTTCATCATTTAACTCTATTGCTTCTTGATCCATCTCCGCTTAATGCACTTTTGAATTACAGATTACACACTTGACTTATCACCGCATTTTTTGCATTTCTCGAATTAAAAGCTGCTCGCGATAATTATATTCGTATTATAGTGAATCGATTTAATTAAGTAGATGCAATCGATAGACTCAGGATATACCGGGGCTGCATAAATGATGAAAAGTTACGTGATCACAAAAGGATTTTCTAATTTCATGTTGACCAACTGTCCATGAGTAACTTTTCAGTAACTTTCCGGTAACTTCTTTAGTAAAGCCACATCGTTAATTTGCATGTATCTGAAATATTTTCTTTAAAGAACAGATGATTCTGATTGGCAGTTAGGAAACGCGGGCATATGCACACTGAGAATAGCTGTAATCGTTCATATTACTTTTTATGTTTATATCCTTCCCGCTATAGGTTTTCTAGCAAAGAAAATGACGATATGGGTTACCAATAACTACAATTTTATGAGATATGATACAACCAAAAGAAAACTGTAGCATAGTTAAACAAGGTAATTGTCGATAAAGAACACAGTCTAGTTAAATTTAACGTTGTACGTATAGTATAAATGTGTTTGTAGTATATCCTGGCCCGTAAAGTGTAAAAGTACGGTCATACTACATTCCCGTTAGATTACTACGGAACTGGCGCCGCTTCGTGAGTCACGCATCTCACGGATTTGCCTTCTATTGGAACATTTTAGGCTATGATTAGTAAGAAGGGCTGCACCGCGAACAGTTTTCGGTTAAAATGGGTTCAGCAGCTGGCAGGTTGACGGTCTCCACGGTGTGGTGTCTGAGAGCTGTAAGAGCATTAAAAGGACTATACCGCCCTTACTTTTCCCTGCCAAGATAGAAGCTACTTTGCTGATCCAGCCTTTAAAAGCACTGTTACAAGACGTACTTCATAATTTATAGTTATTTAACAATGCAGGATCAGAAGAATATTTGTATACATTGTCCGATATAAGGCGGTTATGGCGTATAGCCATCTAAATATATATATATATATATATATATATATATATATATATATATATATATATATATATATATATATATTTGTATATATATATATTTGTATATATATATATATATATATATATATATATATATATATATATATATATATTGTATATATATATATTTGTATATATATATATATATATATATATATATATATATATATATATATATATATATATATATATATATATATATATATACCGGGTGCCTACGATATTACTAGCCAGCCTATAACTTCCTTGTAAAAAAATATATCGATTTAAAACTTTGGGAAGTTGTATGGTTGATAACGGTGCACAGTTTGATTATCAAGATCTGATTTCCATTTCCGGTTCAAGCGGAAACAGTATAAACTTTGTTATTTTTAATGGAATACCCTATATATTATTAGAAATTTAGATTGCCCAGTAAATTCTAGAACCAAAACATGTAGCATACCCTATACCTATCTTTGACAGTTTTCGAGAAAATGGCGGTTGAAAATGTTATATCAATGATAATTGCTTCATTTTTACATAAAACAAATGAATGTAGGAACAAATATGTTACGGTTATTTAAGTTTTTTGGGGAGCTACATTTGATAAAATCATAAAAATATCATTTCCGGCTTTACCGGAAGTACTACGAAAGGTGATTTTCAGGCTCAAATTACATCGATATTTTTAATACCCTGTATTGAACCCTGTAAACACCCTGTATTGAACATTAAATTTACATTCTACTAACCTTTCTGGATATTTTTTGTTCCTTCTGTCACCTACCTAAACCTAATAGTTTATGAGATATCGGCGACTGATTTTCACCTGCACTATAAATATGTCACAAATCTGCTCAAAGCAGAAAAATAAAATAAGTATCAAAAGTGAATCACTAAAAGTAATAGGTAGGTATAATTTATTTTAACTATAATTTAAAGGTTTAAAATGTACACAGTTGACCTCTCGGTAAGAATTAATTTTTTTTTCCCGGAGTTTTCCATTTCTATTGGAGTAATAGAGTTTATGACTTGCGTAATTCTATTTCTAAGGTCTTCTATGTTATGTGGTTGTATCTTATACAACTTTTCCTTGATGTGGGTCCAGAAAAAAAAATCCCATGGTGTAAGGTCTGGAGATCTCGCGCCTAAATACATTTTTAACAATTAGATAACACAAACACTTACTAAAAGGTAAATCATTAATAAAACGCAAAAATTAAATGACAACTGTCCAGAGAAACTTTTAAATAATGCAACAGTACTGTCAAAATCTATATGGAAATCGGTAAATAGTTCTTTTGTCACACAGCCCTCCTTAATCAAAGTTCTGTTTAAACATCATTTTTTATTGTTTAGCCCTTGTGACAGTGCAAGTGAACATTCAGGCGCCGATACCTCATAAACTATTAGGTTTAGGCAGGAGACAGCAGAAATAAAAAATATCCAGAAAGGTAAGCAAAATGTAAATTTAATGTTCAATACAGGGTGTTCCATTAAAAATATCGAAGTAATTTGACCCTGAAAATCACTTTTCGTAGTACTTCCGGTACAATCGGAAATGAAAATTTCAAGACTTTATTAAATGTAACTCCCCAAAAAACTTAAGTAACCGTAACAAATTTGTTCCTACATTCATTTGTTTTATGTGAAAATTAAGTAATTTATCATTGATATAAATAACATTTTCAACCGCCATTTTCACGAAAACGGTCAAAGATAGATATAGGTTATGCTACATGTTTTGGACATTTTCTGGGAAACCTAAATGTCTAATAATATACAGGATGTTCCATTAAAAATAACAAAGTTTATATTGTTTCCGGTTAAACCGGAAATGGCAATCAGATCTTGAGGCAATCAGATCTTGAGGCAATCAAACTGTGCACCGTTGTCAACCATACAACTTCCCAAAATTTTAAATCGAAATATTTTTTTACAAGGAAGTTATAGACTGGCTAGTAATATCGTAGGCACCCGGTATATATGTATTTATATATATTAGGTTTTGAGTTCTTTGCTATTCATATTTGTTTTTGGGAAAAAAAAGAAAAAAAAGTGCCAAAAGAAACAAAAATTTCTTTACAAAGTGTAACTGAAAATGATGAAGTATTCATATTTTAAATTCATGTATAAATAATCAATAAAACAAATCGTACTGAATATCGTCAATGAAGTTGAAAGAACTTGTACAACTTCTAAGTAATTTGTTCCGTATATATATCCAGATATACAACTGGTAAGTGTCTTCCTTTAATTATTCATCTGTTTGCTGATTTCTCTATGTAATGAATTGCTACAAACCCAAGATTTCTTTTCACAATATATATATATATATATATATATATATATATATATATATATATATATATATATATATATATATATATATATATATATATATATATATATATATATATATATATATATATATATATATATATATATATATATATATATATATATATATATATATATATATATATATATATATATATATATATATATATATATATATATATATATATATATATATATATATATATATATATATATATATATATATATATTGAGAAAAGCGAGAATACAGTAAAGAAAACCGTCAAAAATTCTATGTAAATCTGTAAAGAGCATATAAGCTTCGACATATAACCTAGTAATTTATCAAACATATAGTTATAATAAAGTAAGTCTAAATTCAGTAATATTGGCATGCCAACACACAAAAAAGTAGTTAACGTGATTATACTGCTTTTATAGCCTCGAACAGAAACGTATTTCAGACAGTCAGGCATGTGGTTCAGAATAGAGATACAAGTGGATCAGACGTATGAAATAGATAAACAATCAGGCCACATAAAGGTGACGCCCATAAAAAAAATTCGAGGACGCACATAAGCTCACCAAAGTAAGCTAATATCAGCAACTCAATCGAAAATATCACAAAGTATAATATAGATCTAAAATATTATTGGCAATTAATATTATAACAATTGGCAACCAAAAGTGGGGCCTTTTATAAAAATCAATTATAACAATATATACAATTATGCTTGCTTTAGCATAATTTACAGAGGTATTGATATTAGATTTCCGTCTAGGTTAACATATCTACAGCCTATAATGTGGGAACGCATATTGAACGTATTATTCACTGTATAATCAAGCTGTTTAAATGTTCACTTTACATGTATTGTCATGTCTTGTGATTTATGTAATTTAGAGGAGATTATATTAATTATCATTACAGGAAGGTTAGTGAAGCTCATGTTTTCAGCATTACTTAATCCAAAAAAAATATATTGTTGTTTTGAAACTATACTATGCGAATTACATCAAAATTCATTTATTTTCATATACTTCATAATTACGTGTTTCATGTATTTTATGTATTTCAATTATTTCATCTATTTCTTATATTTGATATATTTACCCTGTGTCATATATTTCTTCTATTTCATCTATTTTATCGTCTATTTCATCTGCTTCATATGTTCCATCTGTTGCATATATTTCATATATTTCATCTGTTTAATATGTTTAATCTGTTTTAACTGTTTCATATTTTTCATATATTTCATATTAATAGATAAAATCATCTTATTCGTCTATTTAATCTATTTCATCGGTTTAATCTGTCTCACTTGTTTCATCTGATTCATTTTCATTTTTTTAAATCTATTTCATAAGTTTCATCGGTTTATTATGTTTCATCCGGTTCATCTATTTCATCAATTTTATCTATTTAATTGATTTCATCTATTTCAGTTATTTCATTTTATTAAAGTATTTCACTTAAATCACTCCTAAAAAATGTTATATATAAAAAATAACACTACAATAGTATTGTAATATAGAATGTGATGCGGCATTCTTTATTTTTTGATAAGGTAGGTGTATCAATTACCACCATGGTATAACGTAACCGCCAGGGTGCTATTGATTTATGACTACAAAATTGATCTATGGCTATCTCACAGATACAAAAATTATAACTATCCAAAATTCCCTAAGTTTATTAAGCGTTTCCGACGTGCGCGACAATAAACATAATCTAGTATTGCTGTTTTCTTGTGAAAAATGGTACCGCAGATAACTAAAAAATGTTTAGTCTATCAGCCTGTTTGTGTCATTCACACGTGCTTCACGTATGCACTTATTCGAGCAAAACTCATATTGCAGGTTGGCTAGGGTTCCTAAGATTTTCTCTTAAGCTAACCTTACTTTGTATGTTCATAGCATTTAAGTATTCAATAATTGTAATAAAAATATAATTTGCATTAATCATTATAATAGGTATCCAATAACTATTGTGGATGATTTCTCAAACACGTATTATCTGGCGTTATTGCTAGCCCCCTGTTGGCAATATGGTTAAGTTCTATAATTTTTTTAAAAATGTGTGTAAAAAATTATCTCTAAACATATAAAAAACACATCTACCCATTATAAATAATTAATGCATATTATAATATGCCGCCCCAAAAAATATAAACTAGATTCTTATATAAGGCTCTATATTTATATATAGATATTATCTTGTACATATATACATATTATCTTGTAATTTAAAATGTTATTATTATTTTAATAAATCCAAATAACTTGCCACATGAATTAACTTATATTCCGTTTCGTATTCTGTTTTATCTGCGAAAAATAATTACGCAAATTACAATGCCAAGACAAGCAATGATTCCAATTATATTTCCTGCAGCGTCTTATGCAGCGCAGGGCAACTAGCTTAAAGTGAAATAAGTAATGTAGAAATGGTATTCAAGAGGGCAATTTGCACTTGGAAAACCACATCACGTAGAAATCTGTACGTTAGGAGTGGTGACAACAGCGCGCTAGATGTCAGAAAGGGATTTAATTAAGGTGCCGTAAAAAGCCAGCGTCTGTCTCTCCGTAGGAAATCCCGATAGATAAGACTGCTGGCCTCTCTCCCTCCAATTCAGCCGGATTTTAACTGTATATCGAATAAGGTATAACAGTTACCTTATATTATATATTATATTAAAAAGTATATTAGTCTGCTAGTAATTACACAAAATATTTGATTATTTTATATCATATTTTATATTTATCTTCTTGGAATAAGTACTTGAATACGTATTTACTATTCCTCAAATCATATTTTCACTCTTAAAGTGATACACAATTGCGCAAGTACCCAATTTAGTATTCATAATATGCAGGCTTTTCATTTCTGAACATGCTAAATGTTTAACTTCATAAACATGCTCGTAAAAACTGTCAATATATACCTAGCAGAACCCACTAGATGCCGCCTCAGTTCACCATCTCTGCTGAATCTAGTAATAACCACGAAGTAATCCAAGAACATAATAAACATCAGCCCGCCCCATATATGTCCACTCCTAAGTAAATCAGATCACATTTGCATTGAATCTGCGCAAGTAATTTTCAACGCACACTTCATCAGTTACTGAAACCAAAATGTTCAATTGCCATAGAACCCACTATGGTGCCATTAATTAATATTTCGATAACCTTAACACGCTTTTAGGTATGTGACGATTTAATCTAACCAAGGGTACCATGACAAAGCGGGCGGAACTGTGGAATTAGGAATAGAGAGATATATAGTACCCGTCAGAATTTATTCATATTCGTATAAAAGTCGTATAAGGTAAACGTCGTAAAAGTTCGTGAAAAATGTATCGGATTATTGCCACGTCCTAAGTAAACAAACCGAGCCAGGGTCGGGCTTGGTTTTTCTGAGGAGTGTAAGTAGCTAAACCGTACACTAAATCAACTATTTCATGCTTCGTATTGCCCTCAAAGTTTCACTATTTACCGGGCCCTTGTAATAGTTTATAGTAAACAATGTTCCGACCGTGGGAGAATAATTCTACTATTGGACTTTCGAGGACATTGGAGGAGAATTATTATGAAAGTGTGGATCCTGATATTGAAAACGAACCTGCTGTGAATTTGGTAGAACCCCAAGTTGAACACGACGATTCAGATTTAGACGAGGATTTAGAAGAACAAACTTCACAAAAAGAGAAACATTTATTTTTGGACTGAACAAATTTGTCTAAATATGTATAAAAACTTAAAACAAGATCCTATGCACATAAGGAGATACAAATCTACAAGCAAATCTACAGTGCTGAAAAAAGTGTCAAAGCTGACAAAGGTTCCTTACAGTACTTTATGTCAGCTTGTAAAGAAAGGAGGCAAAACAAGAAAAAAGGGATCTGATGCAGGAATATCCAGAGATTTGGACTTGGCCACAAGCGCACTTTTAAGAAATTTAATTTACGAAAAATATAAAAACAATGAAGTTCCCACCATATAAATAATTTTAGAAACTTACAGAGCTTCAAATGCCTTGTTCCGAAAGCACTTTACGACGGAGGCTTAAAAAATTGGGTTTCAAATTTAAAATTGTTATTAAGCGTGCTGCCGTAATGGAAAGTCAAAGAATCGTAAACTGGCGATAAGAATATTTAGAGAAAATAAAAGGATTTAGAGATAAGGGAAAACATATTTATTATTTGGAAGAAACCCGGTATGATACTCATGATACTGCGACAAAAGGTTGAACTGATGAGTCTAGCAGATGTACGAGTCAGCTAAAAGATGTACCTCCAAGCAGAGGATCACGTATGGTCATTTTGCATCATTGTGGATCTACGGATGGTTGAGTTCCAAACTACCTTAAATGGTGTTGTAAAAAGCTGGAAGAATGTAATGTGGATTACCACAAAAATATGGACTCGCAAAAGGAGTTGCAAAAGGTTTAATTCCAAAAATAAATCCTGCCTGCAAAAATAAAGTGCCAGTGTGTTAGATAATGCAGCCTACCATTCAAGGCAAGATCCCATAATACCCACTATGTACCTCCAAAAAACAGGTAAATCAAGAATTTCTTCTCAAAATAACCCATATTTCGAAATCATATACCAAAAAGCCATTTATTACCGGATAGGGCTGGAACCTTTGATGTAACTATAACACTCGAAGTAGTTTCCACAAACACCAAAACACTTTCACTTCGCTCGACGCGTGTTTCGCCAAACAAGTTGGCATCATCCGGAGACGATTAAAACTAATCTTAAACTACAAAATATACCATATTTATACTATTTTCATAGTGACGTCACTAATGTGAGCAATAATAGACAGTTGGATGCATTTGAGAGCATAGAAATTGTAAAATGTAAAAGTAGTATGAATAGCGACAAGGAACCTATACCGTATAGCCCGCTTTACGCGTTCCTTAGCAACCGATCATTGAAGCGTGATTAGTCACGCGCAAATTTCACGGTGATATCATTAGTGACGTCACCATGAAAATAGTATAAATATGGTAGATTTTGTAGTTTGCGTTGGCGTAACGCGCGTCGAGCGAAGTGAAAGTGTTTTGGTGTTTGTGGAAACTACTCCGAGTGTTAAAAAGCAATTGGAGGTATCTTAATACCAAATAATGGGAAAATCAGAATATGATTGGGAATATAGCCAAAAAGGCCATACTGTTTTAAGTTTACTTATGTGGTCACAATTGAAAATGAGTTAGTAGCAAAAATTTGTTCGCAAAATTCGTTACAAAAGTCGTGGAACTTATTAAAGAAGAATTTTTAAATATTATAGAAGAAGACTGGTCGAAGGCAATAATTGTAAAAGTAATTAAATATGAAGAAGAATATAAAAAACTGGGACAAATTATTTTCAATGGTGGTGAAAGATTTGTTATCAATTTGGCAAACGAATCGGATGATACATATGTTTTTTCAGATGGAATTTTCAATTGAGGGAACTACCTATATAAATTATTAAATTTATTTAATAATTTAAGCTATTAAATGTAGGTATAATATAAATTTTAAAATATAGCTCATATTTTACTAATTGTTAAATTGTTATTATTTCTCAAATAACTCAAGAAAAATGAATAAAGAATTTTTTAAGTTATGTTAAAAATTATTTTGTGAAATGCAATACAAAGGGAATGACGCTGACTGCTATTTGGAATTAGTACTGGCGGTATCTTTTTATACGAATAGTTTTTATACGAATAGTTTTTATACGAATAGTTTTTATACGAATAGTTTTTATATGAATATGAATTATTTCTGGCGGATACTATATACAATTTCGCAGAGGTTTAGTACCCCAAAAAGCTGATCAAATGTGTCAAGAATAATTTTTGTTTCCGACAAAATGGTTTTTTAATTAGAGAAATAAGTTTTAAGATATCATAGATAATTTTAGTGGTACAATCATCTTGAGAGACATTTTACAAATTATCAAATTGTAAATAAATATAATCAAATTATAAATAAATTATAAATTAACTATTATTATATTACTTAACTTTGCATACTGTAAAATACTCAAGAAAAAAAAAAGATTTTATTTTAAGTTCTGTTTCGAGAGGTGTGTGTAGTAATATGACATATTATCGGGGTTATTAATTTTATTATTATTACAGCAGTATTTTATTATTATTACGTATTATTACAGCAGTAGCAAGAGAGAGATAGATAGAGAGAGAGAGAGAGATCATAAATAGGAATTCAAATTAAACCACTTCATAAACAAAAGGTGATGGTAATAACGCACTTCTCATCTGAAGGCGAATTAAAATTCTCTCAGTACTGTCACTTTCAACTTAACGACTAAATGAAAAAGTGCCCCCGACCTGACAATACGGCTTTATAACCTCCACAACAGTGCGAAGAACATAATTTCCCGTTTTTTATTACTGGCAATGCCATTGTTGTAAATAGATCTTAAGAAGAGTATAAGTAAATTAGAAGACGTGATAACAATCTCCCCTTTTTTAAAACGGGGAATCGAGACATCCGGCAATCTCTAAGCCCTCACAAGCGCCCAAAGATATTTTGCGCAAAGGTATAATTTTTATATTATTTTAATTTTATTATGCATAAAAAATTACGTCATTCGTTATTCATAATAATATAAATTTTAGACCACCAAATAAATTGAATAATATTAAGAAAATATACCTATTTCAATAATTTTAAGTTATAAAGCAAAAAACAATGGAAATAAACTGCGAGAGGTAACTGTTTAAAAGTATGTAGCTCTCGCCTAATAACCTAAGATCCGCTATTATAAATATATTCCCTTATCTGTTACTTGACTATGACAAAGATTATATATTAGATAATACTCGTACATTGATAAATCGCACATGGGTTGCCTAGATAAATCCGGGGCTGATGGTGTTGATGGCGTGCCGAAGGTGGTGAAATTATATAATTTCGAATTCACTTTTTTGGATACATTTCCTCGATTTGTTATTCATAAACATCGAGCATGAAAGGTTATTTCATGCTCCCTATTAAACCCAACAGTTGCCGTAGCAAAAGTTGCGCGCTCTCTATGCGACAGACATGGATGCAGAGTATTCTTCAGAGTGACTATTTTTTTTCCTATATTTTCCGATGGTGTAAGCGTTCTCTATTGATCAAATAC
>CAXKVY010000644.1:0-40736 GCA_964058915.1 Tetropium fuscum
GTGTAATAGCTATTATTATATTATGTAGGTGATCGTATAACACGCTTAGGCAACTGTTTATATGTACCTACCAATTTATAGGTACCTATGCGTTCTAACTTAAAACAAACTGCACCAGAACATTGAATGAAAAAATATCATCATTCAGCGACCAGAATGAATCATTAATTATTTCCAACTATCTTATTGTGACAATTTTATTATTTAAATGTATTATGCCTTCAATTCTCAAAGGTGTATAAATGGTTGCCGAAAAACAACTAACAACATAATAAAACAACACTAAATCAAGTTCAATTTTTTTTCTACCTTTGAGCAAAAATATATTATAATATTCTCCTGAGGTCACAGTAAATGAGCCTATCGGTTTTTTTTTGTAAATTATTATGAGGAAAGAAAAAATCGCATAATTTTTATTAAAAAAAAAATCAATCAGGAGCATTGTACATACATAGCACTACATTACTAGAGTAATAAAAATAAAATAACAACTTGATCTGAAACTTGGTGGTTTATACTGTTAATTATTATTTTCCAATGTAATGTCCTCACTTCATCTTAAAACTGCCACAAGTAGAGCTGCATTTTGTTGGTCCTGAAAAGATCAAAGAGCGTTATATATATATATATATATATATATATATATATATATATATATATATATATATATATATATATATATATATATATATATATATATATATATATATATATATATATATATATATATATATATATATATATATATATATATATATATATATATATGTATATATATATATATATATATATATATATATATATATATATATATATATATATATATATATATATATATATATATATATATATATATATATATATGTATATATATATATATATATATATATATATATATGTATATATATATATATATATATATATATATATATATATATATATATACACACATATATATGTACAGGGTGTTCAAAAAGATGCTGCAATATTTAAGGGGGTGATGGCCCAGGTCTATTTATAAACATAGGTCCCCAAACGCTTCGTTACCGCTCTACAGGATGTTTAATTTAAAAAACCGGTAAAAATTAGATTTCATTTTCAACAGATTTTATAATTTTTGGTAAGAAAATGGTGATACTTATTGTAAAATACCTGTTTTTGCCCTTGAATCAAACCCTTCAATTTGTAAAAAATATTTTTATGTGATAAATTTATGTGATTTTTTTACTCAAAAACGGTGCGTAGAACTAGAACGATAAAATTTGAAGAACATTTTGTTTTTCATAATTGAACATGGAATTGAATTTTTATTTTTAGAGGCCAGCGGCGCCTTTTTTTTGGTTTAAAAACTGCCAGTAATATGACAATGCGCGCGCCACTGGTAAGACTAAAAAATCTTTTTGTATTGCACAGTATGCGTCTCCCATAGCTACTAATATACCTAAAATTTCATTATTAATACATGAACTGACGAAAATAAAAATCAATATAATATACACAAATCAATAATAATACTAAGAACACTAATTTAACCTCAACTAAGATAGAAACAAATAGAAAGCTAAAACGTACACTACAACGTACATATATATATATATATATATATATATATATATATATATATATATATATATATATATATATATATATATATATATATATATATATATATATATATATATATATATATATATATATATATATATATCTTCTAATTTATTTGCTATATTTATTTATTTTTAGAGGGTTTATCTTGGGATGGTAGCATTAAAACGACTGATTACTTAACGTCTCGGTTCCTTTTTTGGGTCATTTTCAAAAGAGTATTTTATTTATGACATATTTGACATAGGCAAAAATGACAGTTTGAATTAATTTGTAAGGTTACTAGACTGTTCGATTAGTATCATAGGGAAGAACAGTCAAGAAACCCTACTAACTTAGGCTATTTTTATTAAAATATTATATTAAAACTGAGACTGTTTTAACCGTTTTTGCAGTCCTGACATACCCTGGAAACAATGTTTCTTCTCGTGCATTAGCAGCGGTTTCGAAAGAATGTTGTTGAATATATTGAATCAGAGCGTTATCTTGAATTTCATTGGAAACTTTATCAAATCCTATTCTGGCTGCTCTTTGTATTCTATGTTCATGGTCCCATGTCTTTGTAATTTTAAATATGAAGCTTTTGCTAACATTCAAATCAGCGACTACTACTTAAGCCAGGGAACAATTTTCTTCAATTTTGGCTATAGCTCTCGCCCTTTGTACATCTTTTAAATGTCTTGGCACTTTCTATTAATATTTTGACAAGTTAATTTATTAATATGACATAATGTTCAGAATTAAATTATTTTGACGTATAAATTATGAAACGATTATGATTCAAATTCACAATCAAAGTAAAAAAATAAGCCGTGCACTTTTGGGAGGTGGCGACTGTACATTATTAGAATATTGTATACATGCATACCTATAAAAGCTTACAACTTTCACTGGTAAAAAAACTTGACGATACAACATAATAACATACCTACAGGATAATTGTACATACCTAATAGATACTTGTCAAAATGAGTAACATTTATACAACTAATCCTCAATTCCTGTTTATAAAATATAAGTTTGCTAATAATTTACTGCAAAATTGTATGCTCAGATGCTCACCTTTTAAGTTACATCCTGTTGACAGCTTTCTACAAAATCCACATACGTAAATCCCTCTTTACATCGCTTGTTATTTGCTGGTATATCAGCAAATAACGAGGCAGTTTGGGCCTGTCTCTTCTCTAAAGCTTTAAAATACTCTTCATAAGTAATCCCAACACAGTCACAAAGGGGGATTAATGCAATTAGACACATATAAGTCAACAACATCATTTCTAAGATTTAATCACAACATTCACAACCGCAGACTGCGGCCTCGACGAAAGAATTATCAAGTAAACATTTTCATGATTTCTCTTTTGAGTGCATATAGGTAGATAATTATGTAGGTGTCTGCATCCTGTGATACAGCGGAAGGAAAACCTGTCCACTAATTTGATCTCTGCTTGACACACATACATTCAACATCGCTATATTCAATATAGGGACTAACATTCTCAAACCGGTTGGATAGTATATCTTGAGCTTACATTTATATTATATTATGTAAATAATACCACGCGAAATCGAAATATATACGGATATATAACTACCACCAATACTAACGGATATATCATACTATTATGGTTATCGTAGATTCGAAACGTGCGGGATAATAAATCATTTTAATGCAATTTATTCACCGAACTAAAACTAATAAATTTCCCCCAAAAACTCACTTTATATTTGACTACAGTTATTTATTTATTTCCACGGTCGTTTTATCTCCTGGCGCGAGTTACTGCGTCATTGGTCGTCCGTTCTGAAATAACTGAAGTCGTGTTAACTGCTTCTATTTGTAACAATATGGAACGTCGATATTTTTCCCAGTATCATCTAGTGTGTTCGAGGTCTGCTAATTGATCGTAATTGTTCTTGCTGGAACATTCTAGGCACCTGGATTCCAGTCCAGAATGTCGAGCAGGTCGACCGCCTGCGTGATTTATTCCGCGGCACTATTACTTAATTTATTTGGTTACGAAATTTGACATGTAATGTATACTGCGTAATAAATATTGTTGCGACCGTCTTTAAACAAGTACAATGTTTCTTATTTACGAAACGAGGCAGAAATATAATTTGCAGATTAAATGAACTACTTAGGTAAGTTCATTTAATAGTTAGTGTTTAATGTAAGAAGTTGAATCTAGATTATGTGAGGCCTAAGGCCCCCATTTCCCAATTGCTACCCGTTATATTACAACAGGGGCCTTTAAAAATAACTGTATGTATGACCTAGGGCAGCGTAGGAAGAAGCGTAGGCAGTTCAAGCAAAAGGTTGTGTTTATTTCTTTAAAGATGTAGCGAGATGTATCACCTATCGAGGGTACTACATTGTTTCTTATTTACTTCAACAAGGCCTCATATAATCCAGATTCAACTTCACTCAGGTAAGGCTACCTATGTCTACCGTCCCACCAATGTTTTTATTTTCTACAACATATCTCTACTAAATTGCAATGCCATTTCTATTGGTCTTGAATTCATCTGTTTGTGCTAATTCACTCACCAATAGTCTAAAATATCTCCAGGCATCTGCCATTAATCCTCAAATAGCCTAGCTTACACCTCATAGGACATGTTAAACATCTTTGCTGGGTTACCTCCTCTTTCACTTTTTTACTAAAATGCTGCTTATACCAACTTTCAAATGACATCTCGCTCGCCTCAACTCGAAGAAGTACCGCACTTACGATCAAAGATATCAACAATAAACCTTTGACAGGCATGATTTGAAAATTGCTTTCCAGTATCGCAATTCTTACTTTAGAACTCACAAGAATACATAAAATATGTATATCTTAAACAACTGTGGTATAATGCTAAAAATGATAACAATGTTTACCTTGTACTGAATAATTTATAGCAGCATACGTAGCCCATTACATGCATAATTTGTTAAAAAACATTGACACATGGTCAATAGAACTAAATAAATTATATTTTTCAATTATTGAATCGCCTGGTTTTTATAATAGTTTATAATAGAATATAGTATATTTATAATAGTTAATAATAGTTGTCATTCCATTAAAATTGTCTGTCTCTCTGTCTGTCTGTCTCTCTGTCTGTCTGTCTGTCTGTCTGTCTGTCTGTCTGTCTGTCTGTCTGTCTGCCTGCCTGTCTAAACTTTACTTTAGAAAAATAATTAGGGGTCCGCGAAAAAAAATTAAAATCCATGAAATTGTGAACAAAATCCGATTCCAATAGGGAACTATACATCCAATATAGCACAATATAAACAGTAATAAATAATTAGTTATTAACGTAAATCTCCCGTTCGATCTTCGAGTAATAATAATAATAAACTAAAGTAGCAGTGACCAATACTACAAGCGACCCACGCGCACACCTCCCACCGCTTCCCCCTCCCACGACTTAATATCACAAAGGCTGCTGAAAGATACCTATTGTGTATTAAGCAACTTCTGGTCAAAATCTAAAACAACAACTAACCAGAACAGATAGTAACAAGTCATGTAAATCGAGTAGACATTTTAGATGGGGTTATATTAAGCTTCAGTTTATTTACTATAAGTGAAATAACTTACTTCTTACTCTATTTTCGCCACACTGGTAAACATTTACCCTTCACTCTCACATATCCTTCACGACATGGGGCCCAAACAATGTTTTGTAATTGGAAATGGCTGGTATCATTATCATCTTCCAACGGATACACATATAATGCTAACACTGTAATTAATATAAATATAAGGTATGCCACTCGTAAATACATGATGCTTGCGTATGACTACGAATAATAGCAGTAAGTGTGCATGGTGTGGCTGTATCTCAATAATATCAACAAAGGTGTGACAGATAACAGACAACAAATACAAGATATTAACATTATTAAATATTGAGTAAATAGAAACTGGGAAAATACGGATATTTAATTACATCACATTATTTCTTCCCATATTTTACTAATAGGTACAAAACAATTATTTATCAAAATTAAGAAATGTAGAAATTATTCGTATTAGTAAGATAGTAAATAGTGAATGACTTCACTTAAATAAATCGTTCATCATTCATCAGCTTATGACTGACCAGAATATCCAAATATGACCTTAAAAATTTTTTTTTGAGATATTGGCTCTTTTATGAATTTGGTGAAAATTCACACGTTAGATAAGTTTTTCAAGTGCCACAGCTACAAAATTACATATTTTAATATTCTAATTTTTGTTATGCAATTCTGAGTATCTCCCATCTATTGATCACAGTCCAAAATAAAATTAATAGTACCATACATTTGCGAAAATAGTGTACAATACAAGTGTAATTTATTTATTAGCTAAGTTTTTCATCCTGTAAAAAGATTAGATAGCTAGCCTGGCAACTTATTTTAAAAAAATACGCATTTAGTGTGGTTAAGAATAAAATATATTACTATTTTACTGGAGAATGAGCGCTCATTGTTATTACAAAAATTGGGTTTATTAATTTTTTAGACTTATGTGTAGTCCAGTGATTTTGACTTATTTTAGTGGAGATAATAACGAACTGACGTGTGTTTGCATGTGAACAGACGTATGTTTGTATTACCCTTTTAAGGATCAATAGTACTATTATGATTATGCCGTACCAGTATACTTCCCAAGCATGCGTGAGCATACATTACATTTATGGAGAATTCAGAGGAAATGGTGCAGCAGCAGTCTCTTTTTTAGAAAGTTACCCGCGTGCTCTAAGACATCCTGATCATCCGGCGTTCATAAATGTTCACCGAGCATATTCGGAAGGCAGAATGCCTCACATTCGCGCTGGTACACATCTGCATAACGATGAAGGAGTTTTACATAGATTGAAAATGATTACATTTATAACAACAAAAACCAGTGGTGTAATCCATTTAATTGAAATTCAATACCAGCTTTTTACTTTTACACTTTAGATTTCTTTTCGCAATATACTTGGTGTAGCAAATTTTATGGTACGTACTTGGTACCGCACCATATGCGTAAAGATTTGAAAAATTAGAAAACAAAGCCACCATTTCCCTGTAGGGTGGTTTTTTTTTGTTTGCAGCTTCTCACATTCCATCAGTTCCTAAGACACTAAAGATGCATGTCAAATAAATGTTTTTCGTTATGAGTTTTTTCTTTCATTTCACAAAACAAACAAAATGACCGGATGTTAAAATTTAATAAGTACCTAGTTGTTAAAAAGTAGTATTAGTCATTTCATATGGGCCTAAATATTATCTATGCAATGGTGTATTTTTGAATGAAACGTGCACCATAGAATAACTTCTACTTTATAACCGGTATTTTGAATGATAGAGCGGCTATTTTATTCCTTAACAATTTTGAGTGCTGAATCTTAAATAATATTTAATGTTTACTGTCATTTGACACCGTTGAGTCACCAAATTGAACTTCCCCATTTATGTTAAAAATATTAAAATTATAAAAATTACTAATGAGGAAATATGAAATGAAATAGTATTTAAATTTATTGCTAGTACTTTCATTACATCGATGATTCAATTAGTATGAGTGGGTGAATAGAAATTACATATAAAAACTAATAACTAATATTCGAATTCACAAAGGGATTCCGCCATTCAAACCTATGTGTTTCTGCTATGCAAATTTACTTCTAAAGGTCATGGGCGAATGCTAAGAATATGTATTAAAAGAATATGTTCCATTATGATGTTTCAGTGTGCATGTAGTTCTACAAAGACCTGCAGGGAGTGGGCTAAAGTGGATCTTCTATTGCGACACTGAAAAAAATTTAAAAAAAACATTAGTGGGTTTCATTGAGAGTGAAAAAAATACACAAAAATTGAAGATTATGACTAAGCTACATTTTTATAATTAATAGTCTAAGAATAATATTAAGGTCCCCACAAATTCGTGGTAATTTTTGTAAAAAATATTAGGTAATATACATTTATACACTACATCGTATTTTTTAAGTCTACAATGAACTAACCCTCGTTTCCATAAAAATTAGTAATTATAAATTATTCCAAAGTAATTTTATTATACAACGTATAAACCGCTAAACTCGGATATGAAATTCTACATAGATTTCAATATAAAATATTTTTCATTTATCGAATATATATTTGTTTAATATTACTTACCTACATTTCCGTGTAATCAAAAAAATGTCGTGTGGAATACTTTATAGTCCAGGCTAATTAGACCTAAAGTTGACATATGTGCCAAAAACGTGTCATACGAATTTTTTGTTTATATTGTGTTTATATGGACGTCAATAACATGATAGTTACGCCACGTTACACTTGAAGGAACTCGTGTGAAAACCGCGTCGGAAGGTCATGGAAACTCAGATTCTATGGCACAAACGAGAACATCACCTATTATAAAAGTTGTACATCTATAAAATCTCTACCTTAACGGCCCCATATTCTTTTTTTGTACGCCTATCCGTTATGGATATACGCCCCGGACTAAGTGAAAAATGCTTTGTATACATGTTTATTTTGGATTCGAAATGCATTGACTTTTTTTTAGAAATATAGTTTTAAAACAATATTTTTTTTCGTACGGCACGATTTTGGCAGCAAAAGTCTAATTCGCCTGGAGTATTAAGTCTATTTTACTTATATTCTAATATATAATATATGTTATTTATATTTTAAGTGGAAAAAGAATAGAGTAAAAATATTTTAATTATATCTTTATATAGAAATACTTTTTCATATATTTATTACAGTTGGGTTCAAATATGGGGAGGGTTTTCGAAAACTTTTATAATTAGAGGCACTTGAGTTAGTTTTTTCTATCTTCTTCTTCATCATCGTCTTCCGGCAGCTCAAAAATTTCCAATTCAGTATCATCGTTTTCGTTGTCAAGGATATTTGTCTCTAGATCTTTGAGAATTTCGGGGCCAAATGTACTATTTTCATCGAGAGCTAATCACTTTGATACGGTGAAGCATTGATGCACGCATGCCCATTACATTGGCCACACGCTAAATAACATTGCAACCCCGATTTCCTGCATCCGCAGCGTGAATCACAACCATTCTTGCACTTGCAAAATATTGTGTTCAGTAATTCATCTGGAGTTGGTGGAATATGGTGAATGTTGTCGTTATCATTTCCAGTTCTTTTCACAGTAACTAACCCCATTCCTGGGGTTCTAAGGCATTTCTTAACCAAGTTTGAATTTGATAGTATACACGACTGATATATGTTGATGACCCGCTGCACTTGTTAGTGGAACGTTCGATAACTGCATATGTTTATTAAGGTTTGTTGACTTGACGAATTGAGTGTAGCGAAGATGATCGATATTGTCCTAAGATGCCTGCCTACTCCATTGTCATATAATGTTGGTACATGACGATTTTCTTGTTGAAATACCTACTTGAGCCAGTTGATCAAAATTGGGAAGTTTCTCTAATGTTCTAATGAAAGTTTTTTATACAGCGCAGAAGTCGTGTCACAGCCACTAAACGTGTGCAAAAATAATATGTGTTTTTTAGAACGAGGATATTTATTAAAAATTTTGCAGGAGTATATTTGAGTTTTAACATTTTCTTTGCCAAATTTTTTAAAGAAAATTTCTCGTTGATGTAAATGAGTACGTCCACTTAAAATGACGAACAAATCTATATCTTCTATTATGACGGCAGTTCTTTGATAGTTTTTGATTCTTCAATAGCTGTTTCGATGATAAGAACATCTGCATCATATCTGGCCTGTTTTATAGTGATATTAACAATTTCTAATTTATCAATAAGTTTGTTTTTTTATTACATCGATTTGACAAAAATTTCCTTTGCTGATTGATACGATCATTGACGATCATTCGTCGAAACAAACTTCTTATGGTTTTGAAAGTGCAATAGTTCTTCTTAGCTGTTCCATTGCTTTTATGTTTTTACTATAGTCCGAGTATCCGTGAATTACAATAACAATTTTTGAACCATATAATATATATAATATTTTACGTATTTATGTAAAATAATGAACATATCGTCGTTACTCCATACGACGCGATGCAGCCATGCGATCGACCATGTTATTTCTAATTTTTAAACGCAAAAATTATTTTTATTCAATTAAACAATAATTTTCGGTTTATCAATGATAATGATAAAGTTCAAAATTTTGATAATTATATGATCTTACATAGAAATGTTTTAGTATTAACGATAGACTGTAATATACGTATTTTGTATATATAAACAATATTAATAATTTACAGCATTATATAATATTTGCTTCTTACCTATATCTTTAAAATATCTCTCGACATCTGCCTCTTATGAGTTTATATCCTCCTTTACAACCAATGTTAATTATATTACCTTCTTGAGTATCGGGAGGAAGTGAATTTCTAATCGCCTTAAAAAAAGTATCGTACGTTTCCATCGCTGTATCACTAACGTGCATTTTTAGAACAAGTAGCATAAACAAGACCACAACAGACGGAAACATTATTGTGCACATGAATACGAATGAACCGATTTATCGCCTGAACTTGTTGACTGTGAATGACACTATTTTCATTGATAAGAATTTTGTTTTCGCTCTTTCATGTAGTACAATCTAGATGTCTTGTTTAAATACATCTACACAAACACACATTTTACAATGATACGAGATAAATGACAAATGAGATGGATGCACGCCATTTATGCACATAAAGCTATCGAATAATGGTATAATAAGCTTCTCGGTTTGTGCAAATGAATACACCTGTGCACCATTTTAAACACCAGCAATAGGCGAAGCCAGGAATAGACGTAGGCCAAAATATATTGGCTGCAAAAATATGCTACAGTACATCTATATTGAAAATGAGACTGAATGAAATATTTTTCTGTATCAGATGATAATGAGGTAGCCAAAACTAAACTAGAGCACTATTTTGTAAATTTGTAATTATTACCTACCTATTCTATTATTTCGTTCCATTTGCCTCTTCTCCATATTCCTTCATATCCACTATTAAACTGGATATTAGAAAATAGGGAAGGATCTAGCACCTGTATATCGGAATTATCCGCTCCCGTAGTTTTGGAGTAATAATTTACAGATCTTTTGTGTGCTCTAGGCATGGCACTCACATACATTTGTAGAGATTAGCAAAAATATGACAACGACAATTCGAAACATAACAATTATATTAATAAGCAAGCGAAGCCAATATAGCACACACTAACTGTATTATCTAAATAAAAATGTACATTTTACGTTCTATAATAATTTTATAATATAAACAAATTCGTTGAAATGCTAATTATATAGGACCAAGAAAGATAAATGGGTGAACAGCAATTATACACATAAATATATAGATAAAAGGAGAAACAACAATTTACATGAGGCGGGGATTTTTTATGTATATTTTTACAGTCTAATAGAGGTTCAGACGAGAACACAAAACACCATGAAAAATCAACATAATTGGGCATTATTATATATCAACTTATTCACACCGGTTCCCGTTAGTGATTGAGATAAACTTCAATGCTCATGAGAACAGAATGGATGTGCCGTTCTCCCGAACGCCACATTTGCCAGGCTTACTGTTAAATTCACTTGAAGTCTGTGCTGATTCATTTTAATACAAAAATGTTATTTAAAACAGCTGCTGAAAACTAGCTAGCTATTTAAAAGAGCGTTTTACTCGGGTTTTACGTTAAGGTCGATTTATGAATGGAAGCAGATGTTGAGAGGTTACTCCGTTGTGTACTTGTGTTTTCTTTAGTGTGTTTATGATTCTTTGTGTTTATTGTGATTTAGGTGAACAGTAAGTGTTTAATTACGATGCATTCTTGTATAGTTTGTAAAAGGGTGGAGTATTCAAGTCCGGAAAATGTTACTTTTCATCGGTAAGTATTTTCAAGGTTAGTTAAAACCAACATTTGGCGGCTTCGCTTGGCCAGGGCCAAGAAGCTGCATTGCCGAATTCTTTCTCTCTCGGACTCATTGCACTTTTTAGAACAATGATGGATCGGCTCTTCCCGCGTTTTATGAATGAACCGTTGGGTCTCCCTGTATTAAAATGTCTCTGGTAATTACCATTTTAGAAATGCATTTGAAATGACATATGTAAAATTATAGATATACATTTAAAATTGCAACCGAATGCTGTGTTGAGATTGTGAAACCAGTAATCATTAAAGGAGAGAGTTCTGCTGATATTGAAAATTATGTTAATCCCGTGATGTACCTGAAAAATGAAGACATTGTGAGTATCGAATGTGAAGAGCTTCATATCAAGGACGATGGAGACTTTGGAAAAATGGATAAATATTTAAATAAATGCTAAAGTACCTCGATTTTAACCATACTTTTAGCGTGATAATATGTCGCATTTACGACAGAGCTAGGTCAGGAGCAATAACTAAAACTATTTCACTATTTATATTTGATTTTCAGTTCAATATTTATTATTAATTCTTCACTGTTTGTGCTCAAGTAAAATACAATATATACATTACGACCTGGAGGATTGGCTAAAAAACAACACACATTCAAGGGCAAAGAGACCAACAGACAACCGGACAAACAGACAAACGGACAAGCGGACAAAGAGATAAAGAGACAAGACAAGACAAAGAGAGAAAGAGACTAACAAACCAACGGAGCAATGGACCCACGGACAAACAGACAAATAGACAAACAAACAAATAAAATAAAAAAATATAAGTATGGTGGTTGTACTTATACCTGTATTTTCAAAACCTTTTGAAATTATTCTATCTGGCGCTTTTTTTGAGTACAAAATTATCAATTTCTATTGAACAACATGGTTTTATAAGATATCAAAGTACTGAAACAAATTTATAAATTTTCACCCAATATGTATCTAATGCCCTGTATTATAGAAAACAAATTGTTGTCATTTTCAGATCTTATCAATAATTTCGGTGACACTTAATAAATTACTCCAAAAATTATATATGTATGGTCTTTTTACCAACTTGTTATATCTTTTACAATCTTATTTATATTATCGTCGTCTATATCTGGAGTATGAAGGTGTAATATCTGATATTTTTTAGGTCATTTCTGTAATTCCATAGGGATCTAATCTTGGTAATCTTCTCTTCCTTATTTTTATAATGATATAACTGAATATGTACATTTACCCAAGTTATTGTTTGCTGATGACGTAAAAAGTTTTAACCGGATTGACGATATGTCCGATTGCCAATATTTACAACAAAATTTCTAGTGTCTAGCCTTTTAGAAAGAAAAGAATCTTATAGAATTCCACTATCATGTTAATAATATAATTTTACAAAGAGTTATGGGAACTAAAGACCTCGATGTTACCTTCGACACTAAATTAACATTCCATGTACCTCGTCAATATTGCTTTTAATATGTAGAGTGAATATTGCTCACATTTGCATATTTAATTCATACTATGATTTCCACACACCTATTATGTCTGTGTGTTGAAGTTTTAATAAATTAGAAAATGTAGAAATTTTTAATATTACTGTATGAGGCAGTATAAAGGTGTACATACACCTGTAAATTACCGAAATGTATGTCGACCGAGGGCGTCATTATCCTATAACACCCGTGGTGCCTTCAACGTTTAATGACCTATTAGTATTGATTAATTCGATTTTTTCTGACACTTATGATTTATTAATTTGACATATATCATGTTCTGAATGATTTAAAATAGAGTAAAAATCAAAATAGTTTGTACGCATTGCATAGATTATTAATTAATTAAAAGATTCAATGTCCTACTAGTCTGTTATTTTGACAAAAACACCTTATTTTGAGATAGGTACAGATGAGAAATACCGCCCTTGGGCGTTATGAATATCTATAACGCCATTGGGAATTATAAATTTATAACCATGGAAATAAGAAAATTATAAAATACAAATAACCTTTATTAGCGTCAATAGAAATAAAATGCGTTGCTATGCAATGTACTTACAAACAATTTTATTTTAACTCTGTTTTGAATCAAATCCTTCTGAACATACCTAATAGATGTCAAATTAATAAATCGTAAGTGTAAAAAAAATGAATTAGATAACAGACTAATAGGACATTAAATGTTGAAGGCACCACGGATGTTATAGGATAATGACGCCCTTGGTGGATGTACATTCCCTCTGGTCAGAGGTCCTCAGTACACTGCCAACCTCGGTTATTACCCTTATAATACCCTTGGTATCATAATTACTATAATTACGAGCAGTTTTTGCGAAATTTGAGCCGTACATTATCAAGTGAAATAAATATTAAGTAAAATAGACATACTTATGCAAGCCAATTATTTAAATCAAAATATTATGCTGACCACAGTATAATATTACGGGCCTGTAAGTTTCACATATTACCGCGGAAACAGAGAAATAATGATCAGCTTGAAACGGTTTTGAACCAGTTCAATTTATAGCTCTCTATGGTGGACTGCGCGCTCTCTTCGGTAATATGTGACACCTTTTCTGCAGCGTGGTCATAGCATAAAGGTAAATAGCAAGAATAGAATATGATGAAAATAATATAGTTTAATATATGAATAACTATAATGAAAATATGTCCATGCATTCACCTGAACAGATATATATATATATATATATATATATATATATATATATATATATATATATATATATATATATATATATATATATATATATATATATATATATATATATATATATATATATATATATATATATATATAAACATTACAACCTAATATTCGAATTTATAGTCTATTGTCATTCTGTTGTCCCTAGGGCCTCGGAGATCTATAGGCGGCAGGACCCTCATGGGGTATTGGGGGTAGGTGCGGATACGGGTACGGGTACGGGTGCGGGTGAGGGTGCCCTCCTGGCGGGTGGGGTCCCGGTGGTGGGCCGTATTGTGGTACTGGACCATGATCTACATGTGCCTGCTGTCTATAGACATCCTGTTGTCCACGATGGTCGGGGTTACGTGATTCCGTTAGTTCACTGAAAGAAACGTAGGTATTGTTAGTATATGATTTTAAATTGTACATATTATTATATTGGTTGTAGGGTAGAGCGGGGCGCAATAGCGATAGGGACACATTTAAATTACTTTTATAAACGAATAAATATATACTTTTATAAACGAATAAAATATATGTACCGCCATCTTGTAAACGGACGGGTAACTTAAAGCAGAACTGTACCACAGTTTATTATCTTGATCAGGTTATCCATAAAATTTCTGCGCTTTATTTGTTAACTGTGTAAAAATCCGAAAAGTTTATTATTTCATTAAAATAAGGTTGAAAGTGTTTATTTATTACTGCATTTTGTTGCAAGCGATAACTACACTAATACACTTTGTGATTCTTCCATCCGGGAATCAAGGAACCCGAAACGTCATCGTAAATTAATCATGAAGATTTATAATAGGAGACCAAAGTGAAGACCAAGTAAGACCAAATTTAACCAAAGTGAAGATCAAAAAAACATATGATATTCAACACATATTGGGACTCATGGTAAAAATCGAACCATTGCGAAAACGATCCAATCTGATCCCTCCGTGCAAGAAATGTCAAGTATTCGGGCAAACGCAAAACAATTGCTTTCAAGAGCTAATATGCGTTAAAAGCGCTGGAAGACACGTCACCAGCGTCACCATACATGGTAGCCAAGGAGCTATAAAAATAGGGAACGACACAGTTCGCAAACAACAAATAAATAAGAAAAGCCCACATGTACCAAAACCTAAAACTCAGGTTGTGCGTACACAGGAGGCAGCGCAACAAATTATGACCAAACTCAACAGAAAAAGACGATAAAAATAATCCTTGAAAGAATAACCAAAATAGAAAAGCAAACAGAAAAGCTGCAAATAATAAGAATAAAAATGGTTGCTCACACGGTCAGAATAGTAGCCTGGAATACCAATGGGCTAATAAAACGAGCCCATGAAGTGGAAGCGTTATTATGGAACGATAAAATCGATGTAGCCTTCATCTCTGAGACCCACATGACCAGAACAAATTACTGCAAAATAAGAAAAACTCTACGAATATGCCAATTACGAAACTGCAGATATCCAAGTGACAACAGTGATAATCCCAATGAAATCCTACATCACAATTGCCGCAATATATTGCCCAACAGGAAAAGCGCAAAAAGAAGAACACTACAGTCGCTTCTTTCGGTAATTAGGAAATCGCTTCATTATTGGAGGGAACTTCAATGCCAAACACACCTATTGTTCTGCTAATATAATGCAGAACTGAAAACAACTGTACACTGCTCCAAAAAAAAATGACTTCCAATCAACCGGCAAACTGTACTGGCCTACAAATAAATAAAAAACGCCAAACTTAGTCCACTTTTTTTACGCAATATTGCATCCGCTTATAGGTATCAACATTGAAGAAGTTTTGACCTAGCATCTGACCATTCAGCAATTCTACTCCCATTGAGTGAACATGTAATAACCAAACAGCAGCCCCCATATCTCATTAGCGGGAAAACTGATTGGAACGGATTTCGAGCTTGAACAGAGAATTGAACTAAGCGTACCCTTGAAAATGAAAGAACAGTTAGACTATGAAGTTGATAAGCTTATGGTTGACTTGCAGCAATCTGCGTGGAACAACACCGCTACATTGAAGCCAAAAACACCAGGTTTGAAGTACATCAAAGAAATTCGAGATTTGGTTCACAAAAAAATAAAGCCCGAAAAAAATGGCAACAAACTTGTTCGCCAAATAAACGAGTGCTAATCCATGCGAGCAGCTCAAAAATGAAATTAAAGCCATCAAGAATGAACATTTTGAAAATTTCCTTAGGGAGTTATCGGCTGATGAAAGCACTGAACTACTCCCTCTGGAAGGCAACTAAAGAGGCCAAAGAATCATTATTCGAAACCTATTCGAAACCCGCCTATTCGAAAAAATGATGACAACTGGGCTCGACGAGATGAAGAAGAGGCACAAATATTTGCTGTTCACTTGGCAAATAAATTTCAGCCATACTGATGAAATGAGCCTACTGGCATAGAAGAAATACCACAAATTACTAACAGAGATGGCACGATAATCACGAAACTGACGCATCTCATCAATACAGCACTACGATCCGATACGTGCCAATACAGTGGAAGATTGCTGACGTAACAATGATTTCCAAACCTGGTAACCCTCCTGAAAATAGAACATCATACCCACCAATTTCCTTATTGCCGATTATATCCTAGCTGTTAGAAAAGCTCCTTTTGCAGAGACTCAGACCAATAATTGAGGAAAAACAGCTTATTCCGTCCCACCGAATTAGATTCCGTAATAAGCATTCATCTATGGATCAAGTGCATCGAATTACCGATGTAATTGAGAGAGCACTAGAAGAGAAAAAGATCTGCGCAACGATATTCCTAGATGTGGCTCAAGCATTCGACAAGGTGTGGCATCAGGGCCTGGAATACAAACTAGCAAAATATTTGCTATAACAAATGAGCCAAGTTCTTCGTTCATACATTACTGACCGTCAATTTAAGGTAAATATGGAGAAGAATATTCTCACCTCAAGAAGATTTGTGCTGGCGTACCTCGGGACAGTGTCCTTGGACCTGTTCTCTACGTGTTGTATACTAACGACACCCCACGACGCATCAAGCTAAATTTGATGAAATGGATTAACGTCAATTTCACCAACAAGAAATATGACTATACTCTAGTGATTTTCAACCAGCAAATACTCATGTGAACAAACACACATGTGAAGAAGAAACGTGAGCAATTAAACCTCAAATTCAGACAAATGTATTGGCTCCTCGGACGTTACTCTGAGTTGTCAATACACAAAAACTGCTTATCTACAAGCAAAATCTGAAGCCCATGTGGTCTTATGGTATCAAACTCTGGAGATGCACTAATAAATCGAACATTAAATTAATTCAATTAGTTGATTAGTTAAATATAATTAGATGAATATAAATTTGTAAACTTTTAAAATTCAAAATCATTCTCAGATGAGACACGTATTTTAAAGAAACCAATGTAATTTCAGCCTTGATTAGTTGTTGCCTGAAGATGATTTAACAACTTTAACGAAAATTGATGATATTTAAAGAGATATTTCCTTATTTAATTAGGTAGGGTCTAAACTAATGATAAAGTATGCCCAAAGGTCTATATTAATGCGAAAATATGCTACAGTACAACTACATTGAAAATAAGGCTAATACTTTCAGATTATCGTCTGATATACAAAAACCACAGGTACCCAGAAGTAAACTAGAACTAGAAGAGCACTATTTTTTAAATTTGTAATTATTACCTACCGATTCTATTATTTCACGCAATTTGCCTCTTATCCATCGATAGCCACCATTAAAATGGATATTGGAAAATAGGGAAGCATCTAGCACCAGTTTATCGGGATTAGTCGTAGTACCGGAGTAATAATTTGCATATCTTTTCTCTGCTTTAGGCATGGCACCCACATACATTTGTAGAGAGAT
The DNA here is from genome assembly GCA_964058915.1 of Tetropium fuscum. Taxonomy (NCBI): domain Eukaryota; kingdom Metazoa; phylum Arthropoda; class Insecta; order Coleoptera; family Cerambycidae; genus Tetropium; species Tetropium fuscum. Next base: position 18,089 of record CAXKVY010000644.1, read on the forward strand.
TAGCAAAAATATGATAACGACGGTTCGAAGCATAGCAATTACTCGTATATTTATAAGCAAGCGAAACCAATATAGTACACTATCTGTATTGACTATATGAAAATGTACATTTTACGTTTTATAATAATTTTGTACTCAATTCAACAAATTCGTTTAAATACTAATTTGATAAGACCAAGAAAGATCAATGGGTGAACGGCAATTATACAAAAGAAACATGTAGATAAAAGGAGAAACAACAACTTACATAAGACAATTTTATATTTTTGGAAATGTGGTATTTTTACATGAGGTTTGGAAATAAGAAATGGGTGGTAATGTATACCTATATATTTCAAAACATGGACTCTTGATCGGATGTGGTCTGTGATGTGTGAGTCCAGTAACTCCCGCTGGCGGGAGTGTGTATAGTTCATTTTATTAATGGAGAATAAGACACAATTTCACAAAAAATCGCATGTTTATCGCCTGCCTTATTAAGAAAAAAATATTTTCTTTTAAATGTTGGATGATTTATCGTATTAATAATCCCATTTTTAATTATATTGGAATTATCTTTAACTACTTTGGAAAACTCCAAAATAAAATTTGGTACATCCATCTCATACAATTGGTCAATACGATATTGGCCAATATTTTGATCACAATGATAAACTCCCCCCACATTTTAATTGTATCCATTTATAGGTTTAAGATTTTCAATGTGAATGTGCTGTTTTTCTTTTTGAGAAAATCTCTTGGCGTTACTTGTCTACAGTATAGAAGGATATTGGAGGTAACGGTTATGACATGGTTGTCGTTTCAACGATAAATAACCAATTAATTATCCACCAAAGCGTATTCGAAATCACTCCTGGATTTCTTTTCGAAAGCTTTTACATCAGTCAATGGGCATTTTGGTAGCCTATGGGCCGTGATTGTTCCACTAGCTATTTTTCGGAAATATCGGAAAGTGATTTCTTCCATTAGTGACAATAATATAAAGGAATTGTCGAAGAATATGTGAAAGTTGCTAAATCATGTGGACTACAAGACACTGCAAAAGTGCAGGTGCACCGTGATCCAAATCTTTCTATTCCTCAGACAAATTGGCAGTCGAGCTCTGATAAGGTTCAGAATATACTGCAGACCACAAACGAGTAGCTCCAACACAAAACTTATATTCCCATAGTGTCGGTTTTCCTTTGATAAATTGCAATGCGTTCAAAATAGGGCCCCTTGGTTTTATCAACGAATTAGAGCAAATTCCAAAGATATCTTATTTAATGCTCGAAAAAGGGGTCTTACTTTGGCAAACCGTCACCTTTTTCCAAATTATTTTGATCAACACAGTGAACATTGCTCATCAAAGATTGAAAACGGTCTCTTGAAATAAATGGAAGAAGCTAGCTATACGATAGCTACTCAGAAGTAGGACACCAATAAAGCAATATAGTGTCACCAGCGGGTGCAAGAGCTGTTCGGTAACAAAATAGCACACTTTTTACCATATGAAGGTTTCTACAACAAAAAGCATATATACTTATATAGTATAGTATTACATAAACCTATTGTCCTTTTAAAAGGACCAGGTTGTTTGTAAACCCATAACAAAAATTAAAAGGGGTATTATGGAAAAACAATATTTATGTTGAATGTAAAATTTTTAGTATTTTACATTCAGCTATGCCAAAATCATATCGTTGAAAAAAACTTATCTTTTTTTATGATATTCACAACACTAAATTATTCCTAAAATCAAAACCCCCTCTAAGTATCGAAACGCGCAAAATATAACCTCAACATCCTACGGTACTAAGAGTACCTAGGAATATACCTACGTAATATACCTGGGATACTAGTATAATGTACACATATACCAAATACAAACTCTGACTAACATTTATTAATTCACACGATAAAGGAAATATCCAGATATATAAAGTTAGATATTCTTGGTATGATGATGAACCAAATACGTATTTATATTCGTAGATAAGCAGAGTAGATAACCTATGCTCAATGTGACTTTTGCCAAATCCGTTATTCTCAAATTACAAAGATCTCATTTCTTTTACATTGCATTTATACATTCCTTACCAGAATCTAGAAAACTTGACGGCAACGTCCTCTTATTCTCATGAAACCCGAACTACATGGCACCCGAATTATACTTGCTGTATGTATTTGTGGACCCGATTCAATAATTTTTTTAAAATATACGCCGTATGTTACAAATTCCGCGGCGGCGGTATTAATCTGAGCAGCTAATAATAATATACACACAGCAACACTAGTCCGAAACATTTTGCAGTGGATATGCTACGTTACGATACTGACATTAAAAGAGCGTGAATTTAGTATTGATAAGATATTGATTATGGAACATCTATTGATTTCATGTTCTCGACATTGATATTTACAGATTGGATATAGTTTCGTAAAATCATTAGATAAGATATAGATGGTACCTCTGATGTTTGGCACTGAACGGTAGTCTTTGATAATATAGTTTTAATTACAACTCACTACTATATCATATTGTAGAGCACTATATCATAGTAGTGCAATAAAAATCAGCCTAGATGAACCTTGAAAAATGTGTACAAGCAGCAAGGAATTTGGTGGAGAGCTACCATCTTATTGAATACACTAAAAGCCATCTAACATCGAAGCTGTGCTCCATAAATATTTTACCTTCGCAGATAGGAAAAATGTTTCAAATAAAAAATTTGGGCAATAATGAAGAAAACAATTTTTTATAGCCTTATTTTTTTCTCTAATAATAAAAAATAATAATAAAATCTGCATCTGCATAATAATAATCTTTGCTGCATTTCACTCCTGTCGTTATCTGTTGCACTTGTGGTTACCCGTGGTTACAACTGCCCACCCGGAAACAATAGGCATAATGGAGCTTGGGTTGGGTATGGAGTTTGGGTTGGATAAAGCATTGATTCATCTCAAAGGTAGACGGAGGCATATTACACAACATTGATGTCAGAGACGTATACCTACCTGGGTGTGCCACAAAGTCACATCCAGGAGATATATAAAGTCTCTTCCAGGAGATATACTCCTCATAATCAAAGACCATGAGGAGTATTATACATCATCATTATACATCAACATTACATTGGGAATAAATGGTAAAAGATATGCCGATATTCAACCATGTTGCTCTTATTTATATTCCATCTTGGTTGATAAACGAGGAAAGGAAACCTACATACTATGTATAAATATTTTAATAGTTGAGTTTGTGACATTTAACATCGTTTACTTAGTATATAGGCTTTCTCCCGGTCTCTGAAGGTTGAGGTCAAGGTAGTAATATTTTTTATATTTTCTGGCAAATCATTATAAATATTTACAAGGTTGTAGCTAAATGACCGCTAGAACAATCTGGAATTTTGTTTAGGCACACTAACTAGATCGCAATGTCGGAATGATCGGACTTTTATAGATATCCCTCAAACGAGTTTTTTTATGTCAATATGAGGGTAAGTGTATAAAATTGTTTTTATATATAAGACGTACTAATTGAACTTGATATGTCTCAACGACTGACAGCAACTTAGATTTAGATAATAAATTAACTTGGAATATGGTCAATATGGTCAATATTTTAACAATCTTATGCAGGCATTTTGAATTTTCTGTTCTGTATTTTTGTGTCTTTGCAATTAAGCAATATACAATATCAATATGCTAAATATGAGAGTATTATTTTAATTTAATGTCGGTAATCAAAACGCCCTTATAGCCAAGGAGCTGTAATGGTAAAAAGTCCGAGGTGCCGTCTGTCTGTCGACTTGATATACGGTGCGGAAGGTACCCCTGACCCACCCAGTACCCTCAGTTTAGCTTTTGGTTGGGATCTGTAGAATTTATGACCTCCTCTCCGAATGGACGAAATGTGAAATCTGTCTGTCTACAAAAAATTACATTTTAGGACTCATCAAGAACCCAGTGCTATTTGTTTGCATTCGGTCAAAAAGATCCAATATTATGAGCTATTAAGAGATGTGAAGGCCCCTCAAAACCTCTTCCAAACTGTTTTCCCATATGGATAAAGTACCAAAATCCAATCGACCGACAAAACTATACACCGGATTTTTTTTGGGCCACTTTGAAAATTGGGAAACTTCCCAAATTTGATGTTTTGCACCTAATCTCCGGAATTATGCGGGAAAATGTCTTTCAATCATTTTTTCTGCTAATTGGATTCATAAACAGTGGTGAAAATAATCGACAGACAATTTCATTCTTTAAACAATTTTGGCCACCCTTCAAAAATTACCAAATGTGCCAATTTATAAAAAAGCGGATGAAAGAGTATATTCATCTACAGTGTCCTTACTAGTATTATCTTGTTTGGACAGTCGCTCATACTGAATTTGTCTATTTAGTCCCCTAAAAAAGAAGGTTGTATTTTCCTTTCCTAAGGTATCTAAATTTTCCAAAGAATAGATTCATTACAAAATCACACATATGTGTTATTTGGTGCACATAATTTTTAAAATACCTATGGCACATATGTTGGTGCAAGTTTCATTAATATGTTGACCGGAAACCAAGAAAGAAAGCCTTTATACAAAGCAAAATAATATTTTTTTTACGTTACATTGACAAATTAGCCATTTCGCGAATTTACAATCCCTGAGGAGGTTGGGGTGCAGAATTTGTTTTTCTTTAGGTTTTCCCGGTTTTTCTAATTTCCGGTCAACATATTAATGAAAATTGCACCAGCACAAAGGACACTACTTAGTGTCTTTAGATAAATAGCTGCTTTATTCCGCTTTTTTTTAATTGGAACAATTTGAAAATTTTTGGAAGGTTGGCAAAAATTGTGTAAGGGACGAAATTGTTTGCTGATTATTTCTCACCACTGTTTAGCCAACTAGCTGTAAAAATTGTTGACAGACATTTCCCCTGATAATTCCGAAAATTAGGTAGATTCAATTTTAGAATTTTCATATTTTTCAGTCGCCTGAAAAAAATGCTGGTGAATAGTTTTGTCTGTCGATTGAATTTTGGTAATTTTTTCATCTGGGAAAACAGGTTGGAAAAGGTTTTGAAGGGTTTGAAAGGTTTTGCCCATAATTTTGGACGTTGTGAACCGAATGCAAAAAAATATTAGCACTGGGTTTCTAAAGAATTTTTTAGTCGACGGACATAAATTCTCGAGGTCATAAATTCTACAAATCACAATCAAAAGCTAAACTGAGGGTACCGGGTGGTTCAGGAGAACCTTCCGCACCATATATCAAGTCGACAGACGTCTACGGCATCTCGGACTTTTTAACCATTACAGCTCCTTGGCTATCATTAATTAAAATATTTTTCAACTTTCGAAACGATTTTTGCACTAAATTGGAAACGTATTTCGAGAATCTTAATTAAACATGTAAATAAATACCCAATACCATTTATTACTAGCCGGTTCCAAAATTAAATTATTTAACGATAATTTTAGATCAGGATCTGGCAAAATTAAGTCCCTACTTACTCAGAAATAAATATATATATATATATATATATATATATATATATATATATATATATATATATATATATATATATATATATATATATATATATATATATATATATATATATATATATATATATATATATATATATATATATATATATATATATATATATATATATATATATATATATATAAACTGCTGTTCAAAATTATCGCACCACGTTAATATTTGCTAAAATTTGAGGTCTCATAACTTTTTTACTTTTAGTCCAATTTTGATAATTTTTTTAGAATACTGTAGATAAAACGACTAATTTCAACTTGCATATCCAGTCTTTTGTTAACTGAGGACGGTTGAGGTATTATACAGGGCTAACTAAAAGGTTGTTATATAACCCTAAATTTAAAACACTCGGTGGAATAATTTCGTAACCAAATTCTTTAAAAATACCAATTTTTGTTAAGAACCATTCCTTTCCTACATTTTGTTTTTTGGTCCATGTCTTTAGATACATTGGTTCATTTTTAAGAGCAAAATGAATTTGTCACCAACAGTTTACTGTTAATTTACTCTGCTGTTACAAGTGATATGTAAAACGTAGGCGGCGTATGTCAACCAAAAAACAATGATTGGGTGTATGCAATCTCATTTTGACACATTTTTAAAAACAATACGGTGTTGAGGAATATTCGGCAATTTAAAATAATGAATCGTGTGAGACATTTGACAGCATTGGAATGTGTAAGAGCGCAAACTTTAGTTGAAGAGGGTAGAAGTATGCGATATGTTTCTCGAATTCTGGGTGTTAACCATTCGACAATAATTCGAATGTTAGAACGTCACAGGGCAACTGGTTCTCACTCCAGGAGACATGGGCAGGGTAGAAAAAGGGCGACGAATGTTAGGGATGACCACTTTCTCCGCCAAAATGCTTTAAGAAATCGGATTCGCAATTGAAAAGTGAACTTGAGATGGTTAGAAATGTTCAAGTTTCTGCTCTTACTGTAAGGAGAAGACTACGGGAGGCAGGTTTGATCAGTAGAAGGCCCATAAAGGCACCAGAACTTACCAGGGCTCAGAAGGTAGCTCGATTACGATTTGCACGAGCACATGAAAATTGGACTATCGATGACTGGAGGAAAGTCCTATTCTCCGATGAAACAAGAATAAGCCTAAAATCTTGTGATGGGCGGCAACGTGTGTATAGAAGACAAGGAGAAAGGGAAGCTGCCTTCAATTTCGTTCTAAACGAACCCTTTGATCGTGGCTCCAAAATGTTTTGGGCGGGTATTTCTTTCGATGGCCGTACGGAGTTAGTCCCTATTCATGTAAGGGCAATGAATGCGGAATACTACGTAGAGAACATTCTCCAGGAGCATGTGATGCTCCGTTTATTGGTCATGATTTCTTAATAATGCAAGATAATGCAAGACCACATGTAGCAAGAATTTGTGTTGAGTACTTGAATGAAGTCCATATTGATGTTATGAACTGGCCAGCACGAAGCCCGGATTTAAATCCCATCGAACACCTATGGGACATTATTAAGAGAGCAGTGAGACGACGTCTACCAGCCCCACAGAACCTTCAACAGCTGGAACAGGTTACTCTTAATGAGTGGGATAATATTCCTCAACCCGTCATTCAAATCCTCATTAGAAGTATGCCACGGCGGATTCAGTCTGTAATCCGAGCTAGAGGTGGCAACACAACCTACTAGGGATCAGCTCACATAATTTTATTTCTTCGTTTTCCTTTGTTTTCTTGTTAATTAAAAAATGTTTCTTCTCACCCTGAAAGTTTTTTCAATTGATTTCCGTATGGTGCGATGATTTTGAACCAATGCATCTAAAGACATGGACCAAAAAACAAAATATAGGAAAGGAATGGTTCTTCACAAAAGTTGGTATTTTTAAAGAATTTGGTTACGAAATTATTCCACCGATTGTTTTAAAATTAGGGTTATATAACAACCTTTTAGTTAGCCCTGTATAATACCTAAACCGTCCTCAGTTAACAAAAGACTGGATATGCAAGTTGAAATTAGTCGTTTTATCTACAGTATTCTAAAAAAATTATCAAAGTTGGACTAAAAGTAAAAAAGTTATGAGACCTCAAATTTTAACAAATATTAACGTGGTGCGATAATTTTGAACAGCAGTTATATATATATATATATATATATATATATATATATATATATATATATATATATATATATATATATATATATATATATATATATATATATATATATATATATATATATATATATATATATATAATATATATATATATATATGTGTGTGTGTGTGTGTGTGTGTGTGGGTGTGTGTATTTGTGTAATTAAACCCACAAAGGTTGTAACATGTAAGTTAAGTAGGTTATCTGTGATTGTATTGCACATGGAACTCGGTACTACAATTATTATGTAAATGTAAATAATATTATTGTTACTATAAATCCTAAGGACAATTTAAATTACCTTTATGCTTAATTAAGTAAAATTTGTTCTGCTAACAATACTCACTTTTGCTACGGATACGTTCCTCTGCAAAATCCAGGGGCAATTTGCACTGTATTCTTCGCACAATTTGTTTTCACTCGTATTATATTCGCAGCTTGTGGTACATCGTACATGTACTTTTGACGGACCATTTTAAAATACTGATTATAGGTAATTGACGAGCACGTCACTAGATAGCAATTTAGAACTAATAACAATATGGTACACACTCTTCCTTTCATTCTGTAATACAGATTTATGTCCTTATAGTAAAAATAATACTGATTGGAATTATTGTTTCTCTTATCTACTGATCTATCCCGCCATTTAGATAATATTATTTGCATTCGATAGGCTTGGCGCCCAGTGGAAATCATCTAAAGGATATTAGGAAAGATTATCGGATTTTCTCTGATCTTATGTAATATATAGTGACCCAAATAATACTGCGAAATAGGTTTGGAATGAGATAGTGGGAATTACCTAGTGATAAATGTAAAGATATCAGATAACAGATCAATAATATGACTTGTTTGAGCTACAAGGTACCAAATAATTATAAAATTATTACCGTATATTTATTATTTCAAAATTTTTACTTATATTAAATGTTGATAGAGATTATTATTTGATGAGAATCCATATCAACTCACAACAAAAAACACTTCACTGTTATAAGATTTTCACAATATTTTTATTTATTTTTCTATTACAGTTACTTCTTCGGAAAATGAGTACATATATAAGACTACTAATTAATTCTATTGTAGGTTCTTAATCTATTTATTTCTTTGTCATAAGGGTAAACTAGTTCCATTGCCAAATTGTCACGTTTTTTGTGTAATATATATTTTGTGCAATTAAAGTAGGAATGACACCATTGTTAGATGACATCATCTGTTTAATTATATTGAGCTTATTATTAAAATTATTATCGAATAGTAGAATATTTAGTTTATGTAGCATACTATTATACACTACTTATGGTTGATATGCATGTGGTGTAGATCTATTATAGTAGGTATAGTATTTTATTGACCACGCAAGTTCTTTCGCCTTCATTGAGGATCATCAGACTGATGTACGATTTGTTTTCCAAATTTTTGTACAAATCGTACATCACTCTGAAGATCCCCAATGAAGGTGAAAGAACTTGTACAACTTCTAAGGGGTCCATTTACGTATATCCAGATATACAACTGGTAAGTGTGTCTTCCTATATGTACAGGGTGTCCCATTTTTAATCTGAAAAAGTTCAGAAAAAGGCAGATCTGATAAAATTAAAGGACCGTTGCTATACAAACTTATTTCGAAATCTGGACCCTCTTCGAAATACAGGGTGTTAAAATTGATTTTTTTTTCATTTTTTGTTTGTACCTCTTAGAGATACAAAACCAATTGTTCTCAAATTTGTGGTAAATCCTATGTATGTAGCACTAATACTATTACATAAAATTCACCAGACGGTGAAATATTTAGGTGTTCACCTCGATGCTAAACTGTCTTGGCATGATCACATATCATGCAAAATCAGGAAAGCAACGTGTGCACTGTGGACGTGTAGGAGGGCCTTTGGTGGAAGCTGGGGTCTTAATCCCAAGGTTCTCCACTGGCTCTACTGCACTATTGTTAGACCAATTTTAACTTACGGGGCCATCGTGTGGTGGCCTTGTGTTGAAAGGAACTCAACTAACAGGCAACTGGACAGGGTCCAGAGACTTGCGTGTTTAGGGATGACTGGAGCATTGAGAACGGCTCCCACCAGAGCTCTGGAGGTGCTATTAAATCTCATGCCACTACAAATATTCATTAAATTGGAAGCCATGCGTGCGGTATATAGACTGCGCACGCTAGACCAGTTACAGGTGTGCTCATTCGGGCACTCTCGCATGTGGAACTGGGCCACCGAACGATGACCGGTTCTACTCATGAGTGGTGATCATATTCCCACTAAACTATATCCCTCGAACTTCCTGGAGATCGTAATCCCTGACCGCGAGGAGCGGGGGATAGAGAACACCCCGATGGCAATCCGCAACGGAACCAACTGGTATACAGATGGATCCAGGGCGGATGGAATGTCGGGTGCCGGAGTCTTTTCTGACTCGGAACAAATAAGTAAATACTTTGCTCTGGGTGCACATGCTACTGTCTTCCAGGCCGGGGTATTTGCGATTCTATCCTGTGGGCTGGAGCTGCTAGCTGGCCCACAAAGAACTGGTAGAATGAATATATGCTCCGACAGTAGAGCTGCCATCTTTGCACTTAGTGCCGTTGAAGTGCGCTCAAAACTGGTTTTGGAATGCAAGACTGTCCTCGAGACGCTCTCTCAGAGGAATAATTTACGCCTTGTCTGGGTCCCAGGACATGCTGGTGTACCGGGAAACGAGAAGGCCGATCAACTAGCCAAATTAGGCACTTTAGAGACGCCTACTGGGCCTGAACCCTTCGTAGGGATCTCCAGAAGCACAGCGGTTCTCTCAATGAAGACTTTAGCCCAACAAATGTTTCAACATTGTTGGACAACTGCTCCAGGCATGAGACAGGCTAAAGAACTCATATCTGGTCCCGACGCTGGGAGGACCAGACAGCTGCTGAAATTAAGCAGATGTAACTTAAGAACAGTGACAGGCCTACTGACCGGTCACTGCCACCTAAGACGACACCTTTACATAATGGGTCTTGTGGAAGACCCTGAGTGTAGGGGATGCTTGGAAGATGAGGAGACAGCAGGGCATGTTCTGATGAATTGCCCCGCTTTCCTGCATACACGTATGCAATACCTGGGACAACTGATGCTGATGCCCAGGGACTTTAGAGAGCTATGTCCCAGCCGCCTCGTTGGCTTATTAAGGCAACTGGACTGGTATAGCTCTCGAAAGGCGGGACGTGACGGGCCCATACTGAGGCCTATACGTCAAAGGGCAGAGCCCCCGCCAATCTCAATCAATCAATTACATAAAATCTCAGCTCGACAGAGTAAGCCAGTGGCGTGCATTCCACACTTGCCGATACCTTTTATAAATAGTAAGTGTTACGCCACTGACTGATTTTCAAAATAATAAGTAACTTCAATTGTCCGTGCATTGTTCAGTCAAAAAACATTCCTACCTTTTTTCCAGAATAGGCACCGTTCTCAAAATCATCCTGACATTTTATCAAAATCAGCAAAAATACTGGACCAACCAGTTCTCCATTAATAAAACCCAACCAAACATTCACACTAAATTCGTTTTGAAATGATGACGGAAATGATTTATTTTTTTTAAGTTAAAAAAATTATCGTTGGCAGGAATCAACATCACAGATAATATTCAATTAGCCAGGATTATGCATTAACACTTTTCATATAAGGAGTACTGAAACTAAATTTAAAAACCTGAGCGTTTCAGTTGTTGATTACAACAGAACTGCTAAAATTAAGATCAGTTATAATTTAATAAAATGTCGGTTTCTCCGTAATGGGGTATATTATGGAGAAAACGTAAGAATGCTGGCCTTCAGTATTGGCATTGCGCCACACTGAAAGGTATGTATCATCATTAGAGAGCCATTAAACACATAGTAAAAATTCGCTCTTGACCTTACCTGTTGCCGAGAAAAAGTTTAAATGTTTAAATATCACTAATCACCTAGATAAAAACGGGAAGCAGATAAGGTACTGATAATTAATAGACCACCCCTAATAATCTGAAATTGAGATCGATCTAATGGTTCGTAATAATTAAAGGGACATTAAACATATATTACTAAGTGCTATATATACCTATGTTACCATAAGGTTTTAAACAGTAGTTAATAATATTCTGCAAGAAAATTTGTACATTTTTAGTTATTTCGTTCGTGATTACTTTCAAATTAATAATGTATGACTTAAAAACGTTTCTTCTCATTGGGCTCGCTGCTGCTTCCGTGCAAAGCTCACAACTCGAAGATAGCGTAAAGGAGATCATGGTAAGTATATCTATTAGCAGATACTGAAAGCATTACAATCTACAAAGGCAATGCAATAATGTAGGAAATAAGTTCGACCGTCATGCGCCATCTTGAATTAAAGATGGCCCACAAAAAAATAGTTTATTCAAAATATCTCCGCAACAGTGGATCCAACGATACAGAATGCCTGTAACAAAATTAATGCAGACCAAAGTCCTCACATTTTGTGTATAAAGATTTTTTTTGTAAGTCTAATATGTAACGAATTACAACGGCGGAAAGATGAACATTTTTTCCTAAAAATAGTAACCCCATTTTTCTGATTTTACTCCGTTGTTTTATACAAATAATGTGAGTAATTGGTTAACTTGGTTAATTTAACATCCTATTAACATCTTATTAACATAATTGGTTAATTTAACATCTTATATTGAAAGACGATTTCGTCGTTTGAACAACTAAATTATTTGTGCCTTTTATTCAAAATGGCGATGGCGGCTCGACCCAAGGTCGAAAACCTGCATTTTTTAAGGCGCAGACCTGAACAACGTAATATATAAAATTTGTCGCTATTTCACTTCTTGCAGGGCAAACCCTACATACTGGATTAATATTTGCTACCTAGTTTATATATAAAGCACCTTAGGTATGTAAAATTTAATGATTGCTTATTAATTTTCAGACGCTATTTTCCGACTCTTACCCAACTACAGATCCCGATACGGTGCCGCCACAATTTACGTACTTTGTTGGATTTTTACTGAATATTGTAGCTTTTAATATAGAACACGAGGTAGATTCTTATGCAGGAGTTGATACAGAAGGTTATACCGTATTGAAGTCTGTACTCGATTTTGTAAAGTTAAAGGTAAGTATTGAACTTCCCTTCATTCTCAATAAGCTATAGATTTTCAGAAATATATTTAAAAAAACTGATCCCAAGGAGCTTGTACTATATTCAGTTATTGTTTATATAATAATAACCTCCCTTTTTGGTAGAATATAATAAATTATCACACAGGATAATATTATATTTTTCAAAGTCAGAAGATGATATATGATTTTTTTGTGACTATGAATTTTATTGACAACAACAGTACCTGCCTAGTAGGGGTGGCCGAGAGAATTTGGACGGTATTTAGAAAGCTTAGGTTATACACTGAATTTTTTTCATAGGGAATTGATTTTCCTCGAACTTAAAAAATCAAATTGGCGAATCTAAAATGGCGGACTATCCTATTGATGAACCGATTTGTGTCAAACTTGAAACTTTGCGGTGTTTAAGGTCACCCAATACAATTTTTTACTCAAACTTAAAAAAATCAAAAATGGCGGACTATCCTATTTATGAACCGATTTGTCTGAAACTTGAAACGTACACCGAAAAGAGATAATTTTTTTGGTCTGTGTTGTCTAGTGTTGCACAACATGCTTTTGACAACGATCATAGAATAGATATTAGTAATTTAAGATTAGTCAGAAATGTGACCAATAATAGACAATTGGATGCATTTGAGAGCATAGAAATTGTAAAATGTAAAAGTAGTATGAATAGCGACAAGGGACCGAGGACCGAGGGACCGTACAGCCCGCTTTACGCATTGCTTAGCAACTAATCATTGAAGCGTGACTAATTATTTCACCATAAATAGTATAAATAGGGTAGATTTTTAGTTTAAGATTAGTTTTAATCGTCTCCGGATGATGCCAACTTGGTTGGCGAAACGCGCGTCGAGCGAAGTGAAAGTGTTTTGGTGTTTGTGGAAACTACTCCGAGTGTTATAGTTACATCAAAGGTTCCAGCCCTATCCAGTAGCCTGTCATTAACAATACTAATATGCCGCCCCCTTTCCCGCACAAATCTCTGCCTTCTGGGCTTTGGGCTAATCCATTGTGGTTTGAATTTAGAGATATTTTTATTACCTATTTATTACGTGGACTCAAGGGCAACCTTAACACTTGAGACACAGCAGAAGAAACTTATCTTCTGTGCTTGAGCGTTCCAATGCAAATTGATTTATTTTGAAGTCTGTAATCTTCTCTCTCGAAGCAGATCAGGTATTGGTTATCAGAAATTATAATTTTATTTTCATAATATGTTTTCTTGGCGATAGTTGTATGATTTCCTACTGTAACCAATAACCCCTCTAGGGATTATTGCTGTAACTGAATTTATTTTTTTTTTCAGGAGGTACTATCCATATCCTATCCATCATGAAGAGAAGCAGATAGGAGATTTCAATATTTCGAATATCTTTTAGAAATATTAATTCATAATGCAGCAGATCTGATGGAAGATGGATATGACATAGCAGCATCGTTGGGATTGGGAGCGGTGCCGGTTAATGAAGTTGATTTAGAGGACCAAGACAAGTACGAGCTGGAGGAAGAACAAGAATAACTTACTTCCAAAAATGGAAGTGAAGTTGTTCACCGATTAACCTGCTAGGCAAATTGTGATATTGCAAGTAACTATAATATGTAGTAGCAGTTTATTAGCAAATATCTGCTACAAAATAAATGTTTTTTATAAAATTTAAATATATAATGCAATATAAAGTGGTAGTAGGAATTATATGCAGAGTTTAATACACGTGATTTCGTTAATAAAAACCAAGTAATACGAAAGTAATAAATACATACCCACTAAAAATTATTTAATATCTTTGAAAGAAATCTAGCGGCTCCACCTAGTGCAAGAAGTGCCCCTCTTAATACATAATGCTAAATACACAATGTACAGTCCTTCTAAAAAGTATGTGTAGTTCAACGACCGGCAACCCTGACCTATACAATGTTTCTCATGGGCGTAGGATTTTTTTTTATTTAGGTGGTTGAAAGTAGAAGGTTTTTATATGCATATTTTCAACACCACAGCTGATATTGAATGCAAGCTTCCACACCACTCATGAAGTTTCGCTTTCAGCGCGTTACCATTTTTTAGTGGGTGGTTCGCCAGGAGGGTGGGTGATGTTGGAATTTCGCCAGTTCCAAAGCCAAAGACTTGGCAGAACAATGCACGGACAATTGAAATTACTTATTATTTTGCAGATCAGTCAATAGCGTAGCACATACTTTTTATAAAAAGTATCGGCTAGGGCGGAATGCACGCTACTGACATTTTCTGTTGAGCTCAGATTTTGTGTATTGGTACTAGTGCACCGTGGCATTCATAATACAAATTGCGAACAGCTGGTTTATTACTCCGAGTACTTAACAAAAAATGGAAAAAATTCAACTTCAACACTCTGTATTTCGGAAAGGGTTCAGATATCGAAATAAGTTTATGTAGCAAAGTCCAATTAATTTTACTGGATCTACCGTTTCCTAATTTTATATATATATATATATATATATATATATATATATATATATATATATATATATATATATATATATATATATATATATATATATATATATATATATATATATATATATATATATATATATATATATATATATATATATATATATACAGTGAGCTCGTAAAGTTTGGAATAAATTCAATTAATCGTTATTGAAGGATTTTCACAGGAAATCCTCGGATACGTCAACCTTATTTTATAAAATGTCACTTTTTTCAGCCATCGATTTTTTTTTTGTTTTGTTCGTTTTTGAGCTATGACGTCATCGACAATTTTTTTAAATGACAACCCATATTTTTTTTCACGGATTTCAATAGAGCACATTTTTCTGAGTGCGAATATGTCAAAAACATAGTACCTTTAACATTAAAGTTTTCGAGATATTCGGTTGCAAAGTTTATAAAATGTACCATGGCACCATGCATAAGCTATCGGGCGGGTCAAGATTTTTAATAGCTTATTGATTCTAATAGCTTATAGCTTATTACATTTTAAAAGATTAAGGAGTAATATTATTTATTTTGGTAGCTTATCGAACATTTTGAAAGATTTGGGAGTAATCTGTTTAATTTTTTAACAACAATTTAAACAAATAAAAAAATATTTTAACAAATAAATGATAAATAATTAAAGTAAAAAATAAAATCAGAGTAAATTTTCAAAGTGACCTCCATTCACTTCCTGGCAATATCCCATCCGCCACTGAAACTCCTGCAGAACCTTACCAACAGTATCGGGTTGAATGGTTCGAATTTCATTGCGAATTCTGTCCTTTAATTCTTCGATGGTATTTGGTCTATTGAAATAGACTTTGCTCTTTAAATAGCCCCATAAAAAGTAGTCTAGGGGAGTGAGATCTGGAGATCTAGGGGGCCATTCGATAGTTCCCCTGCGACCAATCCAATGGTTAGGAAATACATGGTTTAAATAATCGCGAATGATCACTGCAAAATGGGGTGGTGCACCGTCTTGTTGGTACCATATCGTGTGATGGGGCAGATCTGGATCTACGTCATTTGGGTAAAGTACCGCAAGTGCAGGGACTAAGTCGTCTCTTAAAAATTCTAAATATATTTCACCTGTTAATACGCCTTCAAAGAAAAATGGGCCCAAAATACGATTACCTACAATACCAGCCCAAACGTTAACTTTTTGTGGAAACTGACTACGAGTTTCCATTTTCCAGTGTGGATTTTCAGGAGACCAATATCTACAGTTTTGCCGGTTAACTGTGCCGTCGAGATAAAAGGTAGCCTCATCAGAAAAAACAATATTGCGTAAAAATCCGTCGTCATCAATCAGGCGTTGCAACATGGTTTGGCAAAACTGTAACCTACGGTCAGGATCATCTTCGTTTAACTCTTGGACCAAAACCACTTTATACGGATGCCATTTGTTCAATTTCAAATATTTCAAGACGGAGCTTTGAACTATTCCGTTGTTTGCCGCCACTTGGCGGGTGGGTAAATGGGGATTTTCTTGAAGCTCTAGTAGAACATTCAATTTAACATCTTGTTGCACTGGTGGACGACCCGTTCTAGGGCGATCTCTCGTATGACCCACTTCTAAAAACTTTTGTTCTATTTTGCTAACGGTGGACTGTGTAATTGGTTCTCTGTTTGGATATTTGTTGTTAAATAAACGGCAAACTTCTACTTGTGTGCGAGCTCTGTCCCCGTAACCGATCATCATCAAAATTTCGATTCTTTCCCTTTCACTCAAACGACGGACCATTTTTAAATAAAATGAATTATGATGGAATAATGATTAATCAACTTACTTAATGATATTATTCAACTGATTAAAACACAAACTTGCGAGGAAAAACTTCAAAATTGTGACAACTGTCAAAACTGTTGTTTTTCCTGCGCTTTCTTGATAAATGATTAGCATTTGGTCATCGCTTGTATAATTCATTCTTAAAACTTTGCAACCGAATATCTCGAACACTTTAATGTTAAAGGTACTATGTTTTTGACATATTCGCACTCAGAAAAATGTGCTCTATCGAAATCTGTGAAAAAAAATATGGATTGTCATTTAAAAAAATTGTCGATGACGTCATAGCTCAAAAACGAACAAAACAAAAAAAAAATCGATGGCTGAAAAAAGTGACATTTTATAAAATAAAGTTGACGTGTCCGAGGATTTCCTGTGAAAATCCTTCAATAACGATTAATTGAATTTATTCCAAACTTTACGAGCTCAGTGTATATATATATATATATATATATATATATATATATATATATATATATATATATATATATATATATATATATATATATATATATATATATATATATATATATATATATATATATTGAGATAAACGAATATCCAGAGCCCAAATATAGAGGTAAAACACAATAAACACGTTAAATTATAAAGTAATACGTGTACTGAGATTCAATCTATAAAGTCCCAACTCTAGTATCAGTTGCGAGCGCAAGCATCTCTACACATCGTACAGGCCAGGTACGAGAAATCATCTGATTGGCCAGTATGTAAATTAAAAATATCGATAAGTCATTTATCAGCACAAAATTCTAAATTCAACTTAATCGTAATAGACAAGTCCTAACAAACATTATGGTATATGACACTAACATAAACTCGGTATATTTGGACGTAAAATTGTAAATGCTTTACATCAGTATAGGGGTTCGGGATTATAATCCTCAAGCAAAACTTTTTGAGGTACAGATGGGTACAGGTCACTGTATTATGAACATTGAAACGAATTTGTGGAGAGTGAATATGATGTGTAAATCCTATGTAGAATGAAGAATTAAAACTGTTTAAATCAAAATTTAACAACATTTAAGGTAAACTAAATAAATAAAATAATTAGCTGCAATATGATTGGTCAGATTATATGAGAGTAATATATCATAACACTCGTTGTCAAGGAACTTCGATTGTTTAAAATGGAGAAACTTCCGTAGAAACGAGTAACAATCCAGGAGAGTGGTGATAGCGTCCTTGAATAAGCGGTAGCTAAGCTTATGTGTCTAGAAATTTTGTAAAATATAATAGTTAAAATCTACGTTAAATAAGAAATTTTCTACTATAATAGTGAGATATCACCGGGTAAATAGTTAGAGAGAGAATTAACCAAGTTTTAGTGTGATTTGACTTGAAAATACGATATTTCAAGTACGGCGTTCCCAAGGAGAATATAAGAGGTATAAATCAGTGTTTTAAGGTAGCAGAAGAAGCAGGGAATACTTCATCATAAACAAAAGTAAGCAGATCATAAAAGTTTTTCCAAATTTACATCAATTAAAACCAGTACCTACATAAATAAACACGCTACGTGTCAAGAGTAGCAAATATCCAGTACCACCACTAGATGGCGATAGGTGAGCTTGCTGAGTAAGCAGTTTTCTGGTTAAAAGTACGAGACCATTCCGAGAGAGGGAGGCAGTTGTTGGTGTAGGTAACAGTGCATCGATAATAAACAAGTTAAAGTGCGGTTAAAATTGGTTTGTGTCGTGCTTCGATTACTGCAAGGATTATTTAAACGTATTCAGGTAATAACATTTCAAAACAATTTTAGTTATAAGAATGCATTGTTTGAGAGGTCCACTGCCCATTTAATTAATGTTAAGTTGCGTAGTTTGGCGTAGAATCTATATTAAGATTTCACTAATCAGAGTGAATTGTAATTTGTACTTACGCATTCAAGCTTACTGCTACTTTGCAGGATAATGTGCAAAACCACAACTTCTATCTTGTGGTTAAATTTCAGTCTTATAGACATATATTTACTTTGTTTTGTGAATAAAATAATCAAGTTTACATAGTTTCTGCGTTATCATTATTCTCATATAAAAGTATGAAAATAACCTTCTATAATTAAACAAAGTTTTAAAATTTCAATTCTCAATAAGATTTGCTTAAATTCATTTACCAGCAAATAGTTTCAATGTTCCAAGCCACCTAGTTGAACTTCCCCTACTGGACTAAAGAGGACTCATGCTCAGCAGTGAATTTTAATATTTAATGAAAATAAATGTTCAAAGAACTGGCGCCTAGGGAAATTTAGCAGTAGTATCAAGATCGTGACAGTACAGCAGACAGTATAGTCAGGTAGTTTATACTCTGTGCTTTCACTGCATATCTTATATATAAAAATCATATCCATATATAATATTCATATATAAAATATTTTTCATATTATAATATTTCACAATTGTCTCCACAACGTGGAGTATATATAATCTTCATTATATTAAATTATCAATTGTCTCCACATCGTGGGGCATTATTATAAATATTTATATAAAATAATATATTCATTATTTTTAAACTTTGTCAATATATATATATATATATATATATATATATATATATATATATATATATATATATATATATATATATATATATATATATATATATATATATATATATATATATATATATGAGTATATATATATATATATATATATATATATATATATATATATATATATATATATATATATATAGAGTATATATATATATATATATATATATATATATATATATATATATATATATATATATATGAGTGTTATTATTGGATCTTCTTTTGTTCTCCGTGACTCATGTGGCTATAACCTACTATTTATTATTGTTCTCCCTGAAATATTTACATATAAAAGCAATATTCATACATTTATCTAGAATATGTTAAACTTTAAAATGCGTAAAATCTTGTGGAATTTATTAAAACAACTACTTTTCCTAGATATATGATAGAAAATGATAAATTACATATAGATAGTTCTCTGTCAGAACTAATGTCACATAAAATCACTGTATGAATGGTAGGTGTTGATGATAAATTCAATATAAACTAATAATTAAAATTAAATAATTCGTACATCATTCTCAAGAGCATCAATAAAGGCCAAAGAACTTGTACAACTTCTTTGGGATTCCAAGGTGCAATGCTAATGCAAGGGGGTATTTACAACAAAGAAAATATTAGGTAATTTAAAAAATAATAATTTTTAATATTGATTTGTAATTGACTGAGCTAACAAACATACAAAAAAGCATAAAGTCTCTTAAAAAGCGAAATCGCTTTTAACATCTTGTGCATAATTCTTGCACCTGGTTAATAGCCCCAAAAGATACTAGGGGGCCACTGCTCTTCCACATGTAAAAGGTTTCTAAATACATTTTTTTTCTAGCTTCTGATCAGGTTTTAGGGATTTCGGCCCACTGTGAGCTGGTACAAAAACCTTAGCACGTCATCGATAAAGTAATGAGATAGCACACTCATGCCAATGGAATATTATTCTCATTTCCAAGAAGTTGGCAACTTTTTCGAAACTTCTGCGTATGTTGTTCCTTTCGCTTTACTCCGATTTATATGATATGTTCCATCAAAATTGTCCTCAGGATTTATTTACAAAGAAAGGAAAGGACACTCCAGTGGCCCTAACTACCATTTTTTTAGCTTTAGTAAATACAAATAGATACAATACATTAATAATATATACTTATTTTGCCTCATTGGAACCTTAGAAAATATTTGTATTAAATTTCTTTAAATTGTAACCATTGTGTGGACTGTTTTCTCGAGTCTCATAGTGTTCTCATGTCCTGTGGCATACAGCCGTACACGTACAGCGGTTTTTGTTTTACATCATCTGCACAAATTTTAGATTTTGCTACATGAAAAAATATTTTAACATGTACAAAATATTAAATTTAAGTATTGACAGAGCGGCGTAATTGATCTCTTCTCTCTACATAAAATTTCACTTTAAAACTCCAAATTTAGAACTTTAATATTTATAACAACGTGGCAGTTAGAATTATATCACAGGAGGGTGAGAAATTCCAAATGAAGTTTTTTAATTTTTCGCATAAATCTTGCGCCCTAACTTTACGTATTGAACATGATTTCATTAATGAAGTTCTCCAGTTTTCTGTCATCGCTGTTTGGAAATATACATGCTTATTTCCAATGGGGTTGAGGAGTAATTTGATTGTTATTTAATATAAGTTTGAGGGTACATATTTTCATATTAATTTACATCACAATATGCAATATTGGTTGGCACGTGTTTATAATACAGTATGCACACAATATGCAGTATATGTTGGTGTTGACGTGTACATGGTTTTTAAAGGAAACCCATGAGATACCCATGAGGCGTATCTTGTAAATGAATTGGAATTTTATCTGAACATTTGGTGACTTACTTTTAGACAAATGATATATTTTTCTAAAATATATTCTAGCATTTGTGGTTACACTGAAAGTTGACACTAACTTCGTTGTTTTAAATGGAACACCCTATATATTATTATTTTTTTGAAATGATCATTAAATTTTAAGGATAATACATTTTTTTAATGTTAATGTAATCATATTTATATTTTCACCTGTTTCTAAGCTATCCATTAATTTTCATAATTTTCCACATTTGAAATATGAAATTTAAGTTCGTTTATTCTGATACATATCAACCGATCATTATTTGGCAACTTATCGTATGTATATAGACCTGTCAGCGAAAGATTGTAAAGGGAATTGGAAGAGAGAAATGGATTTAATGTAAATTAGTCTATAGAATTGGTACATTTTCCCTTGTCTCATAGATGAGGTAGTTCTGATTTTTTATTAAATGCGTTACATGTGATGAAGTGGTGACAAATCCAAATCTTCCACCTCGAGAGCCCTCCGGATTATTGTTAAAAACTTTAAATACCATTAAATTTTGGAACTTTAATCAGTTTTTGTCAATTTTTACCACCAAGGACCTATGTTATGGCAAAAATCATTATATACACTTTTTAAGTGGACTAAATTTTCAATAAAATGAAGACAATTTGGTCTCGATAGACGAAACAGTTTCTAAGATACAGCTGTTCAAAGATAAAATTTCCAAAAAAAAAAAAGGAAATTTTAGTTGTTTTCGTCAATGTTGACCACTAAAGACCCATCAACATGATCAACATGTCTACAACAATGATCCGGAGGGCTTCCCATGTGAAAAAAATTAATTTGTCATTACCACTTCATCAATTACAATATATAACTGAATAAAATATTAGAAATCTAGAAAATATACAAACCCCATCAAAATTACTGAATTTTTGTTGGAAATTGTCAAAAAAGTCCCTCTCGTGGCTCAAGCTCATTGAAAGCTCATTGAAAATATCTTAGCTAATACACCACATGCAAAATCTCACACTTAATACTATCAATCATGCAAAACTACTTTTTGAATTTGTCTTTTTCTATATTTAATATTTATGTAATAAAATATTTGGTGAAATGAACTTTGAAATTCCAAAAATTTACATACAACTTCTACGATAATCGCAATATTTTATTTTTGAAAGCAGGTGAC
>CAXKVY010000645.1:0-355000 GCA_964058915.1 Tetropium fuscum
GAACGTTAAGCACGCACACCGTCACCCAGATTGACGATGTGACTAAAATCATAGTGAAGAGGAGGTACTTCCCCAACAGCGGCACCGCTAGGGAGGTAGGTGGGATGATCTCGGCGAGTAGCAGGAAAAACACCGTGAGGGAGATCAGGATCGACACGCATAGAGTCACCTTCTCGCCGGAGTCGGAGGGCAGATAGAAGACGAGCACCGTCAAGAACGTGATTCCCACGCAGGGGATGATTAGGTTCACCGTGTAGAACAACGTCTTGCGGCGCATTGTTATCTTGAAGGTAATATCTGCAAATAGGTGGCAGATTGGAGATTGGAGTCAGCATAGAGAGACAGACAGCCGGGGATTGTGCTTGTAGCGAATTCCGCGCGTGGCAAATTTGTTAGTGCTATATCGAAATTGGTTGCTAAGGCCGTGTTATTGTAGGAGAACGTGGACAAATATGGAATATCATTTACATTTTTGGCTATTGTTAGCGAAAACATATTTGAATTGATTTTTGTTGCCGATGCTATGTAAATAACTTAATAAATAATAATGTATTTTGCAATAACCGTGAGTGAGGTCTGTGGAAAATTACAAATACAATAAAATTTGAAAGATCTAAAAATATCAAATGTGAAAAATTTACAGTAGAGGGCGTATGGTGGTTCTGCACGAAGATTACTAAAGGAGTAGGTTGCCTACAAACTTTGACCTTGAATCGTCCAACAGATTTGTGCCATTTTTGAGGCGGGAATACATAATCGGTGTTTTATATTTAATTTCGGTTATCCAACTCGAAGCATAAAACCGTTAAAACAGTATTTAAATTCTTAATAATTTTGATATATTCTACGTTCGTTGATAAATATACATATTAATATAGATCATTATTAATGGTTTAGAAACACTTACTTCTGTTACAGAACATATAGATGATATATATATATATATATATATATATATATATATATATATATATATATATATATATATATATATATATATATATATATATATATATATATATATATATATATATATATATATACAGAAAAGTTGAGAATATGTAAAAAGAATTGTAATAACAGAATATAATTTGATTCAGCAACCAGCAAGATAAATCAGGGTAAATAGTGTTATAAAATTTGCTAAAAAATTTTAGTTACTCATAAAGACTAGAAGCAAGAAATTATATTTTTATTTTAATGATCTGTGTCAGGTATATTGTGTGCATGGTTGTAAAAAAATATAATAAAGCTAAGGAGTGTTGGACAGCAGAGTGCAGATTTAATATGTTCATATTTATTTTCAGATGGAGGATTGTTGAAAAGAATTTTATGAGTATATACGCATATAATGAGACAAATACTCATTGGTGGTAGGTATTTTCCATATTAACTCTTTCATATTTTCCATATTCTCTTTGCACTTTAATCTAAAAAAAAATGTAAGCACCTCCCAGTTAAACTTTATTTCCTAATTACCCTAATTACCCTTATTTCCTAATTAATAGTCATACAGTTTTGTGAAATATCTATACAGAATTTTGTTTTACCCAATCACAAATGGAAAAATGTGTAAATTAGAAATTGATTAAAAAAAATAATAGGTAAGCACATATTTTTCTTAATAAGTTTGTTACTATTAGTGTTGTATAATCAACAATATTATAATTTGTGTAAGTTCTACTGTAAGTTTATGAAATCAATCTGAAAATATTCATGACTGCACATAAAACTTTTTTTAAATATTTTTATTTTTAAATATATTTTTTAATAAAATTGCATTAGGGGTACGATAAAATAACACTAATTGATACATAAATTCTTTATTTATCCAACTGCTTCTTAATAATCGTCAACGAACGTTTAAGTAGTTGCTTTCAATAAAAAAGTATGAGTTTCCTGGTTTCTTTTTCTAATCTCACTATGGTGAACAAACCCTGGTATAGAACATTTATCAAAATAACAAGCAACTACAGAGTCGCAAATAAATTGCCTGTATAAAGTTATTGGAGTGAGTTTCGCGTATAAAATATTCATAGTTAGGCAGATGGCAGTTAGACAATGGCATTCAATCTCCAGAGAAACTTCTAGTGCAGACGTCTATATTGCTCGAAGGAAATGGAACGTTAAAAGTCTCTGTGTATCATACATATTCCGCCTCAATATCAAGTTTTTATGGGGCTGCAAAGGAGTTTTACTAAGAATTTGGTTATCTAGGCTCCGCTGATGTGATAACATTTTCGACGAGAACGCAAATTGATGCAAACATAATGTATGTATGAACAGTGAACAGTTGTATTATATTATTACCTGTTTTACCAGTTTTGAGTGTGTTTGTATTACCAATTTTTAACTTTAAATATGGAAAGACCAAGGTATGTACTTATGAAAAATTGGGAAGCTTGTAATGGGTCATGCGCAGTGTCGGACTGGGGCGCCGGGCAACCGGGCAAATGCCCGGTAGGCTGTATAAAAGTGCCCCCCGCCCCTATAGACATACAGTTTAAAAAAATGTGCTAGTCTGCTAATATTCGAGACTGATGTGTAAACATCTCGTTTGCGGTAACGGTATGCGGTTTTTTCCGAAATTTCTTCGAGCAGAACGATGTACAGGCGATAATTTAGGACCTCTTGCAGGTCTTCTAGCTTTTAAATTAACTTCTAACAGACGCAGACGTCTACATACCGTCTGCTTACTTACTGCAACACCACGTATTTGGCGAAGATCTTGCTGATCATTTACCGCAGTATTTGATCGATATCGTAAAATCCGTAATCTCAAGAAGTGATCATCTCTTGGAGAAGTTTTTCGAGGGCTATCAGAACCCACCCTCCGAGCAGTGCTTCCTGTTTCACCTGTTTGTTCGTACTTGCGGATCGCTCTACGAGCAGTCGCTTCATGAACTCCCACTGCACGAGCGGCGTAGGACGTTTACTACGTCCATCGTTGACTAATCTAATGCAACTAATCTTGCTACTTGTTCAGAGTTTATTTGACACATTTTACGTAACAGTCTCTCAAACTTTTTTACTGACACTTAATGACACAACAATAGAGTGAAATAGTAAGTACTTGCTATGACAACGGTAACTGTATTTTCATAGACAATCCTACAATAAATTTAATGTGTGGGATTAAGGTTTCGGCAAAAAAGCTGTAATTTGGACAATTTTAGAGATAGATCAGTGAATAAAAAAACCGAGTGCTCATAAAAGAAGCGCTTTTCATATAGCGTCTAACCATTTTCGATACCATTACTTGATTAACACACAGGGTGAGTTAAAAACTAAGAAAGAAACATGGTTCGAGGTTTTCCACTACCATCTAGGAAGCTGTGAAATAATTTTCACCTCTTTATTTTTTTTGAAAGACAAGATAATTACCTACCAACCAAAAAAATAATTAAAAAATCGATCCATTCGTTCAGAAATAACAAGGTTTATATATATATATATATATATATATATATATATATATATATATATATATATATATATATATATATATATATATATATATATATATATATATATATATATATATAATGTCGCAATAATGTAATATGTATGTGTCATGACAATATTCCACCTATACCTTAATATTTTAACTGTCACACGGGTCCTGAATCCATTGTACTTGCACTTGCATCATGTGCACGCTAACGCCCCGCTTTCCAAACCAGTGATCGCTGGTTCGATACTCACATTAGGACTTTTTTAATAAGGTAGGCAACACAACACACACACCATGGAAGTGGTTGGCGCTTTAAACGCTATCTATCAGGTAGTGGCTGAATTAACTTAGTAGGTAGATACTGTGCATGATAATTGATGGGTTATGATGTCACATTTATGGGTTATGATGGGTTATAATGTACGCATTCACATTTCCGTCCCATGTCCCGAAATTTACCCCCATATCGCCGTAATAGATGTTTACACATCACAAATAGCAATACTCATTGGTGGAGTAAATCAAATAAAAGAATTATATTCAGCTCTCTAGATTCTACACAATATTTCCACCGACGACGAGTTTGACGGTAAAACAAGATCTGAGGCCAATCTCTTTTAAATGCTTGGACGACTTTTGAAACATTAATTATTTTATCATTTATATTTATGTTCACTTTTCAATACCGGCATCAAGTTATTTCTAAACCAAGGGAATGCATTTTCATGAAGCTTTTAATATTATTA
Source organism: Tetropium fuscum (assembly GCA_964058915.1). Lineage (NCBI taxonomy): Eukaryota > Metazoa > Arthropoda > Insecta > Coleoptera > Cerambycidae > Tetropium > Tetropium fuscum. Next base: position 4,201 of record CAXKVY010000645.1, read on the forward strand.
AAAATTCTACAGCAAATATTGAAAAATTGATTGACAAATTTCTAAAATTCATGAACAAATGACCGCGTCTCTTAGTTAACAATAAAGACTGTTTTGAAGGTACTGATATCTGTATAGAAACGGAATTTCCTAAATTACGCCAAACGAGAACGAAAAGAATGCCAGGAGAGAAATGTACGGACGAAATTAATATTATTATTGACCAGGGAGCACTAAAATGATTTGAAATAGAAACCTATAAAGTAATAATTAATCAAGTCACACAGTTTAATTAAAAATTTAAAATTGTTTTAAATCGTTTACGATCCTTATTAGGACAAGAAAAGTTAGAGATATTATTTATGTGTATAGAGGCAGATTTATTAAATGATCTCAATTATGATTTAATTGTCGACACTCTAGTCTCCACGTCACTCCACGTCATGTTTGAATCCAGATTTATGTTTTTCTTACCCTCTTTAAATTAATAATTCGTATATTTATTTTGTTTGGATCATTTTATTTACCTCCCTAAACAGAAATATATGTATTTATTTGTAATAAATTTTAAAAAACTATCTATTTTTTCTATAAGGGGATACCCTTAAAAAAAGTAATTAGGGTATGTAAAAAAATATATTCAAAAATTGATGAGTATGTGGCCCCCAAAGTAGGTAATTTTCCCGGCTGGCCCTCTTGGCCCCAGTCTTGGCCCCTCTTGGCCCCCGACACTGGTCATGCGCAATAAGAACATCAGCGGTGAGATTTAAGTTTTGTTTATTAATACGGGCGCAACGCTAATTCTTCATTCAAAGTGACTCACCAGAATAGGGTTCTGTACAACAAGGGTAGTACTCCTCATTCCTGGTTGCTGGTACAGCTAGAATATCCCATTCCACGGACAGGTAAAACTCTGATAAATCAATACCTACTTTCACTATATTACTGCCCGCCTCTTGGTCCGTGTGCTTCAGGTCAACCTGTGGAAGAAACAACATAATTTACTACCTAAAATATGCACCTTCCACTTTCCCTATTTGTTAGACCTCTATTCTATCGGATTATCTTAAATTTAAAAATATCTTGCTAATAGTAAATTAGATTTACATCCCGTTTAGACGTCAGAATCAGAACTTACAGGTTTTACAAGAGCGACTGGACCAAGAATAACTTGGATATAGTGAGAGATAAATATAACCCGTAAATATTTTTACGGGTACTTTTAGAGATAAATTTAACCCGTCTTTTAACTAAATATATTTTGGTTTTATTTCTTATATCTTGAGAGATTGCACTGTATGTGTATGAGATTGCACTAATGTGTATGATCGTTGATTGAAGGTATGATTTAGCGCAAGACTGACTTATTTTGACACATTAACACGTAAGGTGCACTCGGCCATAAGGGCCTAAAAACTGACCTTTGACCTATAATTTTCAAAATTAGATGATACACAAATCACTATTTTTGTTGGGTTATATATTTCGGTAATGTGGCAATATGTTTTTGGTAGTATTGTGTTATAAAAAAAATCAGATTTATAAAAATATAATAGCTATTTATGTAACCATTGGGAAAAGTACTATATTGTGTAACGAGCAGATTTCTCGTTAGAGAGAGAAAAGTTTTTAATTTTCACCAATTTTATATTTTATGAGAAGAAAACTCTGATTTTATATGTTTAAAATGTTTAAAATGTTTAAAATGTTTAAAATGTTTAAAATGTTTAAAATGTTTTTAAACAATCCAGTAGGTTGCAACGGTGTGATAGCTTGTCACTTTCAAAGTTTATCAGGTCTAAATAAACTACTATGATATGATATGAACATTTCATTCTCTCATCTCCCCCCTACGAGGGTATACTTTTCTGTTTTAAATAGTCATAGCGAAAGCGAAAGTAAAACATGCTAGGTTTAAATTGTGTGTGTTATATTTTAAAATCGAGGGAAGAATGAAAAGTTTAATACATTACACGCTGCAAAAGCCCTCTTATAGGTTTCGAAGCTGGGAATGTAAATAACTATTACAAAACCAGTTGCGTAATATTTTCGTAACTGGTTATGAAAAATAAGACGTTTCCTAACGTCAAAGGGTTTTGAAAAGTGTCACTTTACATGTCAAAATTAGTAATAGTTATTTACATTCCAAATATTTGTTTAGCATGTTTTACTTTCGCTTTCGCTATTCCTATTTAAAACAGAAAAGTATACTTTCTTATGGTAATTTTAAAAGAAAAGTATACTTTCGTAATAAATATCAGAATTGTGAATTACGTGCTGGCTTGGCCCAATGTATTTGCTACGTTTATGTTTATGTGTGAGGATTATAATAAAACAATCAGGATATAATCTGCGTGCCATTTCGTCGTAAACAGATAACCCTGCTGCTGCAATAAAAAAGATAGGATATAATAAACTCATTACAGAACGCTGCTTGCAGTAAATAGCCGCGTTTTATATTTGCCAAGGCGCTTTTGGTTTTATTTCGTCTATAACGTCCTCGGAAGGTCGTGTAATAATCAACAAAGCCATTCCATTAATTTCTTGTAACTGCCCACGGGAGAACTATTCGAAAAGAAATGCTTTACAGTTGGATGAAAATTATTGGGAGGAAATTTGGTCTGAAAAATAATGAATAAATCGGACGTCACTACCACTACGTTTGGCAAAAAAATCCATCTCGGGCCTTTCGCTTTACCCTGATTGGAAGATCCATCCTCTCACTTATCAAAGTAACTTTTAATTTAGCCGTGGGGCTGTCCTCTTAAATCGCAACAATCAATTTAACTTTAGCGTACGTTCGCTCACCTGAAGTCCGTTGTAAGTCCAGGAGCCGAATTTCATTAGGCAGCTTTGCTCGTCAAACGGGAAGTATTGCACATTTATTTCGCAGGAAGATTTATATATCGATGGGGGTTTCCAGATTACTTCTCCGGTGTAAGAAAGGGTCGCTTTTGTCATCAGCGTCACTTCGTAGTTGCCATCAGCGCTGCAATCAAGTCAAAATGCCGATTACTCTCAACGCAACAAAGTGGACATCCATAAGCAGTGTATATATATATATATATATATATATATATATATATATATATATATATATATATATATATATATATATATATATATATATATATATATATATATATATATATATCATAGAATAAAAAGATAAATAATATCAACTTTAATGGTGGATTATTTCTTTGAATTAATCAAAAGATATGAAATAATTTTGCTTTCACGTTTTGATGTAAATCAATTACTTAGGACAGTTTTTTATTGTAACTTTGATTGTAACGGATTTATTCATTCTAAAAGTTGAGGGCCTATTCTAGTTGCCATATTTAACGCCTCCGTTGAAAAAATAATAACACTTTTCCCAAAAAAAATATTATCCTTGGTGTTCCCAAGTTAAGTTATGATGATCTAACTTGGGATACCTATTGATTGTGTTTGTCCTAGTTTAGGAACTTTACCATTTTAGGAACTTTACTGGAGACAGGAAATTTAAAAAAATAATGTTTTTAAAGTTAGCAGTCTCAATTTTTTTATACTGTAAGGTCAATATATTCAGGATCATAGTCAGTACTTGAGCTCGAGTCGGACGATTAATTCATGGAATTTTTCTTTGGTTTTAGTTTTTGTTTACTTGTACTTTGAGTATCTTTATTCTCATCAGATTGCCTTGTTAAGTCTTTTAAGATCTCTGCTTCTGATAAACTTTTTCCGGACTCTAGTGATTTTGTTTCTTTCTTCGTAGCAGTTTCGGATTCCCTTACGGTTTTTAAAAAATATTCAAATTACAATCGACATTAACATTTTATTTTAGGGGAAGGCATTTTGTGACTTGGTGTGGATGCTAGGTGCGGTGGTAAAGGGTGCTAAACTGCGTGGTGCCATTGGGTGAATTCCGCTAGATCTAAATCCAGCTATAAATTGGTTTTTAGAGTTTGGCTCTATATTGCATCTATTGTTTGCTTCTATCTATTGCATCTATCTACGTCTTTGCTCGGTACCCTATATTATATTTTTCGTATATATTTCCACAGGCTGTTTTTATTGGACTAAAATAAGCCAAAACCAAGGGTTGGTTGGCATAAGTGATAACAGTAGAAATTTGACATTATTTTTATATACACAACTTTAGAAGTCTGATGGAAATATGAGCAAGAATAATACAAATAAGTATAATATATAAATTGGTTGAAGACTTATATAAACAACGTAGAGTGGAAGGGTTACCCAGTTGGCTATCTCTGCAAATATGACCGAAAACGCGGATGAAGAAAAATCGTTAATTTTTTCAGGATATCTATAATATCTTCGAACTATTACTTTAATTTACCCGGGATTGCCTTGCATACTTGTTTCATCATAACTTATGATGGCCTCTAGAGGAATGCCTCAACAAATCTTGTAGTAGCTCGATCAAGTGATAGTTTTTCGGTAACATGAGTCCGGTAGAAGAATCTGAAGTTTGCCGCCTCGTAGCACTACCGACTCAGATCGAAAAACGCAAAAGAACTCGACATTTTCGGAGCTTTTCAGGTTTTCCGCTGATATGTTGTATGGAAAATATCATTGTATTCAAAATTGAAGAGCATTAAATTCTGCGTCGAATGACTTCCAAATTAGACCGATTTATAAGGTTGCCATCCTCAGTCGAAAAAAGCTTTCCTTATTTTTACCAACTTTTGTGAGAACTGCAATAAATTCACTTCGATGGGCAGTCACCTCGATGAAGAAGAAGATGACCCCTCGTTTGCTGCACCATGTCAGAGATAGGTAAGACTTCAGAAGGTAATTTATGTGGTATTTTACAAAATAATAATTGAATGGCATTGCTGTCAGTTAAAGAACAGCCATCACAGCCTGCCACTACGAGTGCTGAAGAGCCTGAGCCTGGACCACCATCGTCGTTGAACATCCTACGCCCAGACCTTACACAGTCCCAGCCAAACGAAGGAGAGTAAAATAAAATGAACATGGCTATCAGATATTTTTTATACATCTTTTCTATACATGTAGAATCTTCATGCTACAACTTACTCTTTTCTCCAGTTGCCTATATAGTCTACCAATGATTTTTCCTCCAATATATATTGAAAAATTTCTTTTATCTTGTAAATCTAAATGCAATAAATGAGTAAATATTTTTTTGTAGATGGGTATCTATTACTTCTTATAACATCTACAAAATACTTATAAATCCCCATGTCATACTTAAAAAAAGGAGTGGGAAGAAGGAATTTATCGCTGGCGGTTTTGAAAGAGGGGATGTTAATACTTCAAATTAGGGTTGTGAAGGGCGGTTTGAAGAGGTGGGGGGTTCATATTTTAGTATTACAACTTAGGGATGGGAAGAGGGTTTTGAAGAGGTGGAGGAGTTCGTATTGACAGCGCAGAGTTGTTATTATTGAATCCCTTCATATTGGTCAAATAAGCGTTTAGAGGAAAAATGGAGAAATGATCAGTATATGCGTATATATTGAACAAAATTTTAAATTTCGGTGCTCACTAAACGCAAAAAAAATGGGGAAATCATGTAAATAGAAACGCGCCAATCATTCTAGCTCACGAGAAAAGGTGGTGCGTAAATGAATGGATTTGTGAAAACTGAATAAAGATGTTTCTGTATCGAATAGTACTAAGCCCCTATTCCATCAGAGCCCCTTAATTTTTTCATCATAAAAGTGCCTCCTAAACAGAAAACATAAGAAGCGACACGTAGTGTACTTTTCATAGTCAGCAGTGCGTATTTATTAGTCAGTCGATGTGATTTGTGAAAAGTGTGATTTGACGCATTTCTTGTAAACAAAATGCGTTTATCTCGAAAACGATACGTACTATTGCATTTTACCAAGAGACCCTTTTCACTCCCTATTGTGTTCCCTGGTCACGTGTATATTGCTCTCTTCCCTACTATGAACCATAAGAAACATGGACCATACTTGTTTCGATTTTTTTATTTCAAAATATCAACACCCTATGTCATGGAAACCGCACGGTATTCAATGAAAGTTTCTTCACAAATCATCATACCTCCAAAAAGGCATTAGTATGCGTAATATTTTAGATTGGAAGTAATAGCCGTTTGTCCTGCAAAGAAGACCCCCAAAAAAAACTGCACTGGGCGCAATTTCTTTTATTATGTCTAATTCGACTGAATTATTATTTGCGAAGAATTTGTAAATAATTTTTGTAACTGTCAAACATGACAGTTACAAAAACTTTCCGAAGCAGGCGAGCACGTCACTACGATCACACCACGATATACAAAGAACGTGCGAGAAATTTTTACAACTTGTTAGAAGTAGTCAACGTTAAATAACGGAAAACCGATGCAGTTTTCGGGAAAAACTTATAGAACAATTTTGGTAGTCCTTGGAAAGACCTTTAAAATTAAGACTTAAAAGTCGGTGGGCCACACTTTTGAGAAAACTCACAAACACACGTAGCGCATCTCTGTGTATACGCAAAACACAAAATCTTGGCAATTTCAATTTGAGAAGATGAAAACTTATTTACATGCAACAGTGTGAGACTCGCGCAAAATCAGAAACATGATTTCCAGCTTAAAGAGCGTACAAAAAGTGAACATTTTGCTGCTGTCTCAAGTAGGAACTGTATCCAGTAGTGCTAATGGGTATGGAGAGAAACGTGAATCCTGGTGTGATGTAGCACATCAAATCCAATAACGTAAGAACTGGCGAAGCATGTGAGGTAGCATTTAATTGCAGGCCCTTTGCAAACAAAAACTGGAGAATAAACTTCCTTTTTGTTATGCCTTTCTTGCTAGCGGATGTTATGATTTCTTGCCTCTAACAAAATATGATTTTTTTTGCCCCGTGACAGAGCGAAAAATACTACGCATGGAGGCCTGTAAATGTAAAGTCATTTCCGAGGCGGTGTTTTACATACCTACGCAGATTCGCCGCGCCGCCCGGTGTGAATATAAATTTTTTCGTGAAAACATCGCAGAAAATATGTTCTCTCGGTCACGTCCGCCTCTATCTAATTTTCCGGTTTACATAATGTAAAATGTATATTGATGCGAGTGTCACTTAAATTTTATATCACCTTCACGATAATGTGCCTTATCAAAAGAAAAATAAGGTAGACGTATTCTATAAGAGATTAGGATTATTATATTAGACACTTTCTTGACACTAGTACTGCAAAATTTCGTGTTTAAGATAATTAAAATTGGGACTAGTTGAGTTACTCACTTGTTAAAGAGAACAATATCAGGAAGCCAAATGTGTTCGGATGGTACGTACAACATCTCCACCCCACCATATTCCTCTGGCTCCCACCTCAGCTTGTAGTCGTACCATTTCTACAAAATGATTGCCTCTGTTAGTAGTTAGAATAGCCTCAGTATAGTTAAAATATTATATACCACCTACATATTATAAAATGAGAGTGAAAAGGTTAAGAAAGATTAAAATATTTATCGAATTTTGTGGAAAAGTCCCGGACATGTTGATTTTGTTTTTAAGAGGCTTATGTTTCTTATGTATGACATGTGAGGAGCGTACGTGGGCCGCCCGAAACATTAAAAAAAAATATTACTCGTAAAGTAAGCCTTGATAAATTCGCTTTCAGGGAATGTTTTTAATATTGTTATCAATAACTGTGCCAAGAGACCCCGCAATAATCTTATGGAAATTGGGTTACGGTCAAATCGTCTGAATTTTGGATAGGTGTCGTCATCCCAATGGGTCCAAAAGTCTCAATGGACACAAAGCTCGAAAATCAATACTTTGGCTGCTACGGAGCTTGAAAGCTACAAAGCTCCACAACAGATTTATTTATTCGTAGTCTTTATAGATTTTTAAATAACTTATTTTTTCGATTTTAATGTCTAGGTTTATGTCTTTCAGGTTGCTGAATTCAAATCCGATGACAAATTATCCAAATTGACACTTGACAGTTGTCAGCTAGCTGTCAAAGTGCAATAACAAAATGCAAATCTTATTTTTTTGTTATGCCTTTATGCTCTTTAGGTAACTCAGTTTATACATGATGTCAATACAATAATTCGACAATTGGCAGCTGTCAACAGACTGTCAAATAGCAGTTATAAAACAAAAATTTTTAGGTCGCTGAATTCAAATATGATGTTAGTTTTACGAAATTGACAGTCCAAATTGGCATTTTTTGAATACGTATGGCTACCCAAAAGCTTGTGTTAGTGCGTAACATAACACTAGCTAATTCTAACTAACAAGAAACTGAACATTTTTATTCTCTGATCGCTATTTGACAACTAGTTAACAGCTACCAACTGTCAATTTCGTTAATCTCATCATATTTAAATTCAGTGACCTAAAAACAAAGTTATAACATTAATTTAATTTCGTTATAACGTTATAACGTAATTTAGTTTCGTTATTTCGTTAATTCGATCGTTATTTGACAGCTGCCAACTTTCAATTTCGTAAAACTAACATCATATTTAAATTCAGCGACCTAAAAAACATAAAGTTATAACAAAAACTGAAGTTTTTTGTTTTATAACTGCTATTGACAGCCTGTTGATAGCCGTCAATTGTCGAATTATTGTATTCACATCATGTATGAACTGAGTTACCTAAAAAGCATAAAGTTATAACAAAAAAATAAGATTTGCACTTTGTTATTGCACTTTGACAGCTAGTGGAGAGCCTGTTGCCAGCTGCCAATGGTCGAATTATTGTATTCACATGATACATGAATTGAGTTACGTAAAAAGCATAAAGTCATAACAAAGAAATAAGATTTGCACTTTGTTAAGGTACTTTGACAACTAATTGATAGCTGTCAAGTGTCAATTTGGACAATTTGACATCGGATTTGAATTCAGCAACCTCAAAAACATAAACCTAGACAGTAAAATTGTAAGAAATAAGTTATTTAAAAATCTATAAAGACTACAGGAATAAATAAATCTGTGGTGGAGCTTTGGAGCTTTCAAGCTCCGTAGCAGCCAAAGTATTGATTTTCGAGCTTTGTGTCTATTGAGACTTTTGCTTGGGATGACGAAACCTAAAACAAATCCAAAATTCAGACGATTTGACCGAAACCCAATTTCCATAAGATTATTGGATTCTTTCATCGACTGGCAACGGGTTTCAGGGGGTCGTAGAGAGCCCAAAACATTAAAAAAAATATAACTCGGAAAGTAACCCTCGGGCTATAAATTCGCTTTCAGAGAATGTTTTTAATATTGCCATCAATAACTGTGTCAAATTTCATCGAGTTGCAAAGGGATTCAGGAGGTCGTAGAGAGCCCGAAACATTAAAAAAAAATATTACTCGGAAAGTAAGCCTCGGCCCATAAATTCGCTTTCAGGGAACATTTTTAAAATTGTTATCAATAACTCTGCCAAATTTCATCCACTTGCAAAGGGATTCAGGGGGTCGTAGGGAGCCCGAAACATGTAAAAAAATTATAACTCATGAAGTAAGCCTCGGCCCATAAATTCGCTTTCAGGGAATGTTTTGAATATTGTTATCAATACTTGTGCCAAATTTCAACGACTTGCAAAGGGATTCAGGGTATCGTAGGGAGCCCGAAACATTTAAAAAAATTATACCTCGGAAAGTAAGCCTCCATAAATTTGCTTTCAGGGAATATTTTCAATATTGTCATCAATAACTGTGCCAAATTTCATCAACTTGCAAAGGGATTTACGGGGCTGTAGGGTGTCCTGAATTCCTGAATTTAAAAAAAATTATAACTGGTGTGCTATCAATAACTGTGCCAAATTTCATCGATATGCAAATGGATTCAGGGGCTCGTAGGGAGCCCGAAACATTTAAAGAAATTATATCTCGGAAAGTAACCCTCGGTCTATAAATTCGCTTTCAGGGAATATTTTTTAAATTGTTATCAATAACTGTGCCAAATTTCATCCACTTGCAAATGGATTCAGGGGCTCATAGGGAGCCCGAAACATTTAAAAAATATATAACTCGGACAGCAAGCCTCGGCCCATAAATTCGCTTTCAGGGAATGTATTCAGGGGGTCGTAGGGAGCCCGAAAGATTTAAAAAAATTGTAACTCAGAAAGTAATCATCTTCCCATAACTTTGCTTTCAGGGAATATTTTTAATATTATCATCAATAACTGTGCCAAATTTCATCGATATGCAAATGGATTCAGGGGCTCGTAGGGAGCCCGAAAGATTTAAAGAAATTATATCTCGGAAAGTAAGCCTCGGTCCATAAATTCGCTTTCAGGGAATATTTTTTAAATTGTTATCAATAACTGTGCCAAATTTCATCCACTTGCAAATTGATTCAGGGGGTCATAGGGAGCCCGAAACATTTAAAAAATATATAACTCGGACAGCAAGCCTCGGCCCATAAATTCGCTTTCAGGGAATGTATTCAGGGGGTCGTAGGGAGCCCGAAAGATTTAAAAAAATTGTAACTCAGAAAGTAATCATCTTCCCATAACTTTGCTTTCAGGGAATATTTTTAATATTATCATCAATAACTGTGCCAAATTTCATCGATATGCAAATGGATTCAGGGGCTCGTAGGGAGCCCGAAACATTTAAAGAAATTATATCTCGGAAAGTAAGCCTCGGTCCATAAATTCGCTTTTAGGGAATATTTTTTAAATTGTTATCAATAACTGTGCCAAATTTCATCCACTTGCAAATTGATTCAGGGGGTCATAGGGAGCCCGAAACATTTAAAAAATATATAACTCGGACAGCAAGCCTCGGCCCATAAATTCGCTTTCAGGGAATGTATTCAGGGGGTCGTAGGGAGCCCGAAAGATTTAAAAAAATTGTAACTCAGAAAGTAATCATCTTCCCATAACTTTGCTTTCAGGGAATATTTTTAATATTATCATCAATAACTGTGCCAAATTTCATCGATATGCAAATGGATTCAGGGGCTCGTAGGGAGCCCGAAACATTTAAAGAAATTATATCTCGGAAAGTAAGCCTCGGTCCATAAATTCGCTTTCAGGGAATATTTTTTAAATTGTTATCAATAACTGTGCCAAATTTCATCCACTTGCAAATGGATTCAGGGGCTAATAGGGAGCCCGAAACATTTAAAAAATATATAACTCGGACAGCAAGCCTCGGCCCATAAATTCGCTTTCAGGGAATGTATTCAGGGGGTCGTAGGGAGCCCGAAAGATTTAAAAAAATTGTAACTCAGAAAGTAATCATCTTCCTATAACTTTGCTTTCAGGGAATATTTTTAATATTATCATCAATAACTGTGCCAAATTTCATCGATATGCAAATGGATTCAGGGGCTCGTAGGGAGCCCGAAACATTTAAAGAAATTATATCTAGGAAAGTAAGCCTCGGTCCATAAATTCGCTTTCAGGGAATATTTTTTAAATTGTTATCAATAACTGTGCCAAATTTCATCCACTTGCAAATGGATTCAGGGGCTAATAGGGAGCCCGAAACATTTAAAAAATATATAACTCGGACAGCAAGCCTCGGCCCATAAATTCGCTTTCAGGGAATGTATTCAGGGGGTCGTAGGGAGCCCGAAAGATTTAAAAAAATTGTAACTCAGAAAGTAATCATCTTCCCATAGCTTTGCTTTCAGGGAATATTTTTAATATTATCATCAATAACTGTGCCAAATTTCATCGATATGCAAATGGATTCAGGGGCTCGTAGGGAGCCCGAAACATTTAAAGAAATTATATCTCGGAAAGTAAGCCTCGGTCCATAAATTCGCTTTCAGGGAATATTTTTTAAATTGTTATCAATAACTGTGCCAAATTTCATCCACTTGCAAATTGATTCAGGGGGTCATAGGGAGCCCGAAACATTTAAAAAATATATAACTCGGACAGCAAGCCTCGGCCCATAAATTCGCTTTCAGGGAATGTATTCAGGGGGTCGTAGGGAGCCCGAAAGATTTAAAAAAATTGTAACTCAGAAAGTAATCATCTTCCCATAACTTTGCTTTCAGGGAATATTTTTAATATTATCATCAATAACTGTGCCAAATTTCATCGATATGCAAATGGATTCAGGGGCTCGTAGGGAGCCCGAAACATTTAAAGAAATTATATCTCGGAAAGTAAGCCTCGGTCCATAAATTCGCTTTCAGGGAATATTTTTTAAATTGTTATCAATAACTGTGCCAAATTTCATCCACTTGCAAATTGATTCAGGGGGTCATAGGGAGCCCGAAACATTTAAAAAATATATAACTCGGACAGCAAGCCTCGGCCCATAAATTCGCTTTCAGGGAATGTATTCAGGGGGTCGTAGGGGGCCCGAAAGATTTAAAAAAATTGTAACTCAGAAAGTAATCATCTTCCCATAACTTTGCTTTCAGGGAATATTTTTAATATTATCATCAATAACTGTGCCAAATTTCATCGATATGCAAATGGATTCAGGGGCTCGTAGGGAGCCCGAAACATTTAAAGAAATTATATCTCGGAAAGTAAGCCTCGGTCCATAAATTCGCTTTCAGGGAATATTTTTTAAATTGTTATCAATAACTGTGCCAAATTTCATCCACTTGCAAATTGATTCAGGGGGTCATAGGGAGCCCGAAACATTTAAAAAATATATAACTCGGACAGCAAGCCTCGGCCCATAAATTCGCTTTCAGGGAATGTATTCAGGGGGTCGTAGGAAGCCCGAAAGATTTAAAAAAATTGTAACTCAGAAAGTAATCATCTTCCCATAACTTTGCTTTCAGGGAATATTTTTAATATTATCATCAATAACTGTGCCAAATTTCATCGACTTGCAAAGGGATTCAAGGGGTCGTAGGGTGCCCGGAAAATTTAAAAAAATATAACGTGGAAAGTAAGCTGCGGCCCATAAATTCGCTTTCAGGGCATGTTTTTAATATTGTTATCAACAACAGTGTCAAATTTCATCGACTTGCAAAGGGATTCAGGGGTCGTAGGGAGCCCGAAATATTTTATTCATATAAACATTAAGTTGCTATAACTATATGAGTATGTTTCCGAGCAAATTAAACTATAAATGCTACTTATGGGATTGATGCATGTCGAGGAGTATCTAGTACTTTATCGATAACTTACTTGAACTACCCACAGATTCGTCGTCATAATTTGGTTCTTGAGGTTCATCTCGATGAGTTGTGACAGCTTGAGGCTGAGCCATACAGTTAGGGTTTCAGTATGGTTGATTACGGGGCGAATGAGCCTATTGTAGTTGCTGAGCAGGTCGTCATAGAGCCTTTTAGCATCTGGGTTCGCCTCGATGTGCTTGATCCCAGCTGAAATAATCCTTAATAGAGTCATATGTTACGTGATTGCCGCTGAGGAATAAGGCAATGCAGACGTGATTGTTATACTTAATAATGTAGAGAAATATACTGTTGTTATATAATGATATACACATGATATACAATTCCCATATTGAAATTAATAATGAAATTGTTACCGGTAATGTTTTTCTTTTCATTCGCAGTAAGTAAAAAAATATTGTAGTCGTCGTATAAAAATTCAAATCCTCCAATTTTAACTCTTTCGGCTTTTGAAGACCTAAGAAACCATTTTTGCATGTTTTAGATACATATCGGTCTGTTGTAGTTCTCTGTCGCGAATCGATGATACCACTTTACAAACCACTAAAGACGGAATCTCATTAGGCAACACTTAGGCTTTGGATCACGTCCGTGAAAGCATTCATCAACGGATAACCATATCCAAATTTTATTTACTTACATAAACACATCAATAAGCAAACTATATTTGACGTTCTAAATAATAAAGGCACTACTAGATAATACTGTGAATAATACGGTTGATCTATCGCGCCTGCAGACCTTTGACGTCACATGCTTGCTGTGACGTCAAACCAATGACAACGCGTTTATCCGATTCAAATAAAGCCAGCACTTTCTACGGACGCTGTTGTGGTTCGGATTGACTTTTTTCAGGCACAGTTCTAATATTGCTATTATTAGGTCAAAAGCTTCATTCCTCACTACTTTTAATGTATATTATTTTTTTTGTGGACACACCTATTCTTAATTAAATCTTTAAGTGATATATAATGAAGGGAATTTGGATTTTTTGTCACGATAAGTTCCTGAGCCAAAAGGAAACGTATCCAAAGAATTCAAAACATAAGTTATAAGCAACTGTAAAACAAATAAGATATTCTCTCTCGCATGCAATCTGCAGAATCAACATTTGTACAGCCAACATTTACTAATAGATTTGTAAAATCTATTAGTAGTTATAATTATTTACAAATAATTCAGTTAATATAAAATAGACACCTATATACTAGACGAAAAGAGGATCATCTGTGAAAAAAATTATAGAGGGCTATAAACTGGTGTACACGTACCTCTCAGCTCCACAAACAGTCTGTGAAAAATGTGTTTGTTTCATTAACTTTATGTCATATCGGTCCTGGTTGATTTACTTTTAATTTTTAGAAGCGACAGATAATTATAAAGTTTTCCATAAGAAAAATATAATACGAAGTACATCATTCAACAATGACCATGATCTTAGCAAAATAAAATTGTCGTCTACCATGTCATAGGTAAGATCAGGTGCCATCGCTTCTGCGCACCTAGCATACATTTAAAAATTTTTCTAGCCATCATTTTAGAATGTACGTGAGTCACTATACGATAATAACTTACCCGCAGCATCTTTGAGCATAAAAATAACAAAAAAACTTAAACAAAGTTCACATCTCAACAAATTCATAATATTTAAAAGGATCGAGCACTCGTTACGCCCACATTCTTGACGGTTGCGGCTCGCTGATGCTGGGATGGACCAGTTATGCGTCCCGAAAATCGATGACGCGGGCGCACGCTCCGTCGCGAAAGATACGCGAGAATAATACAGAGTGTTGCAAGTAAATGATATAATAGCACTAAACTTTTCATCAGAAATGTAGATGCGAAAGATGTTGACATATGTAGATACGACCGTGGCCGAAAAGGATCAAGGCCTTTCAATCAATAATTGTGGATGGAATGTGGGTTCTATTGGATACCAATGATTCCTTGTTTAAGCAAAAGGCTAATTAGAATTGCAATAGAAAGTTTGACATTGGTGCAGCTCAGTGGTGACTCGTTGGTTCTGTAATAGGTGAAGTGATTATTTTTGCAAAAATCAATGAATCGGCTGCATACGTTTTTGCCGAATTGTGGAAAAATGACGCTAACATTTGTAAAAATATACATTTAGAAATTTTTGTAACACTGCTGTAAAACTAAATTTAAGCGATGAGCTAAACAATGAACAAACACTCCTTGTAGAGCTACTTTAATTACACTCGCGACGTTATAACACTGAATGATAAATTTTGATTTATAATTATATCGTTCTAACGCAAAGCGAACTTGGTTAAATAATATTTCAGCTGTACGATTTGCACTACATAAAAAAATCATTTTCCACTAATTTTGCCCTAGAATTAACGTATCTAAAAATAACAGTTTCTGAATTTTGCACAATGTCTGTCGTTTCATTCACTTGAACAGAAAAAAAATTGCTCCATCTATTTCTTTTGATATAGTTTCCTGAATATAATCAGAAATACATTGCTCAATTTCGTTATGTATCTCTTTTGAGTCTCCAGAAAATACGGATTACATTTTTGTAGTTAATACTACTTTCGCCGCATGAGAGTGATTTTTCAAGGTCGCGTCACGACACATTTTATAACATTTTCGTCTCGCAAGTGAGATAAAACATATGACATATATGAGGGAGAGAGAGAGAGAAACAGAGATATCGAATGCAGCTTTGACTTGGGCAACGATCCCCCACAAGTGCTCTAAAGCGGAAAGTAATTTTGATATAATGAGAAACAGAGATAGCGAATGCAGCTTTGACTTGGGCAACGATCCCCCACAAGTGTTCTAAAGCGGAAAGCAATTTTGATATAATTTATAAACGATTGTTACAGAATCGGAATTAACCAGAATACAGAATATTACTTATGCATATTCTGCTGGATATATCTGGATTGGGCTTTCGAATCTGATTCAAATGGATGATGATCTTTTTGCGGAGGATGCATACTTGCCACTACGTTCTTCGTAAGAAATTCGGTTTAGATATGAATAACGACCGGAACATTGCCACAACTAAATCAGGAACAACGATTTATGCTATATTCTCGAGAAATCTACACCATTTAGAATCACGAACATATGTTCGTGATTCTCCTCTCCTCTCTCTATCCACCCTCCCTCCATATCTCTCTATCTATCTCTCTCTATCTATTTATCTATCTATCTCTATCTCTATCTCTATCTCTCTCTCACTATCTCAACGAATCGGTAAAGAAGTACTTCTAACACGTGTACTGTGCTGCACGCGGATTTTTTTCGTAGTGATTTTTTATACCTAGGGGTAGGTTACATGTGATCATGTGATGGCCCCTCCTAAGTTTAACCGAGTTAGGAATTACAATTCTAAAATGAATTAAGGTTTCCAAACATACTTTAGCTCAAGGAGAGGTAATGATGGGCCCCTTCAATTAACAAAAGTTGAAATTTTAGGATGCTTTTCTTCGGAAAGGTATGTGCTGTAAAATTCGCTTAGTTCCACATCATCAAATTTAGACTTCAAATATAAGTCTTCTTGAAGCTCGATCAACTCCATTTGTAGGTGAAGCGGAGCATCTTCCATATCACACTTAGAAGAATTTGCAAGTTGCCCTTGTTTTCGAAGCTTTAAGTTCAGGTCGTCTAAGTGTCCTGTGATGTCTACCAGGAATGCCAAGTCGCAAAGCCAAGTTGGATCACAAATTTGCGCCAATGTTTTCTCTTTAATTTTCATAAAATTAGCTATTTCTTTTCTAAGGTTATAAAACCTAGCATTTTGCCTTTTCTTAGCCACCTCACTTCGCAATAATATGTCACATCAACGTGTTCTGTAGAGAGTTAATCCAAAAATGCTTTAAACTGAAGATGGTTAGGACCGTGGGATCTAATGAAATTAATAAAATTAGTGGTATTTACTACCACATCCATAACATTATTCAATGGAATGGACTTAGAGCACAAATTTTGTTGGTAAATAATGCAATGCAGAATTACTAAATCACATTCTTGCACATTCATAGTGGTTGGTCCCTCCTTTAGTATTCCGATAAAATCCTTTCGTGAACTGACCATTGAAGGCGCACCATCTGTGCACACTCCAGCTAAGTTACACCATTGCAAACTATATTGCTCAAAAGTACTTTGCACTTCTGTAAAAATATCTTTTCCATTAGTGGTCCCTTGTAGCGGCCGTAAAACCAGTAATTCCTCTGTCACTACAAATTTTTCATCAACACCTCGTATAAAAATAGCTAACTGGGCTGTCAGATAAATCTGTACTCTCGTCCAAAGGCAATCGAAAATGCTTGAAAATCTTAAATACTAGGCACTCTTTAAAAAACTGTCCCTCAGAAAATGACTTCGATGTTTTCGCTAGTTTGGAACTAATTATAAAACTAGCTTTAACAACACTGTCTAGATTTGATCTAGACATCTGATATAATTTTCGTGCAACATGAATTTAATATTATATTATTATTACATCAATACTCACCTTACCCATTGCTAACCAAAAATCACGCACCCAGAGATGCTACTACTTCCAAATTAATTTGCTGGTGATTACCCTTATACCCTGCATATATAACAGTGACGGAAGTGGCAACCAATAATTTAGTTTAGTAAATATGACAAAGGGACCATCATAGGCAAGGGCGTCACAGGTGTCACAGGTGTCACAGGTCACAGGCGTCAATAGGTTCTTTTCACATACGATTTTAATAAATCTTCAGAATTTCGGCGATTTAAGGAATTAATATTTTCATCAGACCAAGAAAAGTTATTTTCCAGCAAATAGCTAGGAATAGGGTAGTTAAGAAGGGTGTTTTAATAGATTCTACAAGATTTTAAGCATTTTAAAATTCAATATGCTTTTATATATCAGTATGTTCAAATAGAACAAGTATGAATTAGACTCAGGGCCGTGCGGTGAATTTTATCGGTATGATGCAAGGTTTGGAAATGCCGCCCCTAAAGCGATTTCATATTCAGTGACGGAAGGAAATTACATTAGGAAATACGATATGCAAGTAAAAATTTATGAGCTCTCCTGAATGGGTAAAAATGCGCAAATTTATAAATATTATTTTTATTTTCAAAATGCATATTACAGCTATCTCAAACAAAAATAATAATATCGACACCGATATCAACATAAACTACAGATGACATTACAGTTGTAACTAGAACAAAATTAAAGTACATAGAGCTTTGTTTTGGTTTTGACGAATGATTCTGGAACAGTTCAAGTCATGCGCAGTAAGGAAACGGTCATGTGCAGTTTCTAAAAATTGTCAATTTTGCACAATACGCATGACGGGAACGATTATAGAACTGTGAAAATTTAGAACCAAAACCTGCCTTTGTATTAGTGTACTAATACAATTTTACCTTCCTAACTTTAAGTTTCGCAAATTCGTCTATCAGAGATGTATAGTCTAAAGTGGCAGCCAATTGACATTCAATGGAAATCAATGACAAATTTGTAAGTTTCATTTGGCTTATTGCACTTCTCAAATAGTTTTTTATTAGTTTCAATTTTGAGAAACTTCTTTCTCCACTAGCTACAGAGACTGGGAGCGTTATTAAAATTCTTAGAGCTACAGCAGTATTGGGATATAAAGAAATTAAATCATTTTCGCACAAATAATTTAACACGTCCAAAGGTTTTAGAGAACTTGGTAACATACGGGATACATCACGTAATTCTTCCAGGACCTCCAGGTCGTTGATAAACGGCCGATGTATGGCCTCGTGAAGTTTACCCCAAAACTTGTAAAACACTGTTGATGTTTTATGAAAAAAATTATAAAACCAAAAAAATTAATAACCAAAAATACCATAATTTTAATAAACGTTCAGTAAAACAACAGTCTCCACTTATAAACTCTTCTATATTGTATCCCTAAACAATAAACTGAAGAAGCCTCAGGATTGAGGCGAAACGTTTTTAACCGCAAATATAAACCCACCAGTTTAATTTTTCCCATATGGTCCATAACCTTGGACCATAACGACCTCCAGGTCGTTGGCATTTATATCTGATTCACTTTCAACCGAAAGTATTGAGTGGAGACTGGTACAATACATTTCTAGCATTTCCTCTTCTATAGTCCCTTCCACTTCAGTTTTGAAATGACATACAAAAACTGAAATTTTTTGCTGTGACTTTCCAAAAGTGTGAATCGTTCATCCAAAGAAGTAAGTGTCATGTCCAGAACATAATTAAAAAAGTTTATTGCAAATTTTTTCTCCTCTGTTAATGGATCATCAACAGCTTTTTCATCAAATTGACGCTTCTTCTTTCTGGCTCTAACTTCATTTTCGGCAGGAAATTCTTTACTGCATTCAAGATTCTCTGCAATCTCATTAGCTGCAATTTTTAGCTGATTATATCCAGATTTCCTGTAGCTTCGAACTTTTTGTATGGTTTCTGATAACATCTTCACACAATCCGATACGTTTATTGTTACAGATCGCAGTAGCTTCGAGACTGAATTTATATCAAATAAAATATTGTGCCAAAGAATTACGCCACATATGAATTTGTAATTTTTAATATTCTTTGCTAACCCTCTTGCTTTAACTTTCGTATCGGCATCTCTGTTCACATCTTCTATTATCTCCAATAATGCATCATAGACTTCACAGAGATAATATCTCAAGGGTTTTAAAGCATCTATTCTGCTTGACCATCTAGTCGCACTTAGGGGCTTAAGAGTTAATTGTGAGCCATGTTTTTTCAGAACCTCCCAACGCTTGGTAGAACCGGAGAAAAAAGTATAAAGTTCTTGTACAATAGAAAAGAAAGTTGCTGTCTCTGTAGTACATGACGCTGCATCATTCACAACAAGGTTTAATGAATGACATGCGCAGGGCACTTAAAACGCCCTTGGATATTTTTCAAGTATTCTATTTTGTACACCCTTCCGTACATCTTTCATATTGGCCCCATTGTCATAGCCTTGTCCTCTAAGCCACTTTAACTCAAAACCTAATTTTTCCAAATGTGCGAGTATAAGCTGCGTCAAACCTTCTCCGGTTGAATCACTAGCCTCAAAGAAACCAATGAAGAACTCACGGACATCATATTTCTTTTCAATTGAGTTAAGAGTGACAATTCTTATTGTCAACGAGAGTTGCTCAATATGACTTACGTCCGGCGTACAATCAGCGATTATCGAAAAATATTTAGCGGTTTCTGTTAAGTCGAGTATTTTGTTGAAAACTGCGTTGCCCATTAAATTTATTAATTCATCCTGTATATTATTACTTAGATAAGTTACAGTCCATTTATCAGATTCACGTTGAATTCTCCTGATGTGTTCTTCCATAGTCGGATCAAACTCAGCAAGCAGTTCTACCAACTTAAGGAAGTTTCCGTTATTGACTTGAAACAAATGCTCATTGGTTCCACGAAATGCTATGCATTGTGAAGCCAAAAGCCTAATTATTGATAGAATTCTTTTGAGAACTGCTCTCCAATGCTGAATTTTTATATCTATAATTCGCTGACACTCCGCGTCAATTGTTTTTTTCTGATTCAATCTAGTGTGGAATTCCTTCCATGCTCTAAAAGCGGTTCGGTGGTTGATAGAGTTCTCGTGCATTGAAAGGGCTCTTGTAAGGTTTCCCCAGTCAGAATAGCCTTTTTTCGGCCAGTCATTAGCAGATGAGTTATCAAACAATATACAGCAGAAGCAAAAAACGGCATCATTAGCCACAGAGTAAATCAACCAACTTCTTTGAACTACCTCTCCATTAGTCAATAATTTGGAATAATGTGATGGCGAAAATCTACGCCTACCTTTATTAACAGGGAACTCAAATTCTTTAACTTGATAAGGACCTCTTTCAACTAGTATTTGACGAGTTGCAGATGACATGTGGAAAGCATTCCATAATGCAGGATCAGAATCGATTTCGGCTAATATCTGCTGCCTGTCGTTACTGCGACTGCTACCTGGCTCCTGATGGTCTTCTGGTGATGTGATGTCTTGACAGAAGTTGTTCAACTTCTTGAAGTGATTCGGGCAGCACGGACTTTTCTTCTGTCGAATTCAAGTTCAAAGAACTGGCTGTTGAGGTACTCGTTGATGGTGGTGCCTTTTCATTTTCCATATGCAATGGATTCGCAGGGGACTTGCACGACTCTTCAGGATCAGAAGAGGGTTTCTGTCCAAAAAAAAACCTTTATAACATCGCGTAGCTTCCTTTTTTCTTTCTCTTTTTTCAAGCGTTTCTGTTTATATTGATTTCCTGAGAACTTTTTCCTCTCGCGTTCCATATTCAACTATAAAAATAAAAAAAAATCTCACTAAGAATGCGTTCGTGCATTTAATTTAATTTAATTCAGTATATTTATCATCATATAATTTTCTATTTTATAACATAACTACAATCACAATCATTATTGTATAAATATAAATAATACTTCTCTTACCTGAACTAATTAGGTTCAGAACCGCGTTACAAAACTGGATTGTCTGCTGGATTAGCTAAAAGAACAGCGCACAGTGATACACGCAAGTCTCGACAAGTGCAACCCGAAGCACATGACAGTCATGACGTCATGACACATGAATAACAGTGGCTGGGCGTTTGTCTTAATTCTAGTATAGCTCTGTTTTCCATCGGTATTCGCAACCGATCGTTTTGCCGCCCCTCTTATAGTGCCGCCTGATGCGGCCGCCTCTTCGCTTCATAGGACCGCACGGCCCTGACTATATTCGGTTTCGGAAATAAATGAGAGTGACTTATACCCGCCGTATTCGTCTTCCGCAGTTTAAACAAATCCGCTGTCTTCGTCTTGGCCATTAAAAGGCTGTGTTAGTCACTCTTATTTATTTCCAAAACTGAATATAGGTAATTATTTATTATGAATGTGAGTTCCTTTCAAAACTAATAAAAGTCACTATGAAAATAGTAGATATTAATAATAACTTCAAGTGTAAATGACCTATTAAATAAATCGTACATCATTCTGAAGAGCCTCATTAAACGAGCGTAGTAATAATCATTATTCACGAAGGAAGTACGAATTATACCAGGGGCGTGCGATCCATGGAAGCAAGGGAAGCATTGCTTAACGTACGTACTTAAATGTATTGGATATTATGCAACATACGGCATTATTTAAAACCCGGTTTTGTCACTGGACAAAACTGGAACTAGTTTAATAATTATAATTTTTAAATATCAATCTCACTTATGTCCCGACACCGTTTGATAAGGACGTCATGTCCGAGTAAACACGACCACGAACGAACATGTCATGAATATAAATAGTATGATATGCAATGATTTAAGTCAACTATTTGTAGAAATACGCTAAGCCAAAAAGGATGAAAATTGAGTCAGGTACACTACAGATAGGTGGGTTTCTAAGAATTGCTTCGCTTATTTGAAATATCACCGCACGTCACTGCTTTATACACTAAAGATTGAAAATAACCAATAGAATTGACAAATTACTAGTTAGTGGCAAATGGCTAGCTACATAGACAACTGATCATTACTTTAGGTGTATAATTGGTTGCCGGTCATTCAGCGAGGAAAATCGCTTAGAAATAAACGGTGGTCAATAAGTGTTCTGATTGGCCCAAAAAATCATTGTGTATTGAAAAACTGAGATGTAAAGAGCATCATGGTATCATTACACTTCAGTTTTTGAAGAAATAATGGACATATTTTTCGATCGTAGTGGATAAAGTAATTAATAGTCAACTTAGAACATGAAATATAATAGATATTACTAGGATAGGGATAGTACTAGGATACACCCATTGATATATATATATATATATATATATATATATATATATATATATATATATATATATATATATATATATATATATATATATATATATATATATATATATCTATATATATATATATATATATATATATATATATATATATATATATATATATATATATATATATATATATATATATATATATATATCTCAAGGGAAATAAAATAATGTAATTAGTTAGATCTGAGGTATCTAGGCAAAGCTAGATACCTCAGCAGTGTGCCAAGTTTCTGAATTATGTAATTTTATATTTTCTTCTCCAGATATCGAAGTAATGAAATCAGCTGCTTTGACATTTAAACTTCTAATAAAGTATGTACCAGAAACTTTGTTTGATAAATTGAGTGAACTAACTATTTTAAATCTTTTGGTTACCTCATTAATTGATTAATTTCGGCATTCTACGGTGAGAAAACGAAATGTTACTATATTAAACATCCATATTGAATGTCTTAGCTGGTTTTACGGGCTCACGAATATAATTCTTCACTGAAAGTGATTTGGTTCTTTTTGGCCATCAAGTCGACTCAAACTCTGGAAATGTAGGTAATTGAATAATCGGTGAGAAATTTGTAGCAAAAATATGGTAAAGCTTTTAACAGTATTTATAACCGTTCGCTAGACAACTTTCATTTCTCCCATGCAGAATGAACCATATCCACTATTGAAACATGGAAAAGAGAAAACACTGATAAATATTCACTTTACCTTTAAGCAATAATTCATATTCAGACGCAATTTCAGAAGATAATTTTTATCAATTTTAAGATGATTAATGGCTGAGGCACGGTAATTAGCACGTCATATTACAAAATGATAAAATAATTTCACGTTATAATGAAATTATGAAATTGGAGGCATATATTACATAAGTTGCTGCTTTCTTTCTTAACAAATTGTAGAATTATTTCAATATATTATTTTCCTTCATAATACATTGAAAATGACAGAGGGAATTTGAAAGTGGTTCGGATTGAAATATATGTCAGATATAGTAGTAGTGGTTTATTTGTATATAGGCTATATATGCCATTAGAAAGAGGTTAGTATAAAACATAGAAATAAATACATTTATAGTACAAATTAATAAGAACTAACTTAATAATATGCTATAGCAAAGGGAGTATCAAATATTTTACTTAATCTAATAAGAACCACAAATTAGTTTACGTAGTAGTTACGTTTTTTTTCCTCTTAAGCTAAAATTAAGTAGGGGGATTAGGATTATAATACTTAGGATTAGGGAAGTATAATTGTATACTATTCCGCTCATTAGTATAATAGGAAGAATAGAATTACATAGAATTGCAGCTAATTATATAACAAAATATGTTAATTTTTATATAAGTACATTAAACTACAGATTAACAGTAATTATAAAATTATAAAGTAAAAAGATTAACAGCAATTTGTGCAGAGAGACCATTTTACGAGTCAATGACTACTTCCTTTAGTTATTCGTTAATAATGAACGCTCTTAAACCCAATATTCATGAAGTTCATGAAGTCAAAAACATTATTTAGTTGTTGCGTGTTTCTAATAGTAGGCAGTATTTTTTCATCGTTGTATATATTATCTGTTACCTGTTACAGTAGTAAAAATTAAATATTTATTGAGAAATTGGTTTCGGAGGTTCTCATACATTGAACATTGAACCAATATATGAGAAAGAGATTGCCGTGCATTTTGCACGTTTCGATCCTGCCAGACTCTCTTCTTCACAGTATGTCCTTCGTTGACCCATGTTTCGTCAGTGTAATAAATTTATATATATTTTATATATATAATGTTGTTTTGTGAAAAGTAATTTTGGGTTTGTAGCATTTCATTACATAGTGAAATAAGCAAATAGACGAAATATATATATATATATATATAAGAAATATATATATATATATATATATATATATATATATATATATATATATATATATATATATATATATATATATATATATATATATATATATATATATATATATATATAAGAAATATATATATATATATATATATATATATATATATATATATATATATATATATATATATATATATATATATATATATATATATATATATATATATATATATATATATTAGCTTTGAAGTTCTTTGCTATTCATATTTGTTTTGTGAAAAGTAATCTTGGGTTTGTAGCATTTCATTACATAGTGAAATAAGCAAATAGACGAATAATAAGGAAGATACACGTACCAGTCCTATATCTGGACATACACAAGGAAACGAACCACTTAGAAGTTGTACAAGTTCCTTCACCTTCATTGAGGATCTTCAGAGTAGTGTATGACCTGTTTCATTGTCATTTATACTTGAATTTAAAATATTAATACTTCAACACTTGCAGTGACATCTCCTGATATCAGTTTTTGACGGAACTCAAATTCTTAGACTACACAAACCTAGTCTACTATTTATATTTGTTCTATTTGAAAATATTATATATAAAAGCATTAGGCATACAGTTATCCAGAAGATGTTAAACTTTAAAATGAATAAAATCTTGTAGAACCTATTTAAAACAACTACCTTCCTAGCTATGTGCGACAAAACATTGAATTACATATACAATACATATAGAATTAGACATATAGAATATATATATATATATATAGAACATATGTATAGAACAACATATAGAATTCCGAAGCATTCAAAGAGGGAGTGATACAGATATTGCTTGCTTAGTCAAAACTAAAATAATTTTTTGGTCTCATGTATTCATTGTTTTTTCGAAAATTCGAAAAAAATCCAATTTTCACCCTGGAATATATTTATTAGTTTTGAGGTTCTTTGCTATTCATATTTGTTTTGTAAAAAGTAAACTTGGGTTTGTAGCATTTCATTACATAGAGAAATAAACAAATAGACGAATAATAAGGAAGATACACTTACCAGTCTTATATCTGGACATACACACGCAAACGAACCACTTAGAAGTTGTACAAGTTCTTTCACCTTCATTAAGGATCTTCAGAGTGGTGTACGACCTGTTTCATTGATCATTTATTTCTACTACACTAGTCTATCGCAAATGGCCGTTACAGATTACAGAATACGCGCGAAAATCCGCAAACCCGCCAATGCAACGCCAGATGAACGTTTATCGAGATTTGCGACTGTTTTAACGAAACACAGACGGCCCGGCGCGTGTTTCAAATAAGTTAAAAAGTGATATACTGCGCACATATACTGCGATATACTGCGGCTTCAAGTCAATGCCGGCTTCAATGTCCGGCTTCAATGTTTACGAAATTAAACATAATTAAAGCAGACGAAAATAATTGTAAAAATGTTTGGCCTATTGTGCCTAAAATCTTCTTGGCCTATTGTATGCACAATAATTATTATTTATGACATTTATAAATAATATATACAACTTTTATATAGTATTGTGGAATTTGATATATTAATTGAATATTGAGAAATTTGAGAATTACATGTGGCAACTGCGGTTTTTCCTATACGCGGTCAGTCAACTATCCATATTTATTAGAAAGACTGTATATTAGTGTATATACGTTATATCTTTCAGCCCTATTTCAGCGGGGTCCGTTCAAAGTCAAAATCAAGACCGCTGATACCCCTACTAAAATGAGTAGACCGCCCGTCATCTTGAAGCGCCGCCATCTGAAATGATATGAATAATTGAATAAGGAATTAATATTTATATATCTTAGCTTTATTATTTATTACAAAATATTGTCATACTTGGTAGGCTGAAAGTCTGCACATTTATCAGGAGTAAGTCTCCTACAATACATGGCGTGGTATCTAAAAAATCCCATTGAAATCGAACTGAAGCGCATTATTATTAGTGACGGCATTCAGTTCGGGGCGATTAGCTGATTAAACATCGGCTCGTGTGTTTTGCGAGATCGAGAGGATTTGGATGTCCAGGACATCGAATTTCTGATTCAGCGCTTTGAATAAGCGCGTATCTAATGCTATTTGGTGGGCCGAACAGAATAGGGAATTATCAAATGTACCTACTGTCATCTGTCATCAAGGAGGACAACGTTATTAAGGGGATAATGGAGAACGACGGCCGCATTATGGTAAAATATTATTCATTTAAGGGCTACCGGAGTCTTGTGATTGATGAGCCATCAATACTGAGATAGGCAGGGGATGTAATACTTGAAATATTGTAATTTGAATAGCGGCAGCTTTGAGGATTACAGCTATTTCCGGTATGTGAATACGCACGCGGCCTAGCTTGAAGCAGTATTATCTACTAGGTACGGGAGGCTGGTGTCAATTGTAACAAAATTTACTTTTTTTTTCTTTAGGTAATCTAATTTTTTGAAAAGTCATTAATTTACATTTTGAAAAATGTGTACTACCTCGGATATAGCTTTTCAGAAATTATACTAATTCTACTAAACTTCAAAAAAAAAATACACAAATCAATTCATTTTTTACCTAAAATACAAAATTTTGTTATTATTAGCTCAAAGCTAAGTCTTCTACACGATTTGAACGATTATAAAAATACCGATTATAAAAATATTGTAGTTCTGCATAAACTATAACTCTGATTAGAATTACTACTAGTAATCTAGTTACTAGTAATCTGAGTTATAGTTTTTGGCGGAATTGCGTTACCAGCTGCGTTTACAGCCACACACAACGTGACAAGTGTTGCACGCTCTTGAGATGCAGTTGCTACGCTCTTGAGATGCAGTTGCTTGGTTCCCCTTTTAGCTATATATTACCTTGGTAGGCTTTTGAACTGCGGAGACACCATTCTCGTTAATGTTATAAATATTTTGTGGTTAAAACCTATGTCTTTCTAATACAGTTTCAAGTTTATCAAAAATGTTGGAGACGTTCTGTCTATTGAAATTCTCAGGAAAGCTGCGAGCCAACCTTCACTAGCCTGTACTGAATCATTCAATTTTTTAGGGTAGTTGCCTGTTAGCAGCTGCAAACTGAAACGCTAGTTTACGAGGGTCCTTTGTAATGAGCCGAAAGTACAAATCGACAGTTGTTTCAGAGTATTTTACTAGCTGTAACTACTGCTCAGGACTAAACACCATATGGTAAGGATTGTATCCCACCGTAGGCTATAAGTTGTTACGTAGGGAATTCACAAAGCGATTTAATGTAACATGGCGCCCATTCCACAATCCTTAGCTACTGTTCTAACAGATTGTTGACTATCAATCACCTTCCTTGTTGCGTCTTCATAAATAATTTTGGGTAGGTATCAGTCCTCTTTGGGACTTTCTTGTTATAGGTTTCAAAGTGAACTATAATGAACAATTTTTTTTAACAAAAAGTTAATGCAGGTGTCAATTATTGTAACACGTTACAATTGACACCGTAGCATGTGTTAATTGACATATTATGTCGATATCTCGATATATTTTCTCAATATCTAGGTAATTTTCAACTTTTCAGCAAAAATGGTCAGGTCTTTAGTTGTCAACTTTTGTCATTACAATTTTGATCGTGCGATAGATATCTTTCGAAATAATCGGGAAAAAAGTGCTAAAGTGTAATTATATAATTATCTCGTTTATTATTAATTAACTTTAGGACATAAATGTACTGGAACAAAGTTGTAGTGTGGTTTCTGCTTCTTCTTAGTATAAGAATTTGAAGCTGAAATTTCGATTTTTTCTTGCAAGCGTTAAGATCCAGGTGGGTTTTCTCTTTTTTCTTTATAAACTGCAGACATTCGTTGTAATTTCAACGTTCGACGGAAGTTCGTTGCCCACAGTGGCGGATAGAGGACCTAGCCAAGGGGGGGGTCTAATGCTGCATAAAATTACATTTCAAATATTTTCTGAATACGTTTCAAATATTTTCTTATAAAGAAGAAAAGACACAGAATATTGACCAAATTTACTCGGAAGGTACAATTTATTTTAAAAAAATATTCAAAAATAATAAACCTACAAACTCAACAAAATATTAAACCTCGACTGTCGAATCTTTCGATCAATTGGATAATTCGAGTCGCCTATGCTTAGCTGTACAAAAATCATTTATGACCTGGTCTATATCTACATCTCTACTCTTATTTATATTCACAAGAGCCATGCCATTCAATATTTCTTCACCTATAGTATTTCGCAGATAAATCCATTTCCTCTTTATCGCTGAAAAATCCTTTTTAACACTGAAGAGTTACGTTCTGCAGAAGACGATGCGTTAGCGGGCAAACCTGTGAATGTGTGGTGGGATTTTAATATTTGGGAAGAACAAACTGTCGATTTATTTTATTGTATCAACAGAACTCGTCAAATACGTCGAATCAACATGGCGGCTAAGGCCATTTTGAATTTATACTTAGAGTTACTCCCCCCCCTAAAGGTGAGAGCAATAAAATTGCTGACGGGAATATCTGCAATGTCATATGCTAACCCGACAGGTGGTAGTGTATGATTGGTTTAGACGTTGTATTAAAGTGTGATAAATGCTCGCGTTTAAAAGTAATTTCTATAAATTCGTGATGGTAATGGGTTTTCCTATAAGAACGATATGATTTTGAAACGATATAGTAACTATGATAATGAAGTTATAACTGTCGCCAGTTGTTAATTATTGTCAGTATACTAAAACAATTTATAAGGGCTAAATGCGCGCTTCAAGAACGTTTGGTTATTATCCTAAAATATAACGGAAATAGACGTTGTTTTGTGAACACTTATCTATCGCACACTTCGCGAACTTTGGTCTAAATAATTGACCTTCTTCGCTAAAAAAACAAACAAGATAGCGATGGCGACCTAGGAGGGTAAGACAAATTTAAAATAGTATCTGACATTTGACGGGTGACGGCGAGCCAGCAAAATGGAAAGGCATTTAAAAAAAATGTGACTAATGTAGTCCTTATAGACAGTCCGTCAGACGTCCTTCAGACATCTAATAAGGTGTCTCAAGTGATAACTTGCATATCCAATACAATTACAGATCCAAGATCCGGAGGAATAGGATCCAACATTTGATAAAAATGCTCCTCGAACACATCTGCTTTCATAATATCTTCGTGATGGTCAACTGCATTTTTGGATTCCAATTGCAGTAAACCGGCATGTACTAGCATGTCCGTGGTCGCTTCTGATCTGATTATAGGATTCTATTACTATCTTTCATTTTTAAATAGACTACAGTTACAAGTGAGATGATTATTGATTAGGTACTAAACACGCAATTTATAATAACGTCAACTGCCCTATTCAATATATTTTATTTTATAACAGGTCGTAAAACCATTTAAGGTAGAACCAAGGCACTAAAAGCGTTACTTCCCTTTCTGAGCAAGTTGCAAATTAGAGGACTTTTATTTGCTAAACTACTCGAGCTGGCAAATAAAAACTTAGCTAAAATGTCGTAACTTTTACATGCCCCGTAAACTACAAATTGATATCAGCATGCGCTACACAATTTCTCTCAAATAGCTCGACTTTAATTTAGGCCTTACATTTATACTGAAACGTAGCGAGGCCCGATTAAAAGTTAGCAAAGAAAATTCTTATTAAGTTACTTCCTTGAAAATCAATTTGGACAATATAGAAATTGGCCTTAGAGTTAATAACCAAATTAGAAAGTTTTAAAGCCTTTCGCTAGAGACTTTATTATTATATAAATATTCGGGTGATATGGAGACAAACAGGGCACTCATTAAACTTTTCCATATTGTTTGCGTTCGGCTTATGGTGACTGAAAACGCTGACTCTATGTACACGCGCCTGGCATTGATAGTTAATAATTCAGTAGCCTTTTGCATGAAATCAATGAGGGATAAAAGAAAATATTAGGACGAAGAAAATACAAGCGCTAGGAGAGGTAGGATAGAGGCAAGAGGCAGAGTTATACTACCAAGAGGCTCAAGAAGATCTAATAATGCAAAGTCTGCAATAAATCGTCAGTGAGTGAGAAGGAGATATATCGTATCTCCTTATTTATTTCGACTAATTTATATTTGTAATTATCTACTAACTGAAAGCTACGAAGCTACGAAAGCTACGAAAGATAGAACGTCCAAGCACTTGTCCTGCTGGAAGCATCTTCTAGAAGGATGGTTGGACATGACAGTTTCGTCCTGCTAGAAGTACGTACAATTTTAGACTTCCGGCAGGACGTCAATTTCTTCCGGAAGTACGTGAATGTTTACCATGGGTGCAGGTTATTCAATTATCAGGATTGGAAGGTAATAATAGAATGATAAATATGGGTGATAGGAATATAGCATTTTTATTAAAAGATGAACATATTTTAAATTCTTGTAAAAATATAAAATAATAAACATTCTTAAAAATGTGTAAAAGCGTATTTTATAATACTCTGATTGAAGAGTAAACTGTAGAAGCGTTCTGGGGTAAATAACATAATGGTTTGCTAATTTCTAGCCAAAGCCCTTTTTCGGGGGATACCATTAATCACATGATACGCGAAGCACTCCCTTCCAATAGTGGGTGCACATGAGGCCAGATCATCTCCACACGACTGACAAAAGTAACTCGCCTTCATTTGCATTTTTCGGACACGAGAACAAATCACACATTTTCTTTGAACTCTTTGTCTTTCTGAGTTTTTGCTAAATGCTACTATGCTACTATTTGTGCTTGCTGTGGCGTTCTTTAGCGCGGGGGTTATTCCCATGGTTTCGTAAGAATTCATGACGTGGAATGGTGATTTGATTTGCATCCCAGTTATAATGAATCATTTGGTGTGCCAGTTTTCTCGTATAGTCTGCATGTGATCTTTTATTCAAATTTTTAAGTATAATTAAGTAAAATTAAAGTATTTGAATGCTAAAAAACCTTTAGTTTCAATTATCCCCAGCAGACTTGCATATAAACTATGTTCCCAATTTTGTGTATTCAAAATTTCCTCAAGTGATAAGCCTGCTTGACGAATATGGTTATGGACGTCTATTGAAGGGCCCCCCTCAAAGTACTCTTCTATCATTTTTGTTCTAGGCACATCTCTTGTGCCTAGACCATCTGGATCCACCCTCTTTTTTCGAGTAGGCTCACCTTCCAATGTCGTTCCATAGCTCCTAAGCTCCCAATAAATGTGTGAATCTTCTTATAACGCCAAGCCAAACTTATTAATGTAACATCCGTAAAGAACATCCCAGAATTATAAATAGCAGATATGAAAGAACCTCTCTCTTCTGGACATCTTTCTCTTAAAGCCTTTAAAGGAAATTCCTTACTGGCCGTTTCGACGATTCCAATGAAATATAATCCCTTAATATGCAATTGTACTGCTGTTTTTACAGATCCAAACCACGAATCTCCCACGACGACCCTGCCAAACCGTGCCATGTCAAACGGAGTATCGAAGTCGTACCAGCATCAAATTATTTCTGCCACTTTATGTTTGTCGTAGTTTCTTTCCCTTCATTGATCTCCAGTCTTATCATGATATTTGTTTGGATATCAGTAAGAGTTTTGCACTCACACCCCACACCTTTGGGCTTCCTTTTTATTGTGATGACTGTCGGCATTCCATTAGCGCTGTAACTACCACGGCCATACCATGCAAACATAGATTCGTCAATGCACAGTTTATATCCAGGCTTGAAAATGTCGTTCCATTTGGTATGTAATTTACCTATAAACTGATTAGTAGGTAACCATCCATCAGCATTATCGGAATCTTTTTCTGCAAATGACAAATTATTCAAAATTAGTTCAAAACGATGGTTTCCCATTCCAAATCTTTGACCAAACGCTGGAGCCGGAAAAATACAGTTTTCTTCTCTTGTTGACCAATATTAAATAAATAATAAATAATTCCAATTACTTATAAAAATTCTAACTTAGTACATCTTCTTGTTTCTTTCAATTGGCTATTGGTCGCATCGAGAAATGCATCGATAATTTCTAGGAAAAATAAAAGCCACATATCTAATTCCGATAAATCCTGCACAGGTCTAGATCGCAATTCAAGTCTATCTTTAAAACCGGTAAAGTTACCAATCGTCTTCTCGTCGAAATCCCACCAAGTACTATGAGCCTAAACGCTGTCTTGAGGCGTATCAATAACATTCCTCCATCCCACCATTGCCATCACTGATATCATCTTCATTAGATGACGAACCAGAAGATTATGAAGACGAGGGCATAATATGCACCCTACGTATTGTTGCTATTGGTACTTTGGACTTAGCTTCGATGTTCTTCGATGCAATACCGGATGTAGAGGGGCCCTCGCTTATGCTTGTTGCAGGCGCCGTCTTACTAGCTGACGACGATGACATTATATTTACACCACGTTTTTTTGCTACTCGTACTTTAGAATTATTTTCAACGTTCTTTGCTACAACACCAGATAGTGAAGGGCCACAGTTTCTTATGGTCGTTACAGGCACTTTCTGGCTAGGTCTTGCACTTTTTGCCACGTCACTACGTGACCCTACTTTATTTTTTGCTGCTGAGAAGAAAAAAAATTATTAATAAAATTGTAAACATTCATCCTGCAAATTACCTGCCTGATACTTTTTGTAATAAATTTAATTTATCGACATTACTTCCTGGTCAATCTCCTACAAAACAGTACCTTCCCTTTTGTAAGCTAAGTGCCGTAATAACCGCATTCTGATAATCATCGCCCCAAACATATTGACTCCACGGCATATTTAACTCTGTATCATCAAAGTGTAGCTTTTGCTCAAATTATGTCCCCTACATTCAACATTTTTATACACGCCTATCTACTTGGACGAAAATGCACCTCCGGCAATATCTCAGGAACTACTGACTTAGAATTTTGAAATTTTTACATTAAATAGGCAGTTTCTCGCTGTTTTTTTAACAGTGATGTTTGAGTCCTGCTAGCAGGACCAGCAACATAAATAAGTGCTCTGTAAAAAATGCGTACTTCCGGAAGGACAGGGGGTCCTCTGGAAAGACGCTTAGACCTTCTATCATTAAACTCTGAATTCAGAATATGATCTCTGAATTCAGACTTAAAACTCTGAATTCATACTTTAATATCTGAATTTTCGTTTTCCCCCTCTCCTAATTATCACACTACCCCCCAGGTTGCGCCCTCATAATTCCTTCATAATAGCGTGTGTTTTGTGGTACTCTTCATTTTTCATAACAATTTATTTTATGAAGTTAAGAGCCGCCGACATATGCAGTAAAAGTAAAAACGGTTTTTCCATGCATGCTTTTAATTGATCGTTCCCAGAAACCCAGATACACTCCACTAGAACCGTTTTTTGAAAATATTGTCGTCATTTAGTGTGCATCTTTATTCAAGGTTTCTTTTGTCTCTAGCTCCGTAATTTTTAATTTTCAGTTTTCCAAAAGAAAACGGCATATATCTTCAGGCATATGTGTTCGGTATCTCGAGCTATACAACGAAATGTGAACTACGCAATGTTATTAACATGGTACAAAACAAAGAGTTTGCAATAAAAGAGAACTTTTTCAAACATAATACAACTTTTGAGAAGTGACCCTAGGTCTGATCGTACATTAGATTTGGTCTTTCCAGACGAGACCTGGATCTTTCCTCTTTTCACATGGTAGTACGTGGTCGTATCAACATAAAAAAAACCGTTCCTTATAATGTCATTCTAATGCCTCTTTGTATTTTTTATTTTGCTATCCGGAGTGTATATTTTGAACTTTTTGCAGGATTTATTATTTGCAATAAAATTTAAATTAGAAATTATTACAAGCAGACATCACTTATTTACATTTAAATTCGTTTTTAAGATAATCGGATTTCAACCTTGATTTAAAGGGCCATGTTCCTTTAGAGGACGATTATACCTCTAAGGAGTATCTACCTCTAGGGAATCACACAAAATTCCTATTTTTTGGGCACACATTTTACGAGAAAATAGCGGTAGGGCGAAGATAATTAAATTTAACACCCTGCCCCAGCCAGTGCTATATATCACCCTTTATGATTTTTTTTATGATATCTGTAGAATAATGTCTAGTGCAAATTATCTGAACCGTTCCCTTCTTGAACGAAATGTATAAATTAAGACCTATCTCGGCTAACATAAAAATAAAGAAGTACCGGAAATAACTTTATGTGTTATTCGGCTTGGCTTCAGGATTGGACTTGAAATTGCTGCCGAAGTCGATTGATTTCTCTTAATTATTCATTAACTAATTTAATGGGTTGGAGTTAACACGGCATATTTCCTTAGCGCATTGTCCATAGGTATAAGAGATTATTTTTTTATGGATATTTACAAATACATTTTTTACTGTTCGTACTGCATCAAATATGCAGTATGTAATAATATAAGCTATCAAATTTGTGTTTCTCATAACATACCATTTTAATTAATAATACCTTTTGCTCACATGCTGATGCAGAATCTAGAAATTAGTTCTCCTGAAATCTCTCTAGTCCACCCCTGTGTCCCGAATGCAATATTTTTAGTGTGCATGGATGTTAGATATCGCAGACTTGAAAATATTAATTGTATACGATCCCGGGCCTTCCCTAGGGCGAAATAAAGGACCAGCACTTGTTAATTTTCTACACGAGCAGTGGCTTCGTCATAATTAATATTATTTGTAACTTTATACACACTTAGATAATGAATCCTTCCTTCGCTTTATCATATTTTTTTCAAGGGGAATTTTAAAGGAGGAATGTTAAAGGCTTTGAAATGTCAGAAACTTAAGAACACATTAAAATTGTGTCATTAAAGTGTAATTAACAAAATAACGTTTCCATAATTTTAGTACCTCATCGTGTAATTAAATTTAATAGTGAATAATAAACATATTATTTATACCTCAAATATTTATGATTATATAACATCAGCAAATTAAAATCAAACAATGGAAGATGTATTTTAAAAATATAAGGTTAATATTAATATAAGGTTAATATAATAGGCAAAGCAAAGCCAAAAAATTATTTAGTTTTGAATGTATTTAAAATATATTGAAACAATTTTGTACGCTGCGTGTACAACTTAGTGCTCAATTTAGCCAATAACAATTTAAAATAAAAGAAAGGAATTAAATTGCTATTGCCCAGCAAGGACCACGGGGAGATAAGAGTGCGCCCTACCAGGATAAAACGTGGTTAGGTTACTTATTATTAGTACGGGCAAGACTGTGACTAAAATTTAAAACAAATTAACTCACCAATTTGCGGGATATGTTATTATTTGCACATATAGTTACACTCACATTGGTATTTTTCAGTGTCACTTATTAGTAGCACTCTTCACAAAAACTCACATCAGAAATTTATATCACTATTTACTATCTGAAAATAAGTCACTTTCACTACTGTCTTCATTTTATTATGACTGGTTTAACGGGAGTATCTCGAGTATCCACCATAATATCAAGATCCCACATTCTTGATTCCACATGATCTATACATTTTATCCAGTTGGTCACATTTACTTCTTTGATTGCATCATTGAAAAGTTTGTTCACATCTGCTAACTTAAATGTTGTATTTTCTCTAGCAACTTCTCTTTTATTTGCGCCCAAATAAGCTCAATTGGGTTCAATTCACAGAGATATGGAGGCAATCGAATTACCTCCATTCCTCTTGCTTTGGCCATTTCATCCACTATATACTTTTTGAAAGCTGGAAAATTATGCCTTGCCAGTGTCAACAATTCAGCTTTAAGTAGTGAATCATCGTGTTCAATATTTCTTTCTTCCAGCCAGTCTTTAATTTGCCCTTTCCGCCATGCAGTTGTGGGCAGCTGTTCTGTTCTACAAGAATGATAAGAGTATTGTTTTTTATATTTATTTCCTATGTTAGGATAATTGCGCGCGCTACTGAGCACCGCATTCCATTAATTTGCATATAAAACGAAAGCACTATAACTAATATTTTTCATCATAGAGTAGGTAGACATAATCCAGAGGGACCGTGCAATTTAGTTTCCCTATATCATTATATTTCTCTTATTAAATTAGGTACGTAATATTTCGGGAAAGTGTTTTGGGCCACTATATTTTAATATTCTGCGTGTCCTTTACTAAAGCAATTTAGATCTGTCGGGGTGGACGTTCGGCCCTCCTCCGAGACTGGAATAGGCAGTTATTTGCAATGGTGAGATCACCAGAAGTTGTGCGTTCGTTCGGGGTCGAATGTCGTCCATCCTGCTATTCTTCATACCTTGGGCCGAATCTGCATTATTATCACGGCAAGGGCGTAGCATAGGAAAAGGCTTATCTGTGCTTTAGGGGAGAAATATCTCAACAATATGAGAAATGTATCAAGATTCGGGCACGTCTAGATAACAATCCGTTCAATAGTATCTCCGTTAAACGACACGTTGATGGCCTACAGCTTGCAGCTGTAGCCAAACTGGCAAATTAATCGTAGCCTAACATAAATCATTGAATATCCAGAGACTGTGATGGTACAAATCTTAAGTGCCCGAGCAATTTTTAGTTTCAATTTTCAATTTTATTCGGCGACTTATATTTTTGGTATCTACTTGTAACTACATCATTTCACACTTGATTTCCTTTTATCACAATTTTGTAAAAAATGTGTCCGTTTTTGAGTTTTTTTTTAAATGACGGAACTGTTTTACTTTAACATCTACTTTAACAACTACTAACTACTTTAACTACTTTAACAAGTAGTACAGTGACATTAAGGTCCGTCGGGGAACAAAATGCCCTAAAGCTGATTTCTGCGGGAATGTCTAGCTTTTGTGGTCCAGATTAACATACTAAAAGTCCCTACTCATCCGAGGGTGCAAACCACCCTAAAACCACCCTCAAATGTATTTTTTTTAGTTATTGCTAAATATCTCGAAAACGGTAGCCTTTGTTGAAAAAATGCCAGAGATCAAAAAGAAATACAATAAAATTACCTACAAATTGATGTATATATATGTAGAATTTGATCATACCAGTGGCGTGTAGCCAATGACCAATATGGTTAGTTTTTTCTTGGACCTTAAAAATGACCATCTATTACAATGTACTCTGCTAAATATCTGGAATACAATTGGCTTTAGCGAAAAAAATGCTAAATTACAAAATGAAGATCAATCGAATTACCTACAAAATGATATACATATGTACATAATTTTATTAAAACAGTGACGTGCCAATCAATATTTCATTCAATAAATATTAATGTTAAATATCCATGTATTCACAAGTTAGATGGAAGCAAAACAAATTAAATCACATTAAATCAGTGGCGCATAAGAGAGTCGGTTTTAATCAACAAATTTTTAATGTAATTGTTAAAGGTACATCAAATATCCTCAAAATGATTTAAAAAATAAAGTCATAAACGTGCCATAACAGTTTTGGTGATAACGTGCCTCGGCGGCGATTAGGTCAATTTCCGTGACAATTCGATGACGAACTTTTTGTCCCCATTCATAATTTATTAGCAAACAGTGCTTTAGAATTGTGTCCTTAATGGACAGTGTATTCACAAGACAAACTTTTTGCATATTCTTTTTAGAATATTCACATTTTTGGTGCAATACAGACAGTCAGTTTTAAAATTAATTTTTTCATTCACGGTCTCATCGACGTGTAAGGCAGATTAGATTCATCGTGATGGTTATTAATAGTATTTTTAAAAGTATGCTTGTGGATCTTTTATAATCCCGTCGACATTTTCCATGCAGTATCATAAAATTTCTATTTTCAAAGATTATCCACTTTTCATCACCTCTCTGGTGACCAGCTGTTATTAATGTGGCCAGTCCTTTTTTTTAACGTTTACAGATTTATAGAGTGATTCGTTACATATAGCGCACACATCCATTTCGGCCCTGAAACGCTGAAATAGAGTGTTTTCAATAAATATTTGGCCGATGACTGATGAAAAATATAATAATATAATGGGGAT
This sequence comes from Tetropium fuscum, assembly GCA_964058915.1. Classification (NCBI taxonomy): domain Eukaryota; kingdom Metazoa; phylum Arthropoda; class Insecta; order Coleoptera; family Cerambycidae; genus Tetropium; species Tetropium fuscum. Next base: position 42,872 of record CAXKVY010000645.1, read on the forward strand.
AAATGTAAAAATTACATAACAACTACTTACCCGATATTATTTATTGATTAATGTCGATAAACAATACACAAAATACAGTTTCTGATACTTCCACAAACCAAAAAATACACAATTACCTATTGTAAGCTAATAAGTTCAATCGCAGGCGCTGAAACATGGATATTTTGCCGTTCAATGTTACCACGTCGAAAATACCATTTCTCCTTAGAAATGGTATAATTTTATTGATTGTTTTGTATAACTTTCTTCTCCCTTATAAATACATTTTTTTAATCAACCCAAATTCAGTGATTTCTCCCTAATATCAGGGAAATAATTGACAATCTGGCATTTCTTTTCGCTGATAAACATAATAATTGGTTCACCAATGACCGGATGTATTTTTGAGAATAGTATAATAGAACCAGTTATCTGACGTAGTAATATATTGATTTTTTATTTCTATCAGAAGGAAAAAATATCTGCCGTGTGAATAGTAGTTTAGTAGAAATGTTATGCAACGTCTAATATATAATAATTATATTATTATTATATAATAATAATATTCACTAATAAAAATATAATGTTTAGATGTTATAGGTTAAAGTTTTTTTTACATTTTTACAGCATTTTTTGCAAAAGTCAATTGTATTCCAGATATTTAGAAACGTGATTTTTAAGGTCCGCGAAAAAACTAACTATTTAGGTCACTGGCTGCATGCAACTAATACCTTATATACATATATATATATATATATATATATATATATATATATATATATATATATATATATATATATATATATATATATATATATATATATATATATATACAACAAGTATAGTATTGTAGTATAGTATTGTAGATAATTTTATTGTCTTTCTTTTTGATCTCTAGCATTTTTTCACCAAAGGTTACCGTTTTCGAGATATTTAACAAAAACTAAAAAAAAATACTTTTGGGGGTAGTTTGCACCCTTGGAGGAGTGGGGACTTTTAGTATGTTAATCAGGACCACAAAAGCTAGACATTGCAGCAAAAATCAGCTTTAGGGCATTTTGTTTCACGACCACCACATGAATGATAAATAATGTTCCTGGTCTAAAGGATCTGGCTGGTAACCTCGCTTATTATATAATAATAATAATATATAATATAAATAATAATATAATATTGATATGAGTTGAACTTGGTTGTGGTAATATGTGAACTGTACGCCATTGGTTTGAATAAACTCTCAGCTTCTGTCAGTTCTTCACATCCCTCACTTTCTCTTATGGATAGCACGGTATCCATCTGTCCCAAAATCTAGGGGAAATGACAAAAAATGTTGTTTCCGTCACCGTAGGTAAACCGACGGACGTGTAGAGAGCGCATCTGTAGTCGGCTTTAACAAGAAATGATGTGTCTCTACCGGGGATCGGTGTAAAAAAGTGTAGGAAAACTCCTAGAAAACGAAGGAAATTAATACGGAAATAAAATTGATGCGTAGGACTGTTATATAAAGTCGTCAAAGATTTCATCTTACACTTCACCACGTAGGTACACCGCTACCTTTCGATCACTTGTACAGTACACATTTTAAAAATTCATTTAAAAAAGCATTGAAAATTCAGAGAGTCTCCCGCTTTGTTACTGGACCTCCCGCCTCCCGCGACGTAGGATGATACTCTGCTTTTTGTCACAAGTCTCCTAAATTTAAGATAATACTTAATACGTTGTTTTAAGTTACGTTTTCGTGATACTATTATTGATTAATGCCCGATATCTTATATTTACGCTCAATCCGGCAACGTCGTAACACGACGTAACACGTGATTCTATTAAATAACACGCCACGGCCGGTACGGAATTTAAAATAATGAATAACGGAAACGGTTACTCTGGATAAAACAGTCGAGGCGCGAAGCTTGAGAGAGTTTAATAATTTTATTTTTGTTAGAGCTATGTTTTGTTAGATGAACCTACAAACATACGCAGCTATAAGTTTTTTTTAATTTCCTAAACGTTTGTATTTATTATTAATTGTTAAATATTACTTTTTATGTTATCACTTATTTAAAGGACCTAAATAAATGCTATACTTACATTCGGAGAGCGTTTCTTTTTTACCCGGATTTTTATTTTTTTAATTTGTAATGTTAATAAAAATATAAAAAAACACATTTAATTTTATTTCAATAAACTTATTCGTAATATATAATATATATTTTTTATTTGAAAAAGGTATGTAGTTTCAAAACTTTATCTTGTGCTCGCTAAAAGTCGATATTTTTGTATAAATAGATTTTTCATTGAAATTCTGAAATGCCAGGAAAACGCGTGACCTTGAAAATTTCCAATATTTTTTCCTGCGGTGCTATTGAGGTCTCACGGAATATTTCTGATATCCCAGTAGTGATACTCATACTCATGAATCCATACTACTGGATAGGGCTGGAACCTTTGATGTAACTGTAACACTCGGAGTAGTGCCCACAAACACCAAAACACTTTCACTTCGCTCGACGCGCGTTTTGCCAACCAAGTTGGCATCATCCGGAGACGATTAAAACTAATCTTAAACTACAAAATCTACCATATTTATACTATTTTTCCTAGGATTTGGCTTAGGTTTGTGGATGACATTTTTGCCGTGTTTGACACTAAGATTGCGGATGTAGAAAACTTCATTTCCAAATTAAATAGTCGTTTCACTTCTGTAAAGTTTACATATGAACTAGGAAATAATGGAAACACACACTTCGTAATTCTACGACCTTTCAAAAGGATATAGAGGCTCCAAAATATGTATCCATCCCGTACGAACCCCGGTTTACTCGTGGTTTGAGTAAGGTTTTCAAAAACGTGGGTATAACAGCGATTCATTCGTCGAGCAACAAATTACAACAACTTTTAGACAATCCAAAGGATAAAATTGTTCCAAATGAAAGGTCTGGGATTTACGAAATTAGTTGTAATGATTGTGATCGAAAATATGTTGGACAAACGAGACGGTCAATTAACACCAGATTTAAAGAACATATGGCTCATCTAAAATATGGAAGAACAGATAAGTCTAGTGTTGCACAACATGCTTTTGACAACAATCATAGAATAGATATTAGTAATTTAAGATTAGTTAGAAATGTGACCAATAATAGACAGTTGGATGCATTTGAGAGCATAGAAATTGTAAAATGTAATAGTGGTATGAATAGCGACAAGGGACCTATCCCGTATAGCCCGTTTTACGCGTTGCTTAGCAACCGATGATTGAAGCGTGATTAGTCACGCGTAAATTTCACGGTGATATCATACCGTAGCCCGCTTTACGCGTTGCTTAGCAACCGATCATTGAAGCGTGATTAGTCACGCGTAAATTTCACGGTGATATCATTAGTGACGTCACCGGAAAAATAGTATAAATATGGTAGATTTTGTAGTTTAAGATTAGTTTTAATCGTCTCCGGATGATGAATCTATAGGCAAAATTAGTACATCGAGGATCGCAGTCGGTAATCATTAATACATACTCTTACTTACGTATATGACACTGATCGTGTGCTTCTATTCGGCTCTCCAAACCAATGTTAACTTTCAATACGAAATGATCGACTATGTTCGTTAAAAACGCCCGAATATGTAATCCGCCGTGCGCCGTGCGTAAAAACCACAATTCCAGACATGCGTTTATATTCTGTTTGGGTACCGGCCAATAGGAATAAGCTACCAAATAACTGCACCATGCACCACACCATAGACCACACTTTCTTGGCATTCGTAAGATTGTCAGTAATTCTCGTGACACCGTAGGTGTATGTAGGGTTGATTTTAAGTAGATCATTTGGTTATTTACACGTTCTTACGAGACAATCATTATTATGACTACTACTACGGTTTGTGTTAGTGGTCAAAATAATTGTGATACTGTGTTTAATTAAAAAAGAGAGTAAATGCCTTTATTAGAAAATCTATGTCGAACGATCGACTTCATGCATCGGCAATGGCTTATATTTGATACTTCGATGAGAAAGTTTTAGAACAATTTGTGGCTATCAAAAATAGACGTATGGGATTTTCATTTAAGGAATAAGTAGGTGTGTAATAAACTAAAGTAAATGTTGTATACTGACAGAATTGTGTTAGGAAATATCAAAACATAAGAGTTTTTAACTACTACAACTAATTAAAGGAGAATTGGGTAAGTAGTTGGTACATTTAGTAAGTAGGTTTTTATATAACAAATTTTCTGGGAGAAAAGGCCGAGCCTTCATTTTTTTTGTTGCGCACTTCCAGCGTATTAAGGCACGAGCCGCTACTGGTTTAGTCTTGCAACCACGTTCAATTAGCTTAACTAGTATATGAAAAACTTGTTCGTAAGTTTGTAACCGTCAATATTCAAATCGCTTACATTTTTTAACTTCTCTAATATAATAATAATAATAATATATATATATATATATATATATATATATATATATATATATATATATATATATATATATATATATATATATATATATATATATATATATATATATATATATATATATATATATATATATATATATATATATATATATATATATATATATATATATATATATTGTATCCGTATGTTGTCATTGAACTCCGCCTAAACAGCTGGACTAATTTTGTTAATGATTGAATTGATTCGAGAATGGTTTTCAGCTTCACAATTTGATCCGATAGAAAATATTTTTTTAATTAATTTAAATATCTATCTCTATCTAGATTTTCTATATCTATCTATATCTATCTAGATTTCTGGCCAGCTGACAGCTACTCATTTCATCCCATAACTTCTTAAATTTTTTATGGGTGTTTTCCTTTATGAATTGGAGTTTCGCTGCAACTGGTAGTGTATGTACTTGAAGGACCAGACCCAAGGATTCTCAGGCTGGCTGCCTTCTTGGCCAGTTTGTCAGCTTCTATATTGCCGTTGCATTGTGGGTGTCCTTTGACCCAGAACAGGCCGATGTTATTCATCTGACATGGTCTCACAAGTGCTTGATGACATTCCCATGTTGACCCTTTAGTTATTTTATAATTTTTCAGAGCCAGTAGTGATTGTCTACTATCTGTGCAGATTCTTATTGTCTTGCCCGTTATTTCTTTGCGAGCAATCTCTTGTGCGGCTATGGTTATACCAGCGAGTTCTGTTTGTACTACACTGGCATTTTTATCCATAGTCCAGTTGCATCGGAGTCGCAGATTTCTGGAATATATACCACAGCCTGCTCAATCCTTTTTCTTTGATGCGTCCGTGAAGACATAGTTTACACCTTCAACACCGGCCTCGTCTTCACCAGTAGTATGTTTGGTGTACGGTTTTTCAAAGACAAGCCGAGGCGGAATACCATTTGCACATGCCTGTAAAAGGGGTATCTTTCTGACAGCCTCAGTCCACAGGCGGCTTCTGGTTTGGCCACAACTTGCGTTTGGTAGTATGCCAACAGATTTGAGGCGAGTCATGGTAGTCAAAGCCACTTCTTCTAGATGTAGATCTAGCGGTGGAAGACACAGCATTATCTGCATTGCTCTCGTTGGTGTTGTTCGCATGGCTCCGGTTATGCTCAGACAGGCAATAGCTTGAGTTTTGCTGTTATTTGTTGACTCTTGGGCCCCCAAACAACAGCTCCATAGGCCAACATTGGTCGTATGATAGCAGTGTAAATCCACAGGACCATCCTGGATTTCATTCCGCAGGTTTTCCCTACGGTCCTGCGACACTGCTCGTATGATATGTAGGCCTTAATACGATCAGTGTCATATACATAAGTAAGACTATGTATTAATGGTTACCGACTCTGCGGTCCTCGATGTACTAATTTTGCCTATAGATTCATAGATGCAGCAGGTGTAAAATGAAAGTTTTAAAATATTATGTTGCACAAGAGAAAGTTTGGAAACTACATACCATTTTCAAATAAAAAAAGTATATTATATATTACGAATAAGTTTATTGAAATAAAATTAAATGTATTTTTTTATATTTCTATTAACATTACAAATAAAAAAAATAAAAATCCGGGTAAAAAAGAAACGCTCTCAGAATGTAAGTAAGCGTAGCATTTATTTAGGTCCTTTAAATAAGTGATAACATAAAAAGTAATATTTAACAATTAATAATGAATACAAACGTTTAGAAAATTTAAAAAAACTTATAGCTGCGTATGTTTGTAGGTTCATCTAACAAAACATAGCTCTAACAAAAATAAAATTATTAAACTCTCTCAAGCTTCGCTCCTCGACTGTTTTGTCCAGAGTAACCGTTTCCGTTATTCATTATTTTAAATTCCGTACCGGCCGAGGCGTGTTATTTAATAGAATCACGTGTTACGTCGTGTTACGACGCTGCCCGATTGAGCGTAAATATAAGATATCGGGCAATAATCAATAATAGTATCACGAAAACGTACCATAAAACAACATATTAAGAATTATCTTAAATTAAGGAGACTTGTGACAAAAAGATACTTAATCGTTATATATCTGGACGTATATACGGAAACGACTCATTTAAAAGTGGTACAAGTTCTTTCGCCTTCATTAAGAATCTTCAGAGTGGTGTACGATTTATTTTATTGATCATTTATACTATAATTTAAATATTAATACCTTATCATTTTCAGTGTCACTTTATTTAGACACTTTAAACACCCTTAGGCAGTAAAAGGTGTACCAATGCAGGCACATCATAGACCACACAATCATACTGAAATTCCTATTAAGAATCTTAACAAGGGTTGATTTTTCTGATGATCTCTGGACGCCGATTAAAGATAGAGCTGTTGGGAATGGTTGTTTCTCATATGCAAAACAATCAACCATAACTTCACCATTTGAACATACTATGAAAAGCCTAGAGAATAAATCCACATAAGATTTCAGGGACTTATTATTTATTTATTATTATTATTCGCTTTTATTGGATCATATATGGATACCTCTCTGCTGCTTAAACGTTCAGCAACAAACTTATTATATAGATCTAGTCCACGTTAGCTTATCCCTAAAAGCAACAGAAATATATTATAATGTGTCGCGGAAGTAACCATGCATGAAGACCTACCTAAAATATTATTTAGACATTCGTCATCCATTGTTATACTGGCATCAATTAAGAAAAAGTCTGGTTTTGTTTCAAGAAATGGATTTCCAAATTCAGTGTAAGCCTCTTTTAAAAGTTGTATATTTTCTTTAAATTTGATTTGAAAACCTAGCGATTCCTCATGGTGTCTATTAGTGATGGATACTTCATCTAAGTTTGGAAATTCCATTAGCACTCTCGAGATTTCCGCACCATGAAGCATCTATTTATGTAAGGCTGATGGATGTTAGTTAAACCCATAAATCCACCATCGCCTTTAATAATGGCATTATGCTGCTCATGAGCTTGACCAATTCCAATTCCAGAGATGCGGCGAGTTGTTTTATTTACAACAAAACATCCGTTTTCAATAGCTTGCTGAATATCTGGATTACTTTCATTTAGTTCCGTTAAAACTACAAGATAAACTGACTACCATATAGAGTAATTTGGGTGGTCAAATATGTTCTTTCGCCAATTCTCAAACGATTCCTTTTGCAGTTCTTCCTTGTAAGCCAGATGTACCAGCTGATATAAAGCGGCAGCATTTACTTGGCGCGCTGGCCAACCTTTTGTTATTGAGGCAACTTTAATATATGATTCTGCCACTCCATATGTTGCAAATCCATATTTGGATAATACTTGGATAATATTTGGATAATAAATAAATAAATCACACAAAAAAGCTATCATGTTTAATTTTTGTAAATAGTGGCCATATTTTAAAAAAAATCGAAAATATATAAAATACTTTTTTGTTGGAAATAAAATAAGCAACACTTGTTAACTATTAGACTTTTTTTGTGAAGTTAATAGATTCGCCAGAAAACTATTTCAATTGATTTCTAGAAAATGTCAGCCATCTTGGATCCAAATGGTAACTGAAGATAGCGCTCCTTCGAAATACGTTCCTTACGGTAATACCAGTTAGTTGCCAAACGGCAATATCCTTTCACGAATTTTAATTGAAATCATATCAAACCTTTGACAGATGTCCAAAGTGTTGCAATTGTGTAAGATGCAAAAAGTGCAATTTAGGTACTACAGCTTAAAAATTACAAAAATACGCTTTGATGACCTTGCCCTACATTTTAAGACCTCGATGAGAAAAATCCATCTATCCATCGGGAGCGGAGCTATACCTACGTAATCTGTTGGTACAACTCGGCTCCCGATGAATCTATTTTTCTCATCTAGATCTTAAAATGTAGGGAAAGGTCCATTTTATTTTCTTTTTGGTATTAGATGATGCCCACTTTTCTGCTTCAAAAAGAACTAGCCCAAAACGGGCTATTTTCTAACGCGACTGACATCTTGACTTTTAAAAAATTGGCCAATTTGAACGACACCAAGCTGATTAAAATCGGTTCATAAACAAAAAAGTTAAGGGCAAACGTAAAAAGTTCAACATTTTTTGTCTCACTCGGTATAATATAAGTGGAAATTATGTTTCATGCAAAAATTTAATTTCCAAATTTTCACATACCTATCTACGCAATTATATCTAGTAGGTATATTGTGTGAATTCGAGATCAATCAAGTTTGGAGCAATACCTCGATTATATAATAGGAGTCCTAGTTCCAGAATTTAAGGATTTGGTAGAATTTTTAATTAGGTGTGCGACAATCATTCATTGTAGAAATCATTCAATATAGACAACACAGTCCATCACTAACAACGTTATGTAATTGCCGACTTCCCATAGCAATCCACGGCCAACACTATACATCTACCCATAATGAGAAAATTAATTATATCTGACATCTGCATTATTGGCAAGGCGCGTCCCCGTGCACGCCGTTATTCCACGGCCAATAATAATAACTAATAACATTGCAGAATGAAAAGTAGAAATTAATTTCGGTTGACATACGGAAAGAATACGTAATTGGATGCCATTCGCAGAGTTTTATATAACAATGGAAGCAAAGAACACGACTAGAAAAACATATAAATTTTTATTTCTTTCCCTATTGTTGTGAGAGATGCCTGCGGATGACATAATTGATTTTGTTAACAATACAGGGAACAGCGTCAGGGTTGTTATTTGATTATTCTTTTAAGTTGGTCCTTCGGGGAGAAGAATGGTTGGTAATGATTGCGATGTCCGGACCACCAGAGGGTCGCGTTGAGTGTAGGGAGAATTTGATATATGCCTTGACTTTCGTCTTACTTTAGTATTTACTAGAAGCACCTATTAATTTTAAACCTCAACAATTAAAACAAAATTATTTTTATTTTTCCTAATCGATTATTTTGTTATAATTTTCAGCTGATATTTTTCATTTAGTTACGACTAAATGATGAGCCAACTGTTGAACTATATTCTTGGTTACATATTTTCGAAATATATAGTAGTCAAAGCTCACATCTAGGCGTGTTGAATGTTGAATAAAATATCAGGGAATTTTGAAATTTGACAAATTATGTAGGAAAGAATTGTTTATTTTTGTCTTTTATTTGTATTTTATCAGACAGGATGGAAAGAAAGTTGGTCATTTTGATATGCCCCAAAAAACATTTTTTAAAACATCTAATTGTTTTACATAAAACTAAAAATGAGGCAAAAGTATTGAGCTCAAAACTCGAAATTTACTGAATTTACTAATTTCAAAATGGTCGCCTACAGTAGAGAACGCTCTTATGAATTTAACCATTACGACAATAACAAAAAAGCTAACAATAAAATTCTGAGAGAATGAAATCTATAAAAAAAATTGAATAAAACCAATATCTCGTATTTCGGCCTCTTCTTATTATGGCTTCACACGGCTTGTACTTGACATCAGACTTTAATCTCATGTTGACCAATGTCGTTCCATATTTCTTGAACCATATATTCTACGTCATCAAGGGATGCAGGTTTCTAAGTCGTCTACCCATATTACTCTACAAATGCTCCAAGGGGTTGAGATCTGGACTATTTGCAAGCCAGCCTAGAGTTTCAGTACCAATCTAATGTAAGTACTGTTGCACTATAGAAGATTCAAAACCAAAACCTTGGACGTCATCAACTGTGAAAGATGTGACCAACAAACATTGTTGCCAAGACTGTCAGGCCAGTATGTATTAAAGAAATTTGTGCCTTGTGGTTTCAAGATAGGTACCTCTCATTTTGCAAATTATAACCTTGAAAAATCTATAGTAGTTAATCTATATTTTGCTCCCTCTGTGTTTTACATGTTTATGGGTTTCTCTTTTACTACCTTTTTTCTATTACTCTTTTATTACCGGTATAGAATTACAAAATTGGCCATAGCTCCGTTAAGGTATCCCGTCACATAACGATGACAAGTGGTTTATTTTAAAAATAAAGTTATTAGAAACCGATTTCTCATATATGTGACGGTACTCTACTCCATGTCACCACCTTATTTGGTCTAATTGTCTGAACTATATGTAAATAGGTACTTTGGATAGACAACTATTGAGCAAATTAAATGAAAATGACTAACGCATCTGTTATTTATTTTTCCATGACCTACCTACTTACTCGATGATAACTAAAACAAAAACCTACAAGTAATCAAGTAATATTACTTACCTGAATTGAACACTGAGCACGTCGTTGTTCATGGAAATTGAACTAGAAACTATAAATCACACGCTTGCAGGTGAAAGCCGACTAAGGCAAGCCTAACTAATATTGGCAGCCGAGCTACATAATCGAGAGTTCTCGGTCATTTACTACATGACGTGTATTAATTCAGTACCTACCATGATTGGCTCATATTTGCTTGTTTTCGCGCTTGAATGGTTTCCACCACTGTGATTGGTCATTTGAATTTGCTCAGAAGATGTACTTTGCACTTTCCATAAAATATTTTGTTGTTTCACATTGATTTTGCATTGATTTGAAATAAAATTCGAATCGTTTAAAAAAATTATTAATAGAATAAACAAAAATGGTTTACAATTAACAAAATTTTCAAATTTGATAAAAAATTTTCTTATTTGAAATAAACTTTTTCGATAACGAAAAGATATATACCCTTCCATGCAAAACAAAATTGCTGATATAAATTGTACGTAGTCTTAATATTACAAATATAATTTCTCGTTCAAATAAGTTCACCTTTATGTCAGATATATAAATTTTTTGCTTGCTACGAATAATTGTCAATAAAATCAGCCAACTCCTTAAATAAATAAATAAATAACTTATTTCAAGTATGTCTATTTCTTAACTCATTGAAGTAATTGTTTGCAAAAACAACAACCTATTTCACTCAACAGATAAATATTAACAAATTAATTTTGCTTCAATTAACAAATCTCTTTTTACCGTATACATATCAACAAATCATGAAAGATTATACTGGTAGTCCCCTGCGTATGTAGCTATCCATTTCCTCTCCGGCACGCTACTGCCTAACCCGGCTATACCAAATTGGAAAACAAACTAGCGAAACGTCGAACGCAAACCGGAATCACAAAGGGCTCCATCGGAAGGTAGAGCTTATTATTCCGTTTGCATTTCGGTCGAAATCAGTTTTTATGTATTCTATTAAACTTCCTTTATATCGCAAATTGGGAAACGATCTGGCATTTTAGCACGACGGGGAACAAAACAGCCGTTTACCCGGGACTGATAAAAACCCGCCAAAATACAATATGTCACCGCTGATGTGCGGCAAACTCGTGTTACTCGATTGTTTCGCGTCCGTGAGAGATGTCAAAAAAGTCATCGGCGAGGACGGGCAGTGAAGGCGATGCGGACTCTACTTTCGCTGAGGTTCACGACAATGCTTGCCCCGGATCTTCGTCTTACAAAATCAAAAGAGGTTGGTCTCATCATGTACAATATCCTTTTTTGATTTTAGATGCTTCTTGCTTCGTAACATATTGACAACGTCAAATAATAATAATAATACAATAATATAAAACTTATTTTAACTAAGATATTTTAAGATAAAAACAACCATGGATTATTACAATTAACCTTTAGAAGTTCATGGTTGACAACTCAAAACGACAAGAACAAAATTGTTGCCAGAAAAGATTCAAACCTTGTGTTTCTTTTGCAGATTTAGAAGGTGGGGCTTGTGGCGACTCCCCGACAGTTACAAACTCGGGCATTATCAAAGACTACGTAGTTCTTATGTTTCGGGAAAATGATGAGAGCGGAGGAACTTCAGAAAGCACTGAACCCGACCAGGAACTTTATAACCTAAAAAACGACTACATAGAGAAACTGAATATAGTTCGTAAGCGCTTGAATTTGATGGAAATATCCGAGGCAGTACGGGAAGATACTCATAGTAGGGGTAAGTGCGTAATAACGGAAATCATAGAAGAAGAACCACCAGATAGTATAACTTTACAACAAGAAGAGATTCAGCCGGGACTAGGCGAGGAGGAGAATAATAGCCCAGATACGTACACGCTAACAACAATTCACCCGCCAGCTGAGAGTTGTATCACAGACTCTTCCAGTTCTTCTACGGATATCTTTGAGATGGAGTACAATCCGCCTAAGAAAAAAATATGCCACAGGTTGAAAACCCCTAAATTAACGTCAGTCTCTGATGGACAATTACCGTACTACACTAAAGTTACATTACGGGATGACATGTTCAAAGAAGAACCGATGCCAGTTAATATCCGGAAAGGTATATCAGACGAGAATAATTATAGAAGATTTACAGAAACCAGAGAAACCCAGTGTACTGAAGAGGAGTTCAAATTTACGGCGGGAAGAGGATTGAGCAGACACAACATTTTCCCAAATGTAATCGTGGAGACTAAAGTTGAAGATAAATCAGACGACGGTAGTTCCTCTTCAATGTCTTCGAAGAAGTCCACATATATGAATGAAAATAGAAGCGCATTGGGTTTAAATAACGTAATCCACAGTTCTGCCGATGATAGTTATACAACTATCACGAACATCACGATTATAGATAATCCAAATGCGAGGAGGAAGGTGAGGAAGAAACGGCTTCGGAGGAGGAACAAAGTCGGCTCTTCTGAGAAGTTCACCTTGTGGGAGGAGATAAAAAAATTGAGGTCTGGGAATGATTTACTAACCAAAGAAAACCTAAGGGAGGCTTCGGATAACATTAGGAATTTGACAGGAAAAGCAGGTGATTCTAATTACATTCAAGAGGTACCGCAAAGCACTTACGATGGTAGAAAAAGGGCAAAGGCACAAGACACCAAGACGAAAAAGAGCCGATATTTGCACCAGTATCTAAATTATAGAAAGGAGATGGAGAGGGCCAAGCTACTCTCACTCAGGACGAGGGAAGACGTCGTGTGTGGTCCGGGGGTAGCAAATGACCATAATAGACTCCAGTACCCTCTGAGAACCTTTTACCACTCAGACAACTCCTTGTTTTCAAATGAAGAGAAGGAGACAAAGCTATGTTCTTCGGGCGACAACAAGAAGTCTTTATGGAAGAGGATGTGCTTTTGTTTTTGCGCCTCGCAGGAGGCCAGTGAGTGAGGATGAGGTACTTGTAAGATTAAAATTTATAGGTTAAGGGTCAATTTGTGTCTATTTTCGCGTTTCCCGGCTGGAATAAAAATGTTAATTTTGCCGAGTTTAATTGCTAGTGTAATGTTTTTTTCTTAATATAATATTGTCTGCCATAAATAAATGACTCCTGAAAGTAGTTTTAATGTTTAAGACAAATTACACTAGTTGCAACATGAATGTGTTCACCCTGTACCCCTCCGTGACCCCTCGAATATTTATGTTTATTACCTATTCGCCTAAGCGATACGCTATCTGATGAGAAATAAAGTAAGCCCTCGAAGCTATACGGTGACATAACTTATATATTATTGTTGCGGCCGTCCGCCATTTTTACTACATGGCATACTTGTGGCAAAGCTTAAACGCATTACTCTCTCTCTACAGCGTATTTACCATTTGAAAATCTTGTTCTCTTTGAGCTTTGATTACGAAGTTAATTATGGAGTATTATGGAGTTAATATGGTCGACGTGTCGGCATTTTGTCGTCTCAAACAAATGCGGTACTATGATGCCCATCCACTCTGCTATGAAAATTAGGTCCTACCAATAACATCTGTCAAATACTGTCAAATTTCAAAATATCTCATGGTTTTCAGATAGTTTTAATAAGGAAATGGTGAAGGTTATAAAGACAGGGAAAAAATAGTTATTTGTGTATCAAGGCTGTAAAGTTGATCTTTCTCGGCCGAATCCGAAGTTTGCGGTCAAGCCGCACCCGCACATCTTCGGATAAGGCCGAGAAAGATCATTCGGCTGAGATGCACACAATTTTTTTAGGCAACTCATATATTTTTTAAAGTTGTAAAATAAGTACAAAGAGATGACACTTAGGCATGCTGTCATATTCGTAAAATGTCACTTGTTCTGACAGTTGTCAAAAACATATTTTTTAACTTTTTAGCCTATTTTGAAGGTTATTCTCTATAAAAACTATCACTTCCCTGTCATCACCTGATTTATGGAGGGTAAGGAGAACCGTCGTCTCTGTGTACCAAAAAGTGAAAAGCGTTAAATTAGGGAGGCGCTCCTATAGCAGGTGGGTAAATTTTAAAGAACCCGCCAAAAAATAGAGTAAAATAGAGAAGTATAAGGAAAGAAAAACTTCCGCTTTGTTATGGCGCACTTTTCAAAAATAAAACGTAAAATAGGATGTGTAAAATAGAAAAATGCTATATTCATTTCATACCCCTTTGTTACTCTAGCACCATTCTGGACGGATTTGGAACTATTATTTACTGCTTACAGCTGGATGCAGCGGGACACCTTTGCAACTGTTTCGCAGGGTAATGGTTTATGGCAATGGGTAATAGGATCAATCGGTACTTTAAATGGAGTTGGAGGAATAGATACGAACCATGTTTTGTGTTGTGATAATAATTACCTACCACTAAAGCACAAAATACCAACAGCAAAAGCTCCCACTACAGTAACCGTCAATACCAAATCAAAATCAGTAGTAGGTAAAAGCGTTGATTGAAGGACTTCACCTTCAATGGCTTCAATCAACGGTAAAAGACTGTAAAATATATGTACCATATACCTAATTTTATTACCTAGTTTTTATCACGTACAGCAGTAGACAATCTACAGAATGCAATAGGGAACTGGGAAGGTCGATGAAATGCAGCATTCCTCCCCGGTTAATTATCATAACCAATGTTTTTACGACAATATTGTGCTGTTATGAATTATTGATTGAAAGCGGCGATTATGTCTGAAGCAGCGCTTGCCATCTAGCGGCGCGCATGCGGCACTAACTCGGCAATTGATAGCGAAGTTCCCCCATAAAGTCTCTTTCAGTTGCTCGGCAGTTCGCAGCCGACTTTAGTTGTGTCTTCTTCTTGCGAGCTCTTGTCACTTCTGTTACGATGTTTTCGTAATTTTTCCGGAACTTTTTTGTCTTTACCCCCGCGTACACCAAAGTATCATGCTCACATGTTAGTGGAATAAAATATGCTAGATTTAGCTCTGTGTATAAAATTGTGTAAGTGTTACCAGCCGATTGCTGGAAAGTGTATTGTAGAAAGTGGATTTGCTTTTGGAGTTTGCCAGTTTCGCAAGAAATTGAGATTCGGTGAGTTTTTATCACACTTTTTGCTATTGGTCTTCGTGTTTTACAGCTGCCGCGGTGTGCCTATCTGTTGCTTTATATGTCTCTGGAATACTAGTAAAGTTTTGTTAGGTTAGGTTACGAATATTAGTATCTGCATGTATCTGTAAACAATACAACCCCTAGACAGACAGCTGAAATAGCCCCATAGTAGGCATCTAGGTAATATTTAAAGAATTCCTTCCGAGGACACATGTTGAAATGTCATTTATGTAGCTCAGTATTAAGCGAAAGTTTGCGATAAATTACAAGGACGATTGATTACCTACCTGTATTTGCACGAAACGCTGCAAGAAGTAAATAAAAACCTTATCTTACGTAAAAGCAAACGTATAATCTATAATGTGTTAGGGTGTAATAAGGTACATCCTAACTAGCTGAATATAGGCAAGATAAAAACCGTTTATTTACTGGTACGGTACTCTCAAAACCATTAACCTAATAACTGATATATCGTTGAGTGCCAATAAGTCAATTAAGCTGGAGGTAGTTCCTTGTGATTTCGTGCCTAATAAAAGACATGGTAAAAGTGGTTTCACTGCCAGGAATTTGTTCATAACTTGTCTGTAAAATCGCTGGTGAAGGTGACATAATTAATAATTAAGTACCCGTTTCCTATATCATCTGTGATGTGTCAGTGTGAAGAATGACTTTCAGTAATACATATTTATGTTGTTACAGGAAATTAATGATTATTTTCTGCATAACTAACTAAAACAAGTAGGTAAATACATTTGTGCAGTCGTTTATAAGTGAAGAAAAGAATAGTAAAATACACCTTACTGATAATACTGGTAGCTTTTTATCAGAATACCCATACCTATTAGATATTGTGTAAAATTTTGACAATGTATTTTTTTATGTTGCATGCATTTTATTTTAAAGCAGCCATAAAGTGTTGTCAGTCATCTATCAACGGGAGGACAGTGTCTGGCTTCAGATTAGTACCTATAGAGTTTGAATATCTAGATCAATTTTGAGGCTAAATATAGACCGCTAACAGGATTGTAGATTGTAGCTAGCTACATTGTGGGTATATTAATATGATGAGCAGTGAAAACATTGCCGATAGATGTGGCCATAAATCTCGCCATAAATACTAATTTGATAAATCCGAGGATAAATCTGAGAAAAATGTTTTTCCCTTCAAACTCGATATCTTATGAAACTATTTATTTACACTGATAATGTTAAAATTTTTCCAGCACTAGTTGAATATATAATAAATGTCAAGATGTTAAACACTAGTTGTAACACTATGTCATATACTCTTTACATCTTTAAAGTTGGCGGTCACGTCACCAACATTATTCGTACTCTCCAATATACGCTTTTCGAGTGTTCTTCGTTAAAAAATAATAAAACGAGAGAGACAAAAACAAGTCCATTATATTTGACTCTTGATATACTTATCCGATTAACGTTGTTGTAAACTGATGAACGAAAAAGAAAGAGAGGGCACGATTTCGTACATTGTAACTCTAACGAGAATAATATCGGTCACCTGATTGATTTTTTTGACTAGCGCCGTACCCGCTAGCCTTGCACCGTTTCAAAATTCTGACAGAATTTGATTTTCTCTCAGTTGAATTCACTCTTTCTTCATTTTCAGTGCACTCATGGGCACCCGCACTAAGCTGCCATTTTTCCGACGGAAAACCTCCCATTGCTTAAACCACTCGCAGTCTCCTGTCTCATCTTCATGATTTTAACATTCAAATTGTAGGTTATGTATTATGTTTACGTTTCTTATCGGGAAACGAGTAAAGTTTGTATAGGTACATCCGGATGAGTTGTTTCAACACACATTTGACTAGTGCAATACTGATTTGATTCGTATGGTTTATATCTATGACCGAGTCTATGACGTAACCGCCAACTTTAGAGATGTAAAGAGTACCAACGACCCCAGGGCAGTGCCGTGCCATTCGAGGTTCACGAAGGCAGTGGCACTTGTTCAAAATGCATAAAATTCAAGTCATTTCCCACCAGGAGCGCCAGCGCTTGCATGGGAAGGTGGTGAACAATACGTTCGTTAGTGAAACTGAAAAGATCTATTGTTATGCAAGTCTTTAGCAACTGGGAAGACTAGAGAATGTAAAATACAAGTAATAATAACTACCTACCGTCATATTTTATATTGCAAAAATTACGAACGTGTGTTACAACATTTAATGTGTAGCAACATTTAAAAATAAATTTCTACCTAATATTATTGGACGCTTTACCTATTATATATCACAATACCTAATAAATAATATAAGTTAAATAGAACAATACAAAAGTAATAAAATTTTACTTCTATACTAGTATATGCCTCTCATATAGTTAATTACAGAAAATTATGTAGATATGTGCATTATATTCAGTATAACTCAAATTATAACGCAGTAATTCAGTAATTCAGTATAACGCATATTCAACACAGTTAAAATTATAACGTAAATTTGAATTTATGTATGTGCAGAAATCACAAATAAATAAAATAAAACATTCCCCAAATAATGCACGTTTTGACATCTGCCTCCTCAGTGCAATTTTTTCTCTCAATTTCAAAACTAAAATATCTACATATATAAGTAGGTACTTATTTATTGTTAAGTGTTGGTATTTGCATATTTGCAAATTTGTACGTATTTTAGTTTTATGCTAAGTTTACATGAAGTTAGCAAAACACGATAATGAAAAATAATTGATATAATCTGGAGTAGGCCTATATATAGGTGATGAGTGATGAATGAACTATATAGGTGAAGTAAATATTTTAGTATAGGTATAATATATACCGAGGGGTAAATCGCCAGAGGAAGTAGGTGTGCAACCCACTGGAAGTTTAATGGAAGTATGTGGAAGTATGTGGAAGTAGGTGGAAGTATGTGGAAGTAGGTGGAAGTATGTGGAAGTAGGTGGCAGTATGTGGAAGTAGGTGGAAGTATGTGCAAGTATGTGGGAGTTTGGTGCAAGTAAGTGGAAATATGGTGGAATTATCTTGGAAGTATCGTGGAAGATAGACTATACAGACAGAGGCAAAGGAGGAAAATTTTATGTTAAGGGGCCATTTGTACTCGTTTTCATCAAGGACAGATACCTGTAGTCAAAAATAGTTCTTTGTGTTAATTGTTAAGCACAGAAAACTATAGAGTAAGTTCCGATCGAATAAGAACATTTATATATCGTCAAGATTTATACAAGTCTGCGATCGAAATGTCGAAGGCTGTATGGCTGATCCCGTTGTAAAATTAGAAAAAAGGGATGATTTAAGAATTGGTGCATATTCTACAACATTTCCAAAAATACCAGGAGTAAAATGTTCAATCAAAAAATAAATTGCGACCTCGATTGCGACAAATCCAGACTTCATAATTCCATTTGTGGTCGAATTCTCTATTTTAAAGGCTCTGGTAAAAAAACTCTTCGGTAGAATGGGAAGCAGAGGGAATAGGGTACTTTTGTACTTGGTATACCATTCAAAACGACGGAAAATTAACTAAGTCCTCGTAGTGTCGACGTAGTTTTATGACATCACGCATTACAGATTTTCAATACCAAATCCATCGGTGGGAGAAAAAAATGATACTATAGATTTGGTGTTGCAAGAACAAACAAGTGACATGCAGAGAGAAACTAATGGTTATTCTGAAGTTCTAATTTGATACCCTAGATTATCCCTAGGCTATCCACTAGATTATCCCTATCACCAAAATAAATAATATAAAGAATCCTTTACTCGCCCCGTTTTTACGATCGGCTCGTAACACATTAAAAACGATTAAACTTAGCGACTCAAAACAAAAACAATCAAAAGCGCTTTTTTGCCGTGTAATAGTTTTTCGAAATTAATTAGCCGCGAGTGCTGCAGACGTTCGAGATATAGCATAGAATTCTTAGTATTTTTTTTATCAAATCGATAACATTTTGATATCATTGCAAAGCTAATAGGTGTATATAGGCACACTTACTTCCCTCGTGTAACCGACTTTTAAATAAAGCCTATTTTAAATATGGGAAAAAATTGTAAACATGCTATTTTATTGTATATTTTACTAATGAAATAATTCCCAATAATTAGGTAGGTACAATTTAAGTTCGGAAAACTATTACACAACTGCTCTAGGAAACAAGGCTAGTGTTCAAATGTTTTTTGTTTTAGATCGCTAAGTTTATTCGTTATTGAAATAAACGATATGAGCCGAGCGCGAAAACTAGGCCGGTGAGTTATGGACTCGCCTTATTTAGTCCTTATAATAATACTAACTACCTAACAATAATTAAAAAAATATTATTACTAGGTAGTTCCGAGGGTAGTTCAAAAGAAAGCTCGAAAGAAAGTTTAGGGAAATTTGGTGGAAGTATGTGGAATTTTGATGGAAGTATGTGGATGTTTGGTGGCAGTATGTGGAAGTTTTTTTTTAAGTTGGAAGTAGGTGTACATGATTTTTGCCGGCGATTTACCGTTCGGTAAATACTTTCAGGAAATAACAGCTGTGATTGCGTTAGTAAATGGTACAGTAATTTTTACATTACTTTTTTATCCGCATGATAAGTATTTTTTTTTCAGTATTTCTAGCAAAACAAATCCCCCATACAGGGATTGGTTCATGGTTTTCGGACTTGAAAGTGTCATAGGAACTTGTTTTGCGACTCGTACAAATTAGTTATATAGTTTTTTTCATTTTGTGGCTGCTGAAATATGCGACTTATACAAAAATGTACATTTTTTTCAAAATTTTTGGCAAAACACCCCCTATACAAGGGTTGATTTGCGATTTTTGGACCCCACCAAATCGTTACGGCAGTTTGTTGTGCTGCTCTTACGAATTAATTGTAGACTTTCTAATTTTGTTGCTGCTGAAATATGGAAAATATACCGATATACTTATAAAGCTTTTTTCATAACTTTTAGCAAAACATCCCCTATACAAGGGTTGGTTCGTGTTTTTTGGACTGGAAATCCTCGTGCGAATTTGTTGTTAGGTTCTTACGAATTAGTTGTAGCATTGCAGAATTTGTTGCTGCTAAAATATTCCAAATATCCGTAAAAGCACATTTTTCTCTTCTTCGATATTTTCAACAAAATACACCCCATACAGGTTTTTTTTTTCTGAATCGAAATCGTCACGGGAATTTGTTGTGTGGTTCGTACGAATTAGTTGTTACTTTCCGGCTTTGGTTGAGAGAAAAATATGCCAATCGTTTGGGAAATGATCATCTTTTAACTCTTATTCTTTTATGAACTTTGATAGTCTCTTATATGACTTAACCAGAACTAGGAAAGCAGCGATATTGTCACAACTAATTAGCAACAAAAAACTAGGTACGTTAAGTTGTCTCCCGATTATTTATAATAATTTTGTGTGTTGCTGTTTTGCTAACTTCTTATGAACTTGGCGAAACTTCGCTTATTAAAAAAAAAAAATTATTTCAATGTTGCAATTACTAGAACTTAGTAGCAACAAATAAATGAATAATTTAGGCCTACTCCCGATTAATTAAATTCATATTTCATGATCGTGTTTTGCTGACTTCATGTGAACTTAGATTAGTTTAAAAAAAGAGAAGAGCAACAAATTCAGCATTACTACCAATAATTAGCAAATTTTTACAACAAATTATGAGCTGGTTCAACATTCGATTATTTAAAAGTGTTTCATT
This sequence comes from Tetropium fuscum, assembly GCA_964058915.1. Classification (NCBI taxonomy): domain Eukaryota; kingdom Metazoa; phylum Arthropoda; class Insecta; order Coleoptera; family Cerambycidae; genus Tetropium; species Tetropium fuscum. The sequence continues at coordinate 64,192 of CAXKVY010000645.1, forward strand.
AAGTTCACCGTCCACCACACATTCTAAACCCGATCTAAAAATAAATTCTTCTACTACAAGGCTTTCTGTTTGATTATGAAAATGAAACGCCTTGCATTTTAGCATTTCACCCTTGATTTGCCTGCCTGTATTTAATTGAGTTGTTCTGCTGCTTCATGTCAGGTAAATTTAAGGGGTTTCTTGCCTTCGTTCTTGCCTGATTTACACGTGAGCGTACTGTTGTATTTTATGTAATATTTACGATATTTAATTAAGGCGGGGATTTCGTATGTATATTTTTACCGTGTAACACGTTCAGAGGAGAACACAGATCACTAGGAAAAATCAACATAATTGGACATTATTATATATATATCAAACGTATTCGCAATGGTTCCCGATAGTGAGTCAAGTGAGTGAGATAATTTTCAATACCCAGAGGAACAGAGGAATAATTTAAAAAAATGCCAAAGTACCTCAATTTTAGCAATACTTTTAGTGTGTCAATATGTCGCAGTTACAGCGGAACTAGGTCAGGAACAATAACAAACGATTTCACTCACTATAGCCCGGACATCTAGGATGACTTCTAGTTCTATTTAACTTTCAGATTAATATTTACTAATAAATCTACAATTCTTAAGAGATAGAAGCAAATAGACGAATAATAAGGAAGACACACTTACCAGTTGTATATCTGGACATACACACGGAAACGAACCACTTAGAATTTGTACACGTTCTTTCACCTTCATTGAGGATCTTCAGAGTGATGTACGATTTGTTTGTTTGATCACTCTGAAGATCCTCAATGAAGGTGAAAGAACTTGTGCAAATTCTAAGTGGTTCGTTTCCTTGTGTATGTCCAGATCTATGACTGGTAAGTGTGTCTTTCTAATTATTCGTCTATTTCCTTATTTCTCTATGTAATGAAATGCTACAAACCCAAGATTACTTTCAAAGCTAATATCAACTTCAAAGCTAATATATATATATTTATATATATATATATATATATATATATATATATATATATATATATATATATATATATATATATATATATATATATATATATATATAATATATAGCTAATATATATATATTTATATATATATATATATATATATATATATATATATATATATATATATATATATATATATATATATATATATATATATATAATATATAGCTAATATATATATATATATATATATATATATATATATATATATATATATATATATATATATATATATATATATATATATATATAATATATAGCTAATATATATATATATTTATATATATATATATATATATATATATATATATATATATATAATATATAGCTAATATATATATATTTATATATATATATATATATATATATATATATATATATATATATATATATATATATATATATATATATATATATATATATAATATATAGCTAATATATATATATTTATATATATATATATATATATATATATATAATATATAGCTAATATATATATTTATATATATATATATATATATATATATATATATATATATATATATATATATATATATAATATATAGCTAATATATATATATTTATATATATATATATATATATATATATATATATATATATATATATATATATATATATATATATATATATATAATATATAGCTAATATATATATATTTATATATATATATATATATATATATATATATATATATATATATATATATATATATATATATATATATATATATATATATATATATATATATATATATATATATAATATATAGCTAATATATATATATTTATATATATATATATATATATATATATATATATATATATATATATATATATATTATATATATATGTATTATATATATATATATATATATATATATATATATATATATATATATATATATATATATATATATATATATATATATATATATATATATATATATATATATATGTATTATATATATATATATATATATATATATATATATATATATATATATATATATATATATATATATATATATATATATATATATATATATATATATATATATATATATATATATATATATATATATATATATATATATATATTATATATATATATATATATATATATATATATATATATATATATATATATATATATATATATATATATATATATATATATATATATATATATATATATATATATATATATATATATATATATATATATATATATATATATATATATATATATATATATATATATATATATATATATATATATATATATATATATATATATATATATATATATATATATATATATATATATATATATATATATATATATATATATATATATATATATATATATATATATATATATATATATATATATATATATATATATATATATATATATATATATATATATATATATATATATATATATATATATATATATATATATATATATAGCTAATATATATATATATATATATATATATATATATATATATATATATATATATATATATATATATATATATATATATATATATATATATATATATATATATATATATATATATATATATATATATATATATATATATATATATATATATATATATATATATATATATATATATATATATATATATATATATATATATATATATATATATATATATATATATATATATATATATATATATATATATATATATATATATATATATATATATATATATATATATATATATATATATATATATATATATATATATATATATATATATATATATATATATATATATATATATATATATATATATATATATATATATATATATTAGCTTAGAAGTTCTTTGCTGTTCATATTTGTTTTGTGAAAAGTAATCTTGGGTTTGTAGCATTTCATTACATAGAGAAATAAGCAATATATATAATATATATATATATTCCTCCATTTTGACACCACAACAAAAGACACCACATTCCGCTAAAAAAACCGACATATTCAAGGGCTGCAAAATTCCACCCTTAAGCGTATTATAGAACTGTATAATACATCCACAGTTGTTTATAAATAATTAAAGCCTGTAAGAAGTCTTGTTATTAATGAAGATTGCTTGTTAACAGATGTTTATACTATCGTAATTAGCGAGAGTTATGTGGGTTAAGGTTCACAGATAGAGTGCATCAAATTGTAGTTGATATGTGAGGTTAAAAGTAATTTTTAATCACATACCAATTATTACTTTTATTCCTTTGATATTATTTACTACACGGTCTAAAGGTGTGTAAGAAGGCTCGGTTTAATACGAGGGGTAAACCGCCAGTGGAAGTAGGTGTACAACCCAATGGACGTTTGATGGAAGTATGTGGGAGTAGGTGGAAGTATGTAGAAGTAGGTGGAAGTATGCGGAAGTGCGTGGGAGTTTGGTGGAAGTAAGTAGAGGTATGGTGGAAGTATCGTGGAAGAAAGACTTACATACAGAGGCAAAGGAGGTAACTTTTATGTTTATATAAGGGGCCATTTGTAGGCGTTTTTATCAAGGATAAAATATCTGTTGTCAAAAAAAGTTTTTTATGTTGGTTTTTAAGGACACAAAATTAAAGAGTAAGGTCCGATCGATTACGAAGATTTATTTAAATGTGATAGTAAGTCTGCGATCGAAATGTCGAAGAATATAGGAATTGTTGGAACTTGTTTCAAGCGAGGTTTAGGTTTAGTTTTGTGGCAGTACATAATGCAATGACAAAGCCTGTGAATATATTCAAACCCATGAATTGTCGAATCTGTTGATATCGCTACATTTTAATATTTATGCGTACGATTTAATCTTTGATTTAATATTCTCATTTACTTTAGCTTTTTTATACACTGCGCCAATAAATTAGAGGAACTAACAACTGTAATATCTTTTTATTGCCTTAACCCAATGAACTAAAACTTTCTACATGATTTCTATAACATCGTATTTGTCAAACAATAACAATATTTCGTAATTTAAGTGACAATATTAAAAAAAATCCCAATGAAAACAATTAAAAAAAAACAGTTTGCCAGCAGGTAATAATCTTAAGGAAAGATCGCTATAATTAAACATTCAGTATCGAGTATGACCCCACGGCTTGATTAACAGCTTGGCATCGTCGTGGCATACTTTCGATTAGCCTTTGAATGTTCTCTTGAGGCAGGTAACCCACTCTTCCTCTAGAGCTATAGCGAGTTGTGCCAAAATTTCTGGGGGGTCCCGCCGATTTCTAATCGCTCTATCCAGTTGATCCCACAAGTGCTCAATTGGATTGAGATAGGGGCTGATTGCTGGCCACTCCATCACATAAATTTCATGATCCTGTAGAAATCTTTGTGTCTAGGCTGCTGTGTGGGGGCGCGCGTTGTGTTGCTGGAAAACAAATTCGTGACCGACAAGTGAGGCAGCAGGCAGGCACTACATGATTTTCAAGGATATCCCGAACATATTGCGCTGCACTCATTCTTTGTTGAACCTGCACAAGTTGGGTACGAGTATTAAATGAGATGCCTGCTCATATCACGACAGACCCCTTTACAAATTTATCGTATTCCTGGGCAAGGTCTTGACGATATCTTTCACCTGGTCGTGCCCATACGCCAAGACGACCATCACAGTTCGTTAATCGAAACCTCGACTCATCACTGAATAGCACTCGTGACCATTGCTCCACTCCCCAAGCAACATGTTCTTGAGCGTATACTAAACGCCGTCTTCTATGTTGCACATTTAACCGTGGTTTTAGAAGTGGCCTTCATGTCCATGGGCCCATCTTAGGTCACTCTGTAAGTCCTCCGAAGAGCGCAACTGATTAAAAATCTATCATGTGCAGCAGTAGTTTTGCGTTTTCGGACTTGTCCGGGTTTTCTCCTAAAACTCCCTGCCACTACGTACCTACCTATTGTAAACTCTGGAGGCAACATCCGGATTAACATTAAATCTTCTCGCGACTTCGCTTAAGTGCCTCATTTTTTGTCACTATTACTAGAAATGACTTTAAAGAAAACAAAAATGACATGCAATTGTTTTATTTACCATAGCAACCACACGTACATACGTGACTAAAACCTGCGGATTGGCTCAGTACATAAAAATTTGTTTAGTTTGCATAAAATACTATAAAATTAATTAGTAAATGTGAAATTTTGGATGCACTCTTAGTTTTCGGTGTTATTTTATCACATACCAAAGAAATAATTACAATAATATAGATAATTCAAATACTATATACATTTTTATATCTGTTCCTCTAATTTATTGGCACAGTGTATATATGTACAATAATTGTAGGTACATTACATACGTATAGTTTATAACATAGAAATTTGAGACATAAAAACCCGAGCAAAACACCCTCAGTATATCGATAAAAGGAGCCGCCGACCCCGTTTTGTGGTAAAGTGGGGTCAACAATAATTCTTGAAATAGAAGTAATACAGTTATTCTTTAATTTAGTGTATTATTTTGATGGGTTTTGTGTTAAAATTGATTAGTTATTAGTATTCTATCAAAACATAACTTGTTGAATGAAAGCGCCTTTATAACGACGATTTTAGCTTGCTGTAAGAAAAGTTATACTGCCCCGATCTCCCATTGCGGCAATTGTGGGTATCCTTTGAAAATTTTTATGTCCCATATTTCGATGTTACAAACAGTACTACCTAATATAGAACTGTGGTTTACACAATATATTAATTTTAGCTATCTTTCGTAAATAACATAAAGTAATAAATAGATAATGACTGTAATATTAGAAAGAGCAGGTACCTTAGTAAATTGTAATTGCAATAATTTTGCATTGCAAATATTGCCTACTTATTATTGTGAAACCCATGTTTTGCAATGCAAGACGACGACGTCTTAGAGGCGGCTATTTTTAGAAATCATATTTTGTACGGGATTCGCCTACAGCGTGTTTTTTTTACGCTCTAAATGTTTCCTGTCTTAATCGAGGAGGGAAGGTCTCGTAGTGCATCGGAAGTTGCAATCGGCAGTTAGCCCACGTGTTCGATAACACCGCATTGAAAAAACTACTAAATGCCCGGAAATGGGACCAAGGACGGACTTGTTAAGTATTAAAAACCATAAAAGCCCGGTATATTACTATCCTACATATAGTAGCTACATCATAGTTGTATTGAGTTAATGCAGATTATGCCACCTAAAAAATACACAGAAATGTTAGTAAATAAAGTTCCTGAAGTGAAGTTCCTGAAGTTGCAAGTTTTAGAATAGAATGTAAGCCAGAACAATGGAGATGTTTTATTGAAGCAGTTCTTCTACACAACGGCAATAAGTATGCTTAGGTGCCCGTAGGACATTTACCCATTTAAAAGAATGCTATGAAAATCTTCAGCTGGTCTTATCCAATTTACTTCACAAAATTAGATCACATATGGACGATATGTGGCGATTTAAAAGTGATTTTCCAAAGTTTCCTTGCTTTCTCTGCGAATAGGATAGTCGTGACATAAAGCAACACTATGTCAAAAAATAATGGTCACTGAGAAATACCGTGCAGGCCGGAGTTCAAAACGTTACGGGAGAGAGCCTTAAAAGGTATTACTTCCACTACTTCACATTAAATTCGGGTTAATGAAACAATTTGTGAAGGCATTACCAAAAGAAGAAGCATGTTTTACATATTGTGAGTAACTTCTTGGTTTATCCGAGGTTTATCCGTAACAAATGAATACAAGAGAAAAAGCAGCGGGGGTATCTTTTAAACTAGTTGTAAACAATTTTTTGGGAAACAAAAAGGTCCCAAACTACCAAGCTTCGCTGACATGCTGGACAACTTCAAGAAGCTGGGCTGTAACATGAGCATAAAAGTTTATTTTTCCCCTCCACTCACACCTTGACTACATCCCTCCAAATATTGGAGATGTCAATGAAGAGAAGGGCTTTATCAAGACATCAAGGAAATAGAAAAAAAGGTACGAAGGAAGATGGAATGTCAACATAATAGCGGATTACAGCTGGATGTTAAAAAGGAACAATCCTGAACGTGCCCACAGAGAGAAGATATACATACTTCTGACTAATGAGAATTTATCATATTTCATATATTATATATTCTGCTTTTCATATATTTTTTATATATTATATATTTTCATATTCAACATTCTGCTGTGTAAATGTAAACTGTGACCTCTCTTCTCTCTTGCCCGTTTAATAAAAACTAAAACCTTAAGAACTACTGTCAAAATTGAGTTAAATTTAATTGTTACCCAAAGTAGATCCCTTTTTTGTGCGATAACCTGACGTGATGGAAAAAAATGGATTATATTTTTGAAATCAGCACTGGAAATTACATACAAATAAGCTATCAAAATACAAACAAGTTTCAAAAATTGTGTTTCGCAGACCTGTGTTATCTGTGTCTTTATAAAGTTTTCTATGTGCTTTTCTATATTATGTATATGTTTCAACTTCGGAAGTACGAAAAATATCGTACTGAAGTACCTACTTTTTTTAATCCCTCAGGTAAATTATGGCCATCCTTTTTACCTTCGGGATTAAAAGTACTACTTAAGTCCCGCGGTATATAATATATTATTTCACGTTGAAGGACAAGGCAGATTAATTTAAAGAAAATAAAAAACAACTTCCTTACAACAAAACAAGATTAAATTTAACATAATATTAATATAATAATAATAGATATTATCGGTATAGTCGAATATAAGTAGATTGTAATGAATATCTCTCACGATATTGTTTGATCTATACTTGAAAAGCCTTTTCAAGACGTAATGAAGGAGAAAAATGACAAATTTTGAATAGTCGGCCAACGCCAAAGCCAAAAATAACGGCAATTTTCCCAACATTTCAATATTTTTAATATGATATTAAGGAACATTAACATTTTTTTATTGCAAAAAATGTTCTACCATACTGAAAAATAAGATAAGCAAAATATGACGCCTTAATTTCCAATAATACATTTGTTATAAATTATTAAAGTTTCACGCGCGAGCGAACCGTTTCAAACAGTTTAAAAGTCGTGACGGGGCATCCTACAATTTACAAGCGACGAGGATACCGATTCGGTCTGCTACGGGAGATCCCAGCACTCGACCGCTTGATTTCATAGTTCAGTCGGCCGCTTTCCGGCGCAACGCCTACCGAATATTGCAGGTTGTTCCGTCATAGCTCGTTTCGGGCCGCGTCAATTTTATCGCTGTTTAGATCCTTCATACTGATCACGCGGAATTAGAAATCTTGTTTTTATGTCAAGTACACGTTTTATTACAACGTTACGCTATGTTTTTTTAGTATTATTTTTAAAATTTCAGGCATGTTCCTTATTATCAATAGTTACGTGAAAGTTTATACACCTACTTGTACTGCTGGTATTGCGTAATGCAAAAAATTCGTGATGTTAACTAGGTGGTTTTAGGGATATAAAAAAAATTTCGTTGCAATACCAAAAGGAACGAAGGTTCTAGAGAACACATTAAATTTGTTTTTGGCTTTAATAAGATTGCAGCAAAATACGCCAACCATTGAATATGTATTGAGGGAGGACGTTAGTTTGAATAAAATTATATATAATGAAAATGTTCGCAAAAATCGATCATTAATTGGCTATTTAATTGATGTGACCTTACTGAACAATGCGAAAAATTTTTACAGGGCAGTGTAACTCAGGGATGAAGTGAAAATTCCTATTAATTAATTGAGAGCCGGTTGTGGGTCTCACCACTTACAGCTACCACGAGCCGCCACTGGTATTATATCTTATACGGTTGTAGAGAGAAGAATATAAAATTGTAGAGAACGAATTAATGATAGCAACTCCATCCGACCCAACCATAAAATTTTATTATTCTATTAGTTCATTTAGAACCGGGCGTCTGGCGCACGTGACATCATAAATCCACGCTATTCGCCGTAATTTACTGGCATCTGATAGCGGCGCCTGTAATTAGTGCACACTACCTGCCGACTTTATTATATACTCTGTTAAGACACGTAAAATAACTATATATATATATATATATATATATATATATATATATATATATATATATATATATATATATATATATATATATATATATATATATATATATATATATATATATATATATATATATATTTTATATTAAGGAAGATACACTTACCAGTGCTATATTTGGACATACACATGGAAACGAACTACTTAGAAGTTGTACAAGTTCTTTCACCTTCATTCCCAATCGTGCCCAATCGTGGGTATTAAAAGATTTTCATAAAATCAAACATTACAATATATACTTATATTGTAATAAATGATTATGCCCTATGTTTGTTAAGCCAATTTGAAAAGTATGAATTTATGAAGCCCTACCTTGATGAGATAATCGTGATATATTTAATATGTTTTAGGTTTTTGAAATAAAGAATAAGAAGAAATATTTAATCTGATTATAGGATACTTACTCTATTTTCTTTCCTAATGAATCCTTCCCTGTTTTATGGGTGCCAGTTCTGTGAACACAAATTTTTATTTTAATTGTAGGATCACTTTAGTCATGAGCACTCTATAGTCTTAGAGGGGGTCCAATTAGGTCTAATATATAAATTTATTTGAAAGATTATTTGTAAGATGAAGTTACTGACTCAAAATAATGAATTTTATTGTATGCAAAATTTTATTAAATTTTAGTGAAACTCAAATTGTATTAGTTTTAAATTATTTCCTGATATTTTCAAAAACAAGAAAGAAGAAGTTGATTGCATATGACTGTTTATTATCAGATATGGTTAATAAAAATAACAAAATCTTAGGACCTTATTCCTATCCTGCGACAAAACCTACGTAACTTATTTCTTAATACTAGCAAATTTTGATTTTTTTATTACCTTGTAAAAATATGTTAATCCTTTTATCACCACGCACAAAACTTATCACTTTTTTGGTTTCACTGGTACTCGAACTAACAAATGCTGCTGGGCTTTGGTGGTGGTGTCATCTAGCGGGATGTCGCTGCACTGCCTCTGGAATGCTGACTGCCTTTGCTGGATCTCGCCTTGGGATTTATTTACCCTTAAATTTATTACTTACTGCTACTGTAGTTTATAATCTTCTATTACTTTAATTACTGTGAAAGGTTGTTTCCTTTTCTTGTTTGATATTGATCGCAAATCGCTTCTACTGGGCTGGGACGCTACCAAGCCTTTCACTGCTTACTTTAAAAAAAAACGACGAAAACACTTATTCATGCAGTTTTTTCTGCTTCTAGACCATTTACACTGGCATTGCTTACTTTGCACAAATTAACAATTATTATTTTAGGGTTACAATTATTTAATAAAATATAATAAAATTTTCATGAAATTCAGGAGCGTGGCTGTTGCTTCTTCGAACGCCGTAACTAGACTTCTAATAATGTTTGTAGTTTCTACGGATGTACCGTAATAAAAAACAAATGCAACTTCCTGGTTACCTACTTATTTTCTTGTCATGTTATTTTGATCTGGCCAATCAGATTGATTCATAATATTTAATTTATTTAATTTCACTTAAAACTGTTATACTTTGATTATCATATTATATAATTTTGAATTCTAAATACTATCATACAGTTAAATTCAATTTATGTCGTGTAACTTCACTTTCTGTGTGACGCGTTCCCTCGACATTTTGTTTGCTTCCTAGCTAAAACTCTCGAAACCCTTATTTACACTTATGTTTTTGCATTAATCCTTTAATTTAGTTTATTAGTGATCGATATTTTATAATTATTTTTATGATTTTACAACTTTTGAGGCGATTAATTATTTTTGGATTTGGATTTATATATATATATATATATATATATATATATATATATATATATATATATATATATATATATATATATATATATATATATATATATATATATATATATATATATATATATATATATATATATATATATATATATATATATATATATATATATATATATATATATATATATATATATATATATATATATATATATATATATATATATATATATATATATATATATATATATATATATATATATATATATATATATATATATATATATATATATATATATATATATATATATATATATATATATATATATATATATATATATATATATATATATATATATATATATATATATATATATATATATATATATATATATATATATATATATATATATATATATATATATATATATATATATATATATATATATATATATATATATATATATATATATATATATATATATATATATATATATATATATATATATATATATATATATATATATATATATATATATATATATATATATATATATATATATATATTTAGGGTACAACAAAGGCTCGCACCGTTCATTATTTAGTATCGATGCCACTTGTAAGTGCTCTTAATCAAACCTTTGATCTGCCAATAAATTAAGCCGCTATTAATAGAATTCGTGAAATAATTAACATTTTCAAAGATTAGACAACTTAAAAAGTTCAAAGCGGACCGACTCTATCAGTTAATTAGAATTAATTAAGGGAATCGGTAGCCGCGAATCACGCTTGAAAAGGTCCTTTCGATGCTGCAAAATTATAATCCCAGAAAACTGTTTCAGAAAATTCCAGGCCCTTACCAGACCTCTGACATATCCTAGAATCGCTTAGATATTACCGATTTATCTATGACGGGAACATGAAATACGCTCTCCTGGGATACCCTCGAATATCAATCACCGCCCCGACAGAACATAATAATTACATATCATACATGTTCAGTGGTCTATTTATTAGTCTTTTGCCCAGAATTTCAGGCCGACGGACGATCGATTTCGTTGATGCGTTTCACTTCGTCGAGACGGATCAAATTGAAAGTGGTCTGTCACGCAAACAAAGAACAATGCACGAGGGAATTTAATGAATGATAGATACTCATTATCTACCGCTAAATTTTAATTTATTTTTTAGAACCGACAAAATGGAAGTTGTTAATGGAATTCTCACCTAACTTAAAAATGTGATCGGGGATTGTTTATAATTTCACGCCATCAATTTATTAATAGTTACGTAAATTGGCAATTGTCTCAGTTGGTTAAATATTTAAAGAAGATCCTAACTAAGTGTTCTCTGTTTTCATTATATCCTTATTATTTATTATCATATAACATTGCACATCTTCCAATTTAGCTGTTGTTACATTTGTTCCTTGGGACCAAAGAGTTCCTAGGATGTTAAAAAAAAATGCCGGGTGTTGACTTCCTTCCCCTTTCTTTATCGTTCACTGTGAACGGGCTAGTACCCGCTTTTTTTTATTGTCTCATAAGGTACATTTTCACTCCTCCAAAAGGTATGCTGGGTGAGATGGGAGAAAAATTGGTATCATCTCCCGGTGTAAATTTACTTTTTCGTCAATTTCCTTCTAGTCTAAGAGCCAGAGCCGAAAGATTTCTTTGAATTTACTAATGCTGGTTTTTCGGTAGTTGGTTACAGTAGCTACTTGTGTACACAAACATACTCTGGTCGGTCAAGCTAATGTTCAAGAATAGGGCGGCTGATCCCTCGGCTGATCCGTCAGTCAATGATTTTGAATTTTTTACATTGATAGCGCTGGTCTGCTGGTTGAATGTGTGTTTATTGCGAGTTGTGATCAAAATTTGGTTTATTTGCCGTTTGAAATATTCCGATACTAAAAATAATAATAGAAGTCTTCGGAATAGACCGCGCTGCCACGCGGAATCCGGGGAGAAATCCTGGGAAATAAGTACCTATTATTTAATATGCCTGACGAGCGTCGTTCTACTGAACAAATGACTGACAATTTTTTTATTGCTTAACAGATGATTATACACCCCCGGACAAATTTTCGAGCTTAGTAAACAAGTTGCAGCTTTCTTATTTTTCATATATCTATTCTTATACTGACTGATCAGGTCTGTTCTGATATACTACAGTGACTGAAGTGACTGAACTACATAACTTTTATTAATATATAATATACAATATACAATATATATATATATATATATATATATATATATATATATATATATATATATATATATATATATATATATATATATATATATATATATATGTATATGTATATATATATATATATATATATATATATATATATATATATATATATATATATATATATATATGTATATGTATATATATATATATATATATATATATATATATATATATATATATATATATATATATATATATATATATATATATATATATATATATATATATATATATATATATATATATATATATATATATATATATATATATATATATATATATATATATATATATATATATATATATATATATATATATATAAGCTTTGAAATTCTTTGCTATTCATATTTATTTTGTGAAAAGTAATCTTGGGTTTGTAGCATTTCATTACATAGAAATAAGCAAATAGACGAATAAGAAAGAAAACACACTTACCAGTGCTATGTCTGGACACACATACGGAAATGAATCACTATACATACGAAAACGAACCACTTAGAAGTTGTACAAGTTCTTTCACCTTTCTTGAGGATCTTCAGAGCAGTATACGATTTATTTCATTGATCATTCATACTTGAATTTAAATTACCAATACACCAACACTTGCAGTGACGTTTTATGACATTAGTTTTTGACGGAACTCATTCTTAGAATACACAAACCTAGTCTACTATTTATATTTGTTCTATTTGAACATATTATATATAAAAGCATTAGGCATACAGTTATCCAGAAGATGTTAAACTTTAAAATGCATAAAATCTTGTTGAACCTATTGAAAAACAAATACTTTTTCCAACTATATGCGGGAAAATATTGAATTATATATACAATAGAGTTCTGAAGCATTCAAAGAGGGAGTGATACAGAAATTGCTTGCTTAGTCAAAACTAAAATCATTTGTTGGTTGTATGTATTAATTGTTATTTCCAAAATTCTCGAAAAAAATCCAATTTTCACCCTGGATATATTTATTAGCTTTGAAATTCTTTGCTATTCATATTTATTTTGTGAAAAGTAATCTTGGGTTTGTAGCATTTCATTACATAGAAATAATATTTTATATATAATATGTTCAAATAGAACAAATATAAATAGTAGACTAGGTTTGTGTATTCTAAGAATGAGTTCCGTCAAAAACTAATGTCATAAAACGTCACTCCCTCTTTGAATGCTTCAGAACTCTATTGTATATATAATTCAATATTTTCCCGCATATAGTTGGAAAAAGTAGTTGTTTTTCAATAGGTTCAACAAGATTTTATGCATTTTAAAGTTTAACATCTTCTGGATAACTGTATGCCTAATGCTTTTATATATAATATGTTCAAATAGAACAAATATAAATAGTAGACTAGGTTTGTGTATTCTAAGAATGAGTTCCGTCAAAAACTAATGTCATAAAACGTCACTGCAAGTGTTGGTGTATTGGTAATTTAAATTCAAGTATGAATGATCAATGAAATAAATCGTATACTGCTCTGAAGATCCTCAAGAAAGGTGAAAGAACTTGTACAACTTCTAAGTGGTTCGTTTTCGTATGTATAGTGATTCATTTCCGTATGTGTGTCCAGACATAGCACTGGTAAGTGTGTTTTCTTTCTTATTCGTCTATTTGCTTATTTCTATGTAATGAAATGCTACAAACCCAAGATTACTTTTCACAATATATATATATATATATATATATATATATATATATATATATATATATATATATATATATATATATATATATATATATATATATATATATATATATATATATATATATATATATATATATATATATATATATATATATATATATATATATATATATATTGAAATATTTTGATTTTATGAAATCCCACGTTGAATTGAATTTTATGAATTAAATTCCACGTTGGGATGATAATTGAGAAGTATGAATTTATGAACCCTACGTTGATGAGATAATATTGTGATATATGTAATATGTTTTAGGCTTTTAAAATAAAATGTTTTATTTTAAAATTATATGATAAATATTTAATCCGATTATAGGATACTTACTCTATTTTCTTCCCTATTGAATCCGTCTCTGTTTTATGGGCGCCAGTTCTATGAACAGGTCTATTATAATAAGATTTCTTTAAACAGATTATTTGTGAGATGAGGTTACTGACTCAAAATATTAAATTACTATACTATGCAAAATCTCATTAAATTAATTAAATTTTAATAAAGCCAAAATTGTATTAGTTTTAAATTATTTCCTGAAATTTACAAAAAAATAAGAACGAAGAAGTTGATTGCATATGACGTTGATTGCATGTTTATTATGAAATCCTTATATCCTTAAATCCTTTATTATCCTTATATCACTACGCACAAAAGCTTATCAAAAACTTAACTTAACGACGAAAACACTTATGCATGCAGTTCTTTTTGCTTCTAGACCATTTACACTGGTATTATTACTTATTTAGCACAAATTTATGATTATTACTTTAAATTTACAATTATTTTATAATAAATTTTCAGGAAATTCAGAAGCGTGGCTGTTACTTGAACGCCGTAGCTAGACTCTTAATAATGTTTGTAGTGTCTACGGATGTATCATAATAAGAAACAAATGCAACTTCCTGGTTACCTAATTCTTTCCTTGTTATGTTATTTTGATCTGGCCAATCAGATTGATTCATTATATTTAATTTATATAATTTCACTTAAAACTATTACACTTTGATTATCATATTATATATAATTTTGAATTCTAAATACTGTCATACAGTTAAATTCAATATCTGTCGTATAACTTCACTTTCTGTGTGACGCGTTGCCTGGACATTTTGATTTCGGTTCCTAGCTGAAGCTCTCGAACCAACTATTTACACTGATGCTTTTGCATTAATCCTTCAATTTAGACACAGTTTATTAGTAATTGATATTTTATAATTATTGTTATGACTTGTCTATTGTAATTTCACTTGAAGCAGATTTTTGTGGTGATTAATTATTTAGTTATAACGATATTACTCTGTTCGTTGGTCGTAGCCACGTGTTTGCTTGCGCTTATACTATAGTCTGTCCGTTAGTTGCAGGCAACTGAATTTAATTTAATTTTAATTTGTTGTATTTATTGAATTATAATAATTATTGTCACGGCAGAGTGATCCGAGTTCATGGTTCAATGATCTGTGACCGTCTGTCCAAAAGGGCGGCCTATTTGGGATAGGCCCGCTGTCACTATTCATATTATTTCTACATTTTAGCATTATAAATTACCTTCTGTCTCACCTACCTCTAACAGTGGTGCAGCAAACGGAGGGTCGTCTTCTTGCTCATCGAGGTCGTTACTCATCGAGGTCGTTGAATAATGTCGAATCTTAATGTCAATAGATGGCGCAAGAATTCATTAGGTATATATATCTATGAGGGTTCTTCATTGCGAATAAATAAACTACAAGTGCTAGATTCTAGGGAACCAAAATCTTAAAATTAGCAAATTATGATAGCTGGTTCCTTATTACAAAAATGGGTCCAATTAAAATATTATGTAGTCCCGACAGGCCAACTGTAGAATATAATTTTTGAGATTCCCCTTTGTTGACCGGTCTTATGGTTCATCTCGCAAATCATATGAAATACAACAAGCAGAACATCCACGAGAACATCGTAAAACTATTTGAAACTTTCTTTCTATGTAAAAGAAAGTCCCTAAACAAAAGCGCTCTCTTATTCGTAAATCAGATGCAAGTGTATACAAAGTATTAATAACAATATTAGTTCCAGTTTAATTCGGTAAATTGAATCAGACACTGTGATCAGAGGTGAAATTATGCAAACGAGACCGCATTTAGTATTCCATCAATTTCGAGGTCAACTCAACGAGCATAGTGCAGAAGCGTACTGTCAAAAGTCAAATATAATAAATACAAACTGTTACCGCGCGCGTCAATAAAAGGATGGTTTCTCGACTGATGGTGATCATGAATCATGACAAACTGCACGAAAAATAAGCCACTTAATTTATTTTCAGGTATTAAAAAGTATTGCCATCGCAATATAATCCCATAAATAATTCGTAAATACCATAAAACTAGCGGGTATCGTGGTTTATTTCGATTTATAATGGATTAAGGAGAAAGCGACTTGAGGATTGTATTCTACAATCTGCCTAATAATATATAAAGTGTGTATTTGATCTACTCAATGTCTATTTTTGAAAGCATTGAAATAAATTAAAATAGCGTTCGAAGTATCCGCCAAATTGGAGATTCCGCTTTTGCCTGAAACAGTGCCGGATTTACCCCCATAGCCCTCAGTAATTTGTCATAGTCAGGCCTCCTGCCTCCACAAATTCCCTGACTATACAAAAATTTTAAGTATAAAATTTTGAAATGTTAAAAAATAATAATATATTGAAGAAAAGGATATTTTCATTCTATCTCTGTATCTTCAATTATTCTTAATGATTTATTTAACTCTTATTTTCCGTGGCCTACATGTGTGAATAACTACAACGCGAGCGCGGAGCGAGTCTTTCAAGTTACAGGCTTACATAAACAGATCTCAAATATATACCAGTACTACTATGCAAAATAATAGGTAGGTAATAATATGAAATGTTTTAACAGAAAAATAATTGTTTTTAAAATGGCAAAAAAATTATCTCAAGGGATATCGCTTGATTTAAGGGATCTTCCACTGCCCCGAACCGTGACGCTTTTAAATCCGGATCTGCCTGCAAACATTGTGTGCTTTTTTCGTGCTCTTAACAGCTGCTACCGATTAACGACACACACAATGTAACAGGAAAATACAGAACTTAACTCAGTAATCAAATTCAGTAAATACATCAAATTAAAAATTAAATTAAATTCAGTTTATTCATTCAAGTTATTGATTAGTTTCGCACAGACTACAGTATAAGCGCAAGCACACACGCACCTCTGACCAACCTATAGACTATAGCGGAATGCCAACCAGCTACGCGCCTTATTGGTCAAAACGTAAAATCATTATAACTAAATAATTAATCGGCGCAAAAATCTTATTCAAGAACAATTACAATAGACAAGTCACAATCATAATTATAGAGTATCGAGCACTAATAAACTATGTCTAGATTAAAAGATTAATGCGAAAGCGTCAATGTAAAAATAGGGTTCGAGATTTCTAGCTACGAACCAGAATAAAACTGCCGAGGCAACGCCTCACACAAAATTTGATGTTACACAACAGAAAGTGAATCTGATTGCATAGTAGTGTTTAGAATTAGAAATTATATAAAGTGAGAATCAAATTGTAAGTTTTAATTAAAATTATGTATATTATATATTATGAAGCAATCTCATTGGCCAGATCATAACATCATAACAAGAAAGAAGTAAGGTAACCAGGAAATGTAAATGTTTTTCATACGGCACATCCGTAGTAACAATAAACAACTAAAAGGAGAGTCGAGCTAAGGCGTTCAATGAGGCAACAGCCACGCTCCTAAGTTTCATAAAATTTGTTATAAATTAATAGTACATCTAGAATTATAATGGAAGGCTTGGTAGCGTCCCAGCCGTAGAAGAGATTTGCGGGTAATATAAAAAGAAAAGGAAATAATTTTCACAATAAATTAAAGTGATAAGAATATTGCAAATACAGAAGCAGTAAGTTAAAGGAAGAGGGTGAATAAATCCCAAAACATAGTTACAACGGAGAAAACAGCATTCCAGAGGCGACATCCTGATAGAGGACACCAGAGCCCAGCAGCATTTCTGAGTTCGTGTACTTACCAGTGATATCAAGAAAAGTGATTTTTTGTGCGTGGTCACAAAAAGGATTAACATAATTTTAAGGGTAATGCACAATTTCAAACTTAGTTTACTAGTTAGCTAGTTTTAAGAAACATTATGACAGAGGACTTGGTCCCATGTAATAGATATAAGTTACGTAGATTTATCGTAAGGTAGAAATAAGATTTCAAGATTTGTTTATTTTATTATCCATATATGACAATAAACGTAGTCATATCCAATCAACTTCTTCTATCTTGTTCTTTTCAAAAATTTCAAGAAATAATTTAAGATACTACATTTGAGCTTCTCTAAAATTAAATTAATTTAATAAAATATTGTAAATAACGTAAATTCGCAATAGCGTAAAATTCACTATTTTGAAAAAGTAACTTCATTTTAAAAATAATATTGTAAAGAAATTTATAATAGACCTAATTGGACCCCCTCTAGGACTAAAGAGTGCTCATGACTCAAGTGATCCTTCTAGTAAAATAGAAATTAGTGTTTATAGAACTGGCGCCCATAAAGCAGAGACGGATTGATTAGGGAAAAAATAGTGTAAGTATCCAGTACGCAGATCAAATATATCTTCATCATACTATTACTTTTACAATATCTCATAAATTCAAATTATAACAATTAATCAACGTAAAGAGCATTCATAAAACCATTTAAATAAATTACCATAAATCATATATCTCAATTATTGCAACCAACGTTGGGCTTATAAAAACTTCATAACTTCATATATAGCAATATATATGTATATATATATATATATATATATATATATATATATATATATATATATATATATATATATATATATATATATATATATATATATATATATATATATATATATATATATATATATATATATATATATACACTCCCCGGCACAAAATTCCGTCACCCTAAAATTTTGCCCAACTTTGATGTTTTATAACTTTTTTATTTTTCATCTGATTTTCATAAATTTTTTACCAGTCTGTAGATCAGTTCATTGTGTGTCTTTTTAATTATTGTAATAAGTCATATTTTTCGTCCAGGCAATATTATACAGGGGTAAATCAAAGTGTTGTTTTTTGTCGTAAACTCAAAACACCCTGTGGAAAAATTGAGGCGAATAATTTTGTTTACAAACTGTTTGCTGCCATCTTAGACGTATTGTAAACATTTTGTTTTTTGATTCATCCCATTATCTCATTTCTTCTGCGAGCAGCAAAATTTTAAATGAAACGCTGTTAATTTTATCATTTTTAATTAAAAAACATCGACGTTGGCTAAATACGCGGTTATTGTGACAGAATATTTGACAGTACAGTTAATTTAGTGTGTTGTCATCATGGTAACTACAGCAGACGTAGGTAGAATTGTTGCCTTAATAGAGGATGGCCGCAATAAGAGTTATGTCTCCCGTACTCTGGGAATTGCGCGGTCTACAGTTTGTGATGTTTGGAATAGGTATCTACAGACGGGAAACTTTATTAGGCGGCAAGGCTCTGGCAGAAGGAGAATGACCACTCAAGCTGATGATCACTTTGTCATTATGAGTTCTTTAAGAGATCGAAGAGCTACTGCTGTGTATCTAAAAAATGACTTGCAAATGGTACGTCGAGTAAGTGTAAGTGAAAGAACGATACGTAGAAGATTGTTAGAAGCAGGATTGCATTCACGAAGGCCAGCAGTATGTCCAAAATTGCTTCCTCGGCATCGACAACACCGACTGAGATTTGCAAGAGCGCATGCTGACTGGACTGTAGAACAGTGGGGAAACGTACTATTCACAGATGAATCCAGGGTTTGATTAAGGTCGCCGGATGGTCGTGAACGGGTATACAGACGTAGAAATGAAAGATATGCAGACTGCACCATATCTGAGCGACTGCAATATTACGGTGGTTCAGTCATGGTTTGGGCGGGTATTTCTACCGATGCACGTACTGACCTTGTATTTGTTGAAAATGGAGCACTAACCGCCCACTGTTACATTGAGGAAATCCTCCAAGAAATTGTTGTTCCATTTGCTCCTTTCATTGGGAACCAATTTACATTAATGCATGATAATGCTAGACCTCACGTTGCACGGGTAGTGAGCGAATATCTGGATGAGGTTGGACTTCCAAGATTGGACTGGCCCGCATGTAGCCCGGATCTCAACCCAATCGAACATCTTTCGGATGTTCTTAAAAGAGCACTCCGTCGCCGTCCTGTGCAACCACTAACCTTGCAAGACTTACGGCGGGCGCTGACAGAAGAATATCAGGCTATTCCTCAAGACAGAATAAGTAATCTTATTAATTCGATGCCACGAAGAATGCAAGCTGTCATTGCTGCGAGAGGAGGACATACACGTTATTAAAATTTGTCTTTGTTAATTAATTTTGTGATATACCTAGTGGATGTTTTTGTTAATAAAAATAAGCTTGAAATCAGCGTTTCATTTAAAATTTTGCTGCTCGCAGAAGAAATGAGATAATGGGATGAATCAAAAAACAAAATGTTTACAATAAGTCTAAGATGGCAGCAAACAGTTTGTAAACAAAATTATTCGCCTCAATTTTTCCACAGGGTGTTTTGAGTTTACGACAAAAAACAACACTTTGATTTACCCCTGTATAATATTGCCTGGACGAAAAATATGACTTATTACAATAATTAAAAAGACACACAATGAACTGATCTACAGACTGGTAAAAAATTTATGAAAATCAGATGAAAAATAAAAAAGTTATAAAACATCAAAATTGGGCAAAATTTTAGGGTGACGGAATTTTGTGCCGGGGAGTGTATATATATATATATATATATATATATATATATATATATATATATATATATATATATATATATATATATATATATATATATATATATATATATATATATATATATATATATATATATATATATATATATATATATATATATATATATTGATATGCTATGAATTTATGAAAGCTCTTTTAATGCTCCACTGTTGGGCGATAATTTATTATATATGAACATAAGAAAACTTTTAATATCCCTATGTTGGTTGATAATTTATAATGTATGATTATATGATATGTGAATAGCTCTATATACGTTGTTGTTTATATTTGTATAAATTGAGATAATGTAACGTAATAGTATGGCGAAGAAATGTCCGATCAGCTTACACTATTTCTTCCCCATTGAATCCTTCTTGTTTAATTGGCGCCAGTTCTATGAACACTAATTTGTAATTTACTAGAAGGATCACTTAAAACATGAGTACTCTATAGCCCTAGAGGGGGTTCAATTAGGTCTATGCTAATTTTTTGCAAGATAAAATTTTTAAAGCGAGGTTACTTTCCAAATAGTGAATTTTATGATAGTATAATATTTTATTAATTCTATCGAATTTTGTTTAATCTCAAATTGTATGATTTAAAATGTTTTCTGAAAAGTTTCAAAAGAACAAGAAAGAAGAAGTAATTTATATATGACTATGTTTATTGTCATATAATATGATAATAAATAAACAAAATGTGAAACCTTATTACTACCCTACGCAATCCTACGTAACTTGCTTCTTCTACATGGGACCAAGTCCTGTCACAATGTATCGTAAAAACTATTTGAAATTGTTATCACCTTAGAAATGCAAGTTAATACTTTTTAATTACGATGCACAAAACACATTACTATTCTCGAACACTGATTGGAACGCGAACTAACAGATGCTGCTGGGCTCTGGTGGTGTCATCTAGCAGATGTTGCTGTACTACCTCTGGAATTATGTTATGATCGCTGTAACTTTATTATGGGATATATTTACCCAAAAACCTTTAATTTTCGACTTCTGCACTTATATACTTTTATTACTTGTATTCTCTGAGAAAATTGTTTCCTTTTCGTTATCTTGATTACAAAACTCTTCATCGGCTGGGGACGCTACTAAGTTTCTCACTTGCTAATTACGATGAAAACACTTAATTTGCAGTTATTTCTGCTTGTAGACCTTTTCCACTGTTGTTCTTATTTATTTAGCACAATTTTAAATATGTTTACTTTAGTTTAACTATTAATTTCTAACGAATTTTAATAAAATGAGGAGCGTGGCTGTTACCTCATGGAACGCCTTAGCTGGACTCTCTTGTATTGTTATATTTAACTACGGATATGCAGTATGGAAAAACATCTGCATTTCCTGGTTACCATCCTCTTTCTTGTTATTATGATACAATCTGACCAATTAGACTGTTGCCAATTATTTAATTTATTTAATTTTACATAAAACACTTACAATTTGAATTTCGTTTTATCTAATTTTGAATTCTACACACTATAAAATAATCAGATTCACTGTGGCGTAACTTTACCGGCGTAACTTTGTGGCGTAACCATTTATTTATGAGGCGTCATCTCTACATTGCATATCGGTTCGAGGCTATAAACTCGCGAAACTCATATTTACATTGATGCTTTCGCATTAATCTCTTAATCCAGACACAGTTTATTAATGCCCGATATTCGATAATTATTATTGGAACTTGTCTATTGTGATTATGCTTGATATAGATTTTGGTGCCGATAAATAACTTAGATATAATGATCGTTCTAACCAACCAGGCGCGTGGCTGGTTGGCGTTTCGTATGGTATATACGTTTGTCGGCGATGCGTGTGTGCTTGCGCATATACTATAGTCGGTACGAAATATATTGATCACTGATTTAATTTAATGTATTATTTGATATATTTACTGAATTTAATTACTGATTTAAGTTATGTGTTTTCGTTTATTTCAATATATATATATATATATATATATATATATATATATATATATATATATATATATATATATATATATATATATATATATATATGTATATAGGTATATCTATATATCTATCTCTCTATCTATCTATCTATCTATGACCTTACCTACTCGACTGTATAAAAACGTATCCACAAATAAACAAAGATTTAATAAAGGCCATCACTATGCAAATGGCAATTCTGTTAAACATATTTCGACAAAAACCAACTTTATATCCAGCAGTTGTGGGCAAGCGATATTTCCGCTGATTCCAGATACGCATAATGGAGAATAAATGAATAAAATTATAGTAAAGTAAATACTGAAATGTTTAAATTGGAACTAAACCAATTCGTTGCAATGCATTGGGAACACTTCCAGTATCGTATTTGTTCCGCATGTCAATTTTCAGATTTTCTGGTGTTTGCTTTGCAAATACGAACGCATCCTCGTACTCTACACAATTTGGCCCTAAAATCGGTTTAATTTCGAATACCTAGTTATTTTTATATAAAGGCATGCAGACTCAGCGAAAGCCCATAGATTGCGTCAACGATGATCTTCTGTAGACTGTAAGCCTTCAATCTAATATTTTCCCTCGTATTTCCGGAAGCATCCTAACTAACTAGCCGTGTTTAGTTATGCGTACGTTTGGTAAGCGGAACGCAAACAATGTCAAATCGTGATCAGCATAAACCGAAACACCGACTATCGTCTGATCGTATCCCCACATGTAAGTAAAAGGTAACCTTAACATTCTTTTTCGTATAATGCGAGATATAAAAAAAATATAGACCGTTGTGTGCACCGTTCACGTGATTCGTGGTTTCTCAATGACATTTGCGTACGTACGTATATACTTTGCGGATTTCGGAATATCGTAGAAAGTGATATTAATTTATTTTCGTTCGATGTAAAAAGAGACCGTTCCAATTAAGTGCATAGACCGCTGGATCATTACCTAACAGTAAATAGCATAAAACATGTATACAAGAAATCCGCTTCGTTTGCATGGACTGGCCTAAATTCGATAAATTCGAAGGTTCTCAAATCGATTTTAATTGAATTATTAGGGGAGAGTTGATCATAGTTTTCCCAATTTGATTATATTTTAATAAACATGTAGTTTTATTTACATTCTATTCAATATTAAATTTCTTTTTAGCATATCCCACATATTATTAGTACTCCAGGCGTTTTAGACGTATCGTGCCATACGATTTTTTTTATTGTGTTTATATGGACGTCTTGAATAACACCTGGTAGTTACGCCACGATACACGTGGAGGCATTTCCGAAAATCGCGACGGAAGGTCGCGGAAACCACGCATTCGCGATAAACTCGTTTTTACGGCCCAAAGGGAAACAGCACCTATTTATTATAAAAGTTGTACCGGGTATCATTCTATATTTTGACAAGGGGCAACACTGTCATCCTGTGGAGATAAAAAATATCAAATAATAGTGTAGGGTTTTATCGAAGGTACTTTTTTGGGCTATTAATGTTTCAAAATTGCTAACAGCAACAGAACTACAAACCTCAATTTTTTTAAATGGAACACTTTGTATGTTATGACATCAGTCGATAACCCTTTATTTGCTGATTTCAAAAATATATACATGTCCCACATTTTGACTTCGGGTTATTGAGATAAAAGATGTCAAACATTTTTGTCAAAAAATTGTCATTTTTTTTAATAACCTATTCTCATTTTTTTATTTATTAGCATTTTCGCATTATTCGCATTTTCTCTTTTTTTGACATAGTTTGATATATTGTTTGGTTCTTTTCTTGTAATATATTTAATGTTGTTTGTTATTGTTTTCTAGTACTAAAAATATTGTCTTTTTTTTTAACTCAACCAAAGTAGAAATTAGTTTGACAGTTAGTATCTCAATAACCCAAAGTCAAAATGTGGGACATGTTTATATTTTTGAAATCAGCAATCAGCAAGGTATTCCATTATTGTATTCCAGAGGTTATGTTTATAGCTGTGTTTCTGTTGCAATTTTGAAACATTAATACCCTAAAAAAGTACCTCGATAAGACCCTATAACCTCCCCATTTGTTTTTTTTATCTCTACAGAACAACAGTGTTTCCCATAGTCAAAATATAGAAGGACATCCGGTACATTTGTAAATTGTCTACCTTAACGGTGCTTTACTTTTTTTTCGTTCGCTTAACCTTTTTGGAGATCCGACGTGGACTAAGTAAAAAATGCATTTATATCCCCAAAACATCTTTCGCTAAAATGCTTCTAATATGTATGTGTAGTTCAACGATCGGAAACCCTGACCTACACAATGTTTTTCATTGGCGTAGAAATTTTTTTTCTTAGGGGGGTGAAAGTGGAGGGTTTTTATATGCATCTTTTCAACACCACAGCTGATAATGAATGCAAGTTTCCACACCACTCATGAAGTATTGCTTTCAGCGCGTTACCATTTTTTAGTGGGTGGCTCGCTTGTAGCTATATTTCCCACAAGAAACAAAAATAATATGTACCAACAAAACAGCTAAGTAGCCGTGAAAAATAAACTTTAAAACGGAGAAATAAAATAAATATACTTGCAATACTTGCAATTGAAATACAGTCATATTTATTGTGTAAGTAGGTACCTACCTAACCTACCAAATCGTCAACACTCAACGCCGATTTACATTGACTCCATGCTTTGACAAAGATCAGAGCTTGTTTGTTACATACAATACATACCTACCTACCAGCTTCTCATCGCAAAGCTTTTTACTTTTTACAGCCAATCAAAATTAGAAACTGACCTTGAGGTATTTTACCGTCATTGTAAATACCTACTTATGTAATAAACCAGAGAGCGTTTCCAGTTTTCATAAATCCCAATAAAACGCCTAACTTATATCGTTGTATTTATAACCTAGCGGCCTCAAGCACTGGGATATTTTTTGGATAAAATTATTTGAGAAATGTCTTAAGTGGAGGAGGTACCTATTAGTACTTACCTCAGTACACGTCATTACCTACTTCGAGCAGCCCATAAATCAACTTTTTTTTTGTTAATGTCGGCTCTGCTCTAACCCCCACTATAAATTTTTGCCGTCAAATAATATTTTCCTTACATTTTTTTAACATACCTATCCTATCTCGTAAATAAAGCGAGGTCTGGTGGAAATATACGTTGTTCAGGTTTCATACGAAACGAACAAAAATTTTTGCTAACCGCCATTTTTTTATTTCGACTCTCGTAGCGGTGTATACCCGGTGTATAAAGGTAGGTATATAAATAATATATAGGTAGGTAAACGTCTTGCTTCGCCGTTTTGACTTTTTGTATAAGCTCCAGGATAAAGACATAAAATTTATATATATTATATATATATATATATAAATATATATAAATTTATATATATATATATATATATATATATATATATATATATATATATATATATATATACATATATATATATATATATATATATATATATATATATATATATATATATATATATATATATATATATATATATATATATATATATATATATATATATATATATATATATATATATATATATATATATATATATACATATATATATATATATATATATATATATATATATATATATATATATATATATATATATATATATATATATATATATATATATATATATATATATATATATAGGGGCGAATATCTTAACCAATGCGAATGACCGTTGCAGATTATAGAAATGAGCGCAATACCCGCAAACCCGCCACTACAAGAGATACAGATACAGTGCTCGATCATCCAGTATTCCGTCTACGGTAGAGCGGCGTTGCCGCTTTTAACTTCTATATTTATTTTTCTATAAAAATAAATGTTTAGGGAATTTCCATAATTTAAAGTAGACGAAAATAAATGTAAAAATGGCTAACATCTTGGGCTATAATATATTATTGTATGCACAATAATTCTTTTATGATATTCATAAATAATACATATTTACACAATATATATATATATATATATATATATATATATATATATATATATATATATATATATATATATATATATATATATATATATATATATATATATATATATATATATATATATATATAGTTCGGTGGGATTTTTTTATTACACAAAATACATGTAATTTGTTTGCTTGTGTATAAAAGTGTATGTCAAAGAAATTGGTATGAAATTTTGAATAATTTTAAGAAAATTTGGAGGGCTCCCATGTAAATGCATTTTTCACTTAGTCCGCGTCGTATCTCCTAAACGGTTAGGCGTACGAAAAAAATGTATAGGACTGTTAAGGTAGATAATTTACAGATGTAGGTACAACTTTTATAATACGTGTTGTTCCGGTTTGGGTCATATAAATTGAGATCATCGCGAATCAGCGGTTTCGGCTACCTTCTGACGCGATTTGCACGAATTCCTCGCGTAACTACCAGGTGTCATTAAGGACATCCATAAACAAAATAATTGAATTTTTTTCCGTATGGCATGATTTTAGCACGGAGGTCAATTTTACAGCTAAAACGCCTGGATTATATCTGATACTTGCAAAGTATGCTCAAGTATCCCCTTACAGAAAGGGATAAAGGATAATCCACGAGAGACGGTCGTAATAATTTGCTTTTTCTCATCCGCATGCATTAAAACTGACACTTCGTACGCATGTAAAAATGAAATTATTGCGAACAAGTGCCAAAAGTAAATTATAGAGCAAAAAGTAATTTTGACAATACAAAAATTTACAAAAATTCTGACGGCGGACAACAGTCATTATGAAAGTGTAGAAAATCGTATTTAATCATTTTTTCTACGTCTGCACTCGAAAATTACAAAAAACCCATAGCACCACGACCCGAAACTATCATGTGTGCAAAAATTCAAAAGCACAGTAAGTACAGTAATGTTTTTCACACAGTCCTATCAAAAACAGAACGGACACATATATTATGTTATTTTGTATTTTTTTAGGTAGGCTAGGCTTATTCGGGTTCATAGCGACTTGTTCTTTTAAACTAAATTATAATATATAATTGCGTAAAAATTTTCTTTTCGTAACTTGTAGTGAAAAGAAGTTTCCTAAAGTCAAACGGTTTTGAAAAGACGTTTCCTAAAGTCAAACAGTTTTGAAAACTGTCACTTTAAATGTCAAGATTAGAAAAAAATTTTATGATACACGTGTGAAAAACATGTTTAAAGCACTTATATGAATTGCAGAACTCGTTTCGTTCGTTCCGCAAACTTTCATATACAGTATGCCTGCCTTAAACCATTGAGTGAGAAATTATAAAGAGGCGCAACGCTTATGGCGAAATTCGTGCCCAATCTACAAGCTTAACGCCCTGTAACTTGGAAATTAAAGACTGAATAAAAATCTTTATAGGGCAAAATATTCTTAGGTTCAGACAAGGAATACAGTCCTTTACGTTCGACTTTCCGTTATGTTACATCCTGTGTTTTACACTGGGAATTTTTTGGATCCAAGATTTGTCAGTCTGTCGAAACTGTTGTTGTAACGACGTTTCAGTTTGTCCGTTTCGTGACTAAATAGTTTCGATAGGAAGAGAAAACAGTCACAAACAATAGGTTATCGATAGATCAACAAATTTCGGAACCAAAGAGCTGCTGTTACCTAATATATCTCGGATCCAAAATTGTGCACGCATATCTCCATAAGCGCTGCGCATCTTTATAATTTCTCACTCAACGCTTAAACACAGTATGGTGCGTGCGCGTGTCCCCATGGAGCCGCCGTTGTGCGCGATAGAGAGAGATTTGGGGAAACTCCTGAAATTGCTTCAAAATACAAATACAATACAATGACTTACCTACGAGTACCTACATTTGTTTGTACGTTAATTCGATGCGAGTAGTTGCTTTTTCCAAATGAATTCTCATTTCATCATTTAATTCGGCACTGAAATTGATCAATCCTCGGAATACGCCCGGTTTTGAGGAGATTCGTCGTGACCCCGCAATGCTAACTCAAAACCTCAAAAACGTAGGTATACAGTTGATTTATATTCAAAACGTACCTATTTTTATCCACTGTTTCATTATGAAGCAATATAGATTTTCTGTACTCGGAGTTCAACATCGAGGCTACATTCAACATTAAACATGTACTTTTCACATTTATGTCATACATTTCTATTTTGACAGCCAATAAAACATGGGATCAAGAAGTCAAAATACCATGCACTAAAATGACAGCATCTCGTTCCAGTGTTGCCAAATGACAAACATAAACGTGTGCAAATAGAGATCATCTATCACATTTACGTTATTAAAAATGAGAAAGTGATGATGCATTCCTTGTTTTATCTCTTGTTAGCTATACTAAAACTCTTTTTCTTTGTCATTTTTAGTTTTCTGAATCTTCCTTTCTTCCTTTAGTTTTAATTAGTTTTTTATTGGCGCATCTGTGAGAATAGCTGACTAATGCCTTCTTCCATTTATGATTTCTTAATGTTTTCAAAAAGGGTAATAGCTATTGATATATAGGACTGATGACGTTCAATAATTATGTTGGAGATATATGTTACTTGGTCCAGATAATAGCGGTTCTGGTTCTACATACTTTTGTTGACTGATACCAAATCCTAATAAAAAAACGGGGATATATTTGATTACAGAGGTATACCGGATCACCTGATCAAGTATCCCTCGTAATACACTGATACGATGAGTATATTATATACCTATGGTGTATTTCACGTTAAATTTTTATTTTAAAACCCTGACCCGTTCTGATTTATCTGAATATTTAATACCTATATGATTCTTTTCTAAAAAAGTGAATACGTATTTTTTGTTTTTTTAACAATTCTACAATTATTTAGATTTTTCGACATTTTTCCAATCTCTATAACTTCCAGCGTTATTAGTTCTAAAACTATTTAAAAGTTCATCAAATTTTGGACAAGAAAGATAGATGTGATTTTTTTTAATGTGCAATAGTTTTCGAACTAATAACGCTTGAAGTTATAGAGATTGTAAAATGTCGAAAAATTTAAATAATTGGAGAATTGTTAAAAAACGAATCAAGAAAAAAAATACGTGTGCACTTTTTTTTAGCAAATAATCATATATAAATATTCAAACAATTCAGAACGGGTCAGGGTTTTAAAATAAAAAATTGACGTGAAATACCCCATATATATGATGTAATACACTGATGATGATCCTCCTAACCATATCATTTAAAAAAATTATAATTTCAAACTTACCGTATATGTGTAAATCACTACAAAATAACTAAATATGAAGAAATTACTGACTTTCTATTCCACTCATTTAATTTAAAAACCTTACAAATGAAACTGTTGCTTACCTATAATAAAATCCGTGAACAACGATAGAAACAATTTACTTTCTGACAGCCAATAAAATATGTGATCAAGATAACAAAACACCATGGACTAAAATGACAGCATCCAGTTCCAGTGTCATTGCAAAATGACAAATACAAACGTGCAAATAGAGATCCATCGCATTAAGTACGTTATTAAAAACGATAAAGTGAATATATGTATCTCTTGTGATCAAGTAGTATTCTCGTCTCCCCTACTCACTTAGATTGTCGCTATTTTAGGAACCAATTAAATATAATCTGACCATTACTATAGCAGTTACCAAAAATAGACGAGCGACAGTATTCTTAATGTACTCGTACAGTAGTATAGGTACCTACTTAAAATACTACATACAAGAACAAGAATATTTCGAGATCCACCTGGCAAGTAACTAATCGCGCGTCACTATCCTTTGATTGTTGCTTAAATCCAAATTAAAACTCGTTGACAATTAATTAAACAGACAGTTTCTCAAAAGTGTTTATCTCCATGACCGGAGAAAAAACAGATCACTAGAAAAAGCATCCTAAAAAATTGACCGATTTTCAGCCGCGATTAGTTAATAAACCGCAGACATTAACCGGCTGACGTGGGCAAGTCGAGCATCGCTAATTGGAATTAAACGTCTATACGTCAAAAACAAAGACCGTTCCCCTAAGTTGCAGTTCTAGTACGGCCGGCTTATCTACCTACAGCCGAATGTGAAAGAGAAGATCAAAACAGAATGAAAAAACTGTCCCTCGAATAACACCGGATTTCATTAGTATGTCCAAACTGATGTATGTATGTACGTACGCCAACGTGGCAATACCTACATGAATACATACGTAAAATAGACCACTGAGATATACGGGTTGTAATCGCATATATATATTTATGGTAATGGAGGACGGCAGATATTTATTTAAATTAGAAGTTCACTTTTTATTAAATCACAAGCTTTCACTGTTCGGGTTAATTATTAACTAACAATTACGTATCAGATGCACACTAAAACTTTAATTGATATATATATATATATATGTTAGACGAAGTAGGTATATCTTCAGATAGACAAAGAACGGAGATATGCAGAGACAATCGAATGTAGTAAGTACCTACATTCGATTTAACTCGCGTACTCATATGTCCGGCCAATTTAGCAGATATCAAGTTCGCAACATAATTTAATATTTTCGCTCTATAGCCCCTCGCCTTCTGGCCTGTTTTTGTGCCGGTAGAGGGGATCCTTAGATTAAAAGAGGATCTAGTGAGCCATGCACCAATCTAATATCCTCTGTGTTCCTTCGGTCATCCGGCGGCGCTTCACTGTCGGCATCCCCGCCGGACTTTTATAAAGTGTAATAACTAAGTTCCCGACCCGTGCAGCTCCATATCGGACGGAAGATATGTTGTCTGATGATGCCCTTATAGAAATTGTTTATTGGATTCACGATTCTCTCCGAATACTTGGCCGTCATCAAAGGAAAGTTACTCTGTTCGGATTTCTGCATTTTTCGTATATCTTTCTAAAAATGTGCCTAATAAAAATCGAGTTTCCCTACAACTTACGGTCAGATTTCCAGCTGCTCAAACGTATCACAAAATTGAAAGAAGTATAAATAATATTATGTTATGGCTATGAACACTTTTCGCTAATTTTTAGGTTCCACAACTATTCGATTACGAGGCAGGCTGCTATAGCTATTTCATTGGAATTCGTTATTGATGCGTTTAATAAAGTTATACAAAATATTGTTACTGGATCATCAGCAGCGATTGTGCACTATATACTGAAAATTTCCTAGATGTAGGGAAAATCTGCACAATCTGGGAACATCGCAACCGACGATGTAGGAACATCGCATTTGGGGGTGCCAGATGGCCAGATGAACCCGATGGGCGAAGTCTCAACCCTCTAGGACTTCAAATAAGCGAGATACGCCCCCTGGCTCCATTTAGAATAGCTGCGGAATGTGGATTACCCCCTGTAAAACTCGTCGTGACAGTCCTGTATACAGTCTAGAATGGGATGGAATAATCGAGAAGCTTCTAGAACCTTGAAAATAGTACATAAGGGCCAGCCGATCGGAACGGCAGTAGACAAGATAAAATAACAAGCAACTAAAAGTGTTCAGTTCAGATTTATCATTGTAAATAGTTGTGACTTGTTGAGTTTCGAAGTTAATTAAGTGTATTTGGATTCTGGACATTACCACTTATGACACGAACCCAGTGGCGTAAAAATATGTTCTTTAAGAATGGTTTCCCGTTTTTCTTGGTTGACTGATTTGTTGGCTATATTTTTCTGCAGTCTGCAGTCTGAATTACCAGTTAATGAATTAATTATTAACCTGCTAAGTTTGCCCTCTTTTGGAATGTCTTCAATAAGTTCGATATTTGATTGGGTATCTGAGTTTTCAATAAGCGTTGGTTACGCTTATTGAAAGTACTGAGCGTAAGATCAACATGGAATGATTTCTCGGAATTTCAATTTGGAGGAATTATTTTCTTATTTTTATGTTTATCGAACTCGTTTTTCTGACATGTTACGTATAGGACTATTACGTTACTTAATAGACTGTTACGTGATAGTTCTAATACATCTTCTGAAACGTCATATGAATTATTTATCATTGATTAGTTTTCATACGTATTTATTTATCATTGATTTGTTTTCATACATATTTATACTTCGTACTTCGATTTTCGTACTTCGTACTTATACATACTTCATACTTCGATTAGTGATTAGTGATTAGTGACTTCGGTATCTACCGAACTTACCAATTTTATTTCTTTTTTTTATATAAAGCTGGGCTACCTTAGGAAAACTTTTATTGGCAACTTTTATCGCTGTTGAATATTCTTTAGAGGGTAATAAACGTCCTATTATATACCTTCGTGAAATGGACCCAAGAATATCTGTTTGTTATTTATAACGACAAATTTATTTGTCTGTAATGAAGCCGCACGGTCAGTAGATACATATTTTAGGCATATAATCTTTTATATGCCTAATTTAATTAGCATGTAAAATGACGTTTTCGGCAGATACTTGGGCAATAAGATCAACGATTATATTATCGATGCTAATTGTGAAGGAGTCTTCAATGCGTAGCAACAGCATCGCTTTCACCAAATATTGAACTTATTGTAAAAGAAAGACTTCAACTTAGAGTTGTAATATATGACTATCATAAGTTATTTGTTTATTGATGTTTATTAATACTTGCATATTTTTTTTCTCAAAACTAAATATTTCTGTAGGTATGAGGGCATGTCCCAATATATTTTTAAAGTAATAAAAGAAGTAATGAATTCGGATGACTTAATTTGTGTTAAACATAAACTTAAAGGTTATTATTAGGTAGTTAAAATATCGTAATCATAGTAAAGTAAAAAATCGTTGAAACAACATTTTTCAATCGTGGGTTTTCCACAAATCTTCAGAAAAAAACTCCTTTGAGATATTCCATAATTAAGTACCTCTGATCCCAGACTTAAGTGTCTGGCTAGCTTACTCAACAGCCCAACTTCTTGGGCCCTCGCCGCTGGCATTCGGGCGCTTTTTCCCATCCATGCGTACCCACATAGTTTCCGGAGTTCCGTATACCCGCCTCAAGTGTCAATCAGTATCCGGGTACCCCTGTTTCCGTGTCCGTCGTATCTCCGGAAAGTTTCTACTGTTCAACTTGTGATGCGGAATCTCGCAGTGTCCATTTGAGAAGTAGCAGTTTGCCTGAAGAGCCAGAGGAATGCGCGAAACAATAGAGTCGGAGGAGATACTGACGCATGGGACTCTTGAATGACTACCAGTTGGTTAGACAGGAGGGGTGATGGTTAAAGTTTGGGGATAGCTGAAACTATTTAGTTGCATTTCGAAGGGCGTTACTTGTGTTTCTAGCACTTTCTAGACTCTTTCTTTACTTACTTATCTAAGAATATACTTACTACCTATTAGTTTTAATATGAGAATTTAAATTTTACGTACGCAAAGCAACACCCCTAGATTCAAATCGGTGCTTGATCGCACCTAATGCCGCTGCAAAAGATGCGATAAGTAAAAATTCCTTAGAACAACTTCCTCGCCATCTATGTATGACTGCCATAGACACTGGACAATTACTGTATGTATATAGAGCCCAAGAGCACGTGTTACCATAATTCATCCACTTTCAGTCAAATGCGACCATGGATTATATTATTATTAAGCATAAATGATCCAGTAAAATTAGGCCAAAATCTAAACCTCCAACCGCAAACGTCATTCTATACGCAAATGATGTACCTACATTAAATTCCGAATAACAATTGTCATATAGAATCATGGTAAGTGAACTTTCTATGATATGGAGCGGAAAGATTTCTTTGTTTTTATTTCACATACCTACACTTTCTTGAAAAAGACATGAAATGATTAGAATATAAATTTTAGTACCTGATTAATGTATGTAGAATGTATACACACACACACAGCTCACCTAAAGTAAACACCGTTGCTGGTATTAAGACAATAAAACCAAATGTGGCCTGAAGCCTATTTCAAGGTCGAAACACAGCAGAAAATAAGTCGTAGAAATCCACGTAATTTCCGTACGGAAATCTACATTCTAATTACTAGGGTTTAGCTGTAGAACATACACATAAGATGACATTTGACATACACATGGGATGGCATACGTATAGGATGACATTTGCGCCAGGCCTCGTAGTTTTCGAGATATTTACGAAAAATTGTGAAAAATTACCATTTCCCCCTCTTTTCACCCCCTCCCACGGAACCCGACTCTCGTGGTCCTGTAACTTTTTACAACTCACTTAGAGGGGGGTATGGAACCATTTGGCGTTGGAAAGAACTTTTTTTAAGCTTGGACGATTTTTGTGTTAGTTTTACTATAGCAAAAGCGGGGGCATGTTTCAGCTTGGCCGATTTTTGTGTTAGTTTTACCATATCAAAAGCGATGCAAATAATGGGAGTCACTGATTGATAAGTTACCATAGTCATATTGCGTTGTCACAAGATCAATTTGGAGACATTGTCATTGCTAGTGTCATGAGCTCGATTATGAGTAAAGAAGGTGTATCTGATTTTGATAAAAGGGCAGCCGAAGTGGGTCAAGTATTTATTTGCTACATTCACCCAGGAAATACTGGTCAATATGACGAACTGTAAGAACATTAATTTAGGTAAATATTAAATCCATAAAAGATCTGTTACATTTTTTTGTTTGTAATTTTATGCTTCCGGGATTTCCGTCAATATTTAATCCCGGAAGGACAGAAAGTGACACTTCAGTTAACGGTAAAATCTGAAGAAAGTTTTTTCTGCATAATTGATCATGCAATTCAAAAAGAGAAACCAGCGTCCTCATATGTGTTCTTTAAAAATAGCCGTTGACGTGCCAATACGCGCGCCACTGTTAAGACTAAAAAATCGTTTTGTATTGTAAAGTATGCGTCTCCCATAGCTATTGATATACCTAAAATTTCATTATATCTCAAGCTATTTTGGAAAAATCTAAATTTTACTGTTTTTTAAATTAAATTTCAACATCCTGTAGATCTGTAACGAAGCGTTTGCCGACATATATTTGTAGGAACTTTTTTTTATAAAATAACGTGGGCAATCACCTCCTTAAATATTGCCGCGTCTGGTTTAAACACCCTGTATATAACGTAAAAGTCTTCTCTAGGTATCTATCTACCTTACTGACTTTTCGGAACATCGTCTGTCTGGAGTTCAATTAATTCGATTTGAAGCGACATTTTCATTTGCTCCACGTCTACGAAAGGAGTCATAAATATTTGGCATCGAAGTTCGGTGAACGGAAATCCTCAAATAGGGATGTAAATTCTGTTTTTGCGAGCAGCAGCTGTATAGGGCGGGAAAATGATATGTATTTTCCATAAGAATCTAATATGCCCACAATGGAAATTTGCATTGGTAGTAATTTACATGTATATTCGTATTTAGCTCGTTCAAATAATTGGTGCGCCATCGACCAAAAATGCAAAATGAGTTAACCATGCATCATCTCCCAAAGGTTGAACCAGTTCGGGTATGTTCGTTGTGTCGGGTATGAAAGTTTCCAATTCTTTTAACTTATAAAATTGCTTCAACATTTTGACCTTACAGAGCCGGCGAACTTCACGATGAAAAATGATGTCTCTATATTCCGTTACTAACTCCAACAGGAATTGCTGGAACCGGCGATGACTTAAACCTCTTAATTTAACGAAATTTATACACGAAACAACTGCACCTCCATTACGTGTGTGAATATTAACGATTTAGCACAGTTTAGGACAAGTTTTCTTGATGAATTGTACAGTGAAATATTGCTCGAGGCGCGATCAAATCTGTTATTTTCTAATTTTGGTCGAATAGAAATTTTTAGTTGCGCTGTATCAGTAATCTCATGGGAAATGTAACACATTTTTCCACCAATTCTCCAAGAGCGAGTTTTATTATTTCCGCCATTGCATCTACTCGTCTTGTGTCTAGTCTTCTGGATAAACTAACTTGTGCGAAGTTTTTACTTTTTCTGTACTTACACATGATATTTGCCATGAACAACATGACTCGCCCGAACGGCTTCAGCTTCTTCAGAAAAATATTTGTTGACGGGCTAAATTATTTTTACCCTCAGCTGGTCCGGTACCATACTGTTACGTAAACATATTGTTGCCATATTGTGACGTAAAACAGCCCGGCGTAATCGCAGCGTAGAATAGGTACTTGTTTTAAAAGACCAAAAAAATCAAAAAGAAAAATGTTTTATTTAACGTGGATATTTTAAATATTATCAAATTAAGATATAATATGTAAAAATGAATGGAATTTAAACAAAACATAAATAATAAGCTCTCCCGAAACATTTGGAGTAAAAACGTTTTTATAAACTAACTGGCATCTATTATTTCTTGATATATAAGTTTTGAAAATATTCAATTAACAAGAAATAAAAATAAAATAAAATTTGAAAACGTTTTGGATTCCAACATTGCAATTTCCTATACCTATACAAAAAAGTTACACATGCGTCATCTGAAACAACTGAAACTGAGTACGGTTAAACTAAACTAAGACGTGCTATAACTTCTACGATTTTCTTTTAATGTATGCTGTAAGTTTATAGAAACATTTTACAATCTACTTTACACTAAATCAAACCTAACCTTAACCTTTTACGCAAGATTATAACGAATTAACCTACACATAGGACTGGTGTTTTTTTTGCTTTTACCCAAAGTTGTAGGGTGTAATTTCCTAGCAGTTCCAATACGAACGGTTCCTTTCATTGCCTCGATGTTAATAAATTAAAGTAGCACAAGGTTAGGCTGAAACCTAATTAAATAATAAAAAATGAACCGAACCACTTTCACATTGTCTCGAGGATAATAGTCTGGTATAGGATTTATTAGATAACTTTCTAAGGGACAAGTAAATTTTCAGGACAGAGACTTAATATACTTTTTTGCACGATCAAGCTTTTTTGTCCACTTACCATACTTGTTAAGTGGTAAACCGGTAAGTAATTTCCTTATCGTGCTAGAACAGTAAGTACATAATTGTCAAAATAGACATTTTTAACATCGCATTGATTTAGAATGGTTTTTTTAGAATTCAGTCTAAAATTTAACTGAATTAAAATATGTATTTTTAAATCTATTTATTGATGTTAAAGTAGGTACATGTTTTTTCGATATCGGTTTCAGTTATATTTAACGTCCTTTTTGACATTAGGTACGTAAAAAAATAAATACGTATATATAAATTCGTTTTCATTGCGTTCGTGCAAAAAATAGTATAAGCATCAAGCATCACGTACGTTAAGAGAACCTATACCGTTCTCAGGCAAAATTGGAGGCTTCGCTTCGCTCATATAGTCTTCGAACGATGAATTATCCTTGCCGTTCTTAATACTTAATATACTATATAGCTATAGAAATAGTTGCCGTTTCTATTTTTAAATCTCCTCTCAGTGCTTCAAAAATTCATTCTAGAGACTTTTATTAAATTTGCGCGTTCTGCTGGATCAAAGAGTCCCCGACGGGAGAAAATTGACTGTATATTCACTTAGGTGCATCGCATCATCTTGCCGGCCCGGCTCCACAGGTCGCAGTTAGGGGAGGAATAAAGGAGTGCGGTTCTCGATGCAAATGCAAGCCGGTATTTTCTAATCAACCGCAGTTGTTTAATGCGTGAGAAACTGAGGTAGCTATACAATTACGTGTTCCTTTTAATGTAAATGGTTTTTATTATGTACCGTAGTCAGAGTATTTATTGTCTTTTATTATATATTTTTTGATTATCCACTGTTACTTGATTATACTTTTCTTGGTGTAAGTTTGCTGATATTAGCAAATATTTGCTTATATAGACAATACATTGTAGGTAGCTATGTCGTGGGGTAGCTGACTTTATATCAAGGAACAAATTATTCGTATTCAATAATGTTTTAAATTCGATATGCGGGATATTTACTTAATTAATTACTTAATTCGTACTGTGCCATATTTACTTAACTGAGGGGCTTAACTACCTCTCCCCATAAATGTTTTTTTAGCATGATGTTATCGGTTGAATCATTGAAAACCCACAATACAACCAAACACACTGCTTCAATATTTACCCTGCGCCGGCCTTTTAAACTTTGAATTCAGAAGAGATATTCAAATACCTTTTTTTTACTTTTTAGACTTTTAAGACTTTTAGGCTTTTAAGAATTTTTACACATGCTAGAAAAAGATACCCTCTTTTTCTATACTGTGATGTAACAGTTTTGGTCAAAATCCTAATCGACATTTTTTAAATAGCTCCATTCTCATCGTGCTTTGCTGGAGGTACGACCTCACTTAATATTTCATGCATTCAGACCATACATCACAGTATAAATAAACACCAGTAGCTCGTGATAAACTGGCATGTATTATATAATTTAGTTGCTGCATTTACACGGAAAATATGCAACACGCGAGTGGAGATTATTTAATAAAGCTTTCATGTGGTCTGTGAAAACCGCTTTTGAACATAAAAGTATCATTTTTTTATTATAAAAAGTGACAATAATTCTCAATTGAGTCGGTTATTTCTCCTACTCTATGATTAGCATAAGAGACCGGCAAAATAAGCCGTAACTTTAACAAAATTAATTTTTCTAATTTTGACATGTAAGGTTCAAAAAAACCCTTTGACGTTAGGAAACGTCTTACTTTTCACAACCAGTTACGAAAAGTAAAATATTACGCAACTGGTTTTGTAAAGTTAAGATAATATGGCAAAAATATTGAACCTTTTATTAAAATATGCACTTTGAACCAGTTCAGGGGTAACTGAGCTGCCGAAAGCAGTTAATGACAAATCACAGCAGGTGTTCGTGCATTCCGCCTAGTAGTTTGCACTTCATTGTTACCCCGCATTGAAGGATTAATGTTAAGTGTATTGAAATAAGTACTGTCTATGATATTTATCGTTATAATTGTGTATTATTGTGCATGATTTTATCAGTGGGTCTATCGATCGATATTTAAATTACACTAAATTAGTGCACTTCAGTTACAATATCATATTAGTTTTTGTGTAATAAAACATACATACAGATTTCCAACATGTACATATTGTATATTGTACATAACACATTGTACATAACACTTTTCCAAATGCTTATTATAAATAAATTTAATACTTGCGTACGGTTGCAGTATCCGTCTGTACTTTTTCTCCTTACGGAAGGTATTGACGCAAAACATTAATTCAGAGGCGCGGGTCGGACAGGTGGGGGGTAGGCGGATTTCCTTTGAATAAATTTGATCCGGCGTCAATAATAGAGTCACGATAAATATGAGAGCCTTTTCTGTGCTCCTGTCCGATGCCGTGAGCGCGATAAAAAATTCATCAGAAATTCAACGAGCAGGAAGGATGCCCCTATAACAATGGAGTTTCTTCGGCATATAACATCACTGATTTATAAGAATCCGATAAAGACTCGGGCGCATTACCTTCAAGAAAATTATGCTAAAATATACAAGAGTGTGAAGAATGGAGCGGGGCCCCTATTTTTTCGCCGGAGATGATTTATCTTAATAGCTCAGCTGCTGGAAATGAAAGTTCATGTTGGAACAAATCATTCCCGTTGATTTACAGCGCAGTGGAGGGCGCTTTTACAGGGTGTTTAACGCCCCGTGCTCAGTCATCGTTTTACGATACGGTCTAAAGGGGTATGTGTGAAATATGCCCCGGTTTAAATCAAACTTCGGAAGGAAGCGGTGTCGCGGCACTGCCGATAATTTGGAAAAAAAATGACCGGTTAAATCGAGGAAGGAAATTGGAATGCTTTACAGAGGGACGGGAATATATCATAGATAAATGCATACGTACCAATTATTTTACTTTTTCTGGAATCTGTTTACTCGTCCGGTAAAGTATAAACCTTCCGTAGGTACTTGTTACATAAATAACTATTAAGAATTAATAGAAATAAATAGGATTTAATTAAGTTTATACCTTAAATTGCGATTTTCTCGAAAATGTTATTATGTAATCTACCTAACATTTAACTAGTTAAAGCCTATTCCTATACCTACGTAGGGTATCAAATAGAACAACAAAAATTTTGACATTTTTATTTTAACTTTTACGAACTGTGACACTTAAAATAAAATATTTTTAACAAAAAACAAAACCCACTTCAAAAAACAAAAAACTAAAAAACAGCACTAAAAAGTGAAAAATAATTACGTTATTCATTCTTACATAGATGACAATCAATTTATTAGGCCAATAATATACCTACAATTATTGTTATTTTTGGAGCCGGTGCCAGCCAAGGTTTACAAACGTATAACGAAGCAGCGTAGGTATACATCTCTAATTGTATTCGACTAGAAGTTTGAATTTATGTTTATTTGTATTGTTGTGTCGCTTTAGGCAGTATTCAATTGTAAGTGAACATTGTATAATTGTATGTATGTGAATAATTGTATATTATTGGCCTAATAAATTGATTGTATTCTAAGTAAGAATGAATAACGTAATTATTTTTTAGTTTTTAGTGCAGTTTTTTAGAACAGATTTTCAAGAATAGTTTTCGGATTCACAATTTGATCCGATAGATTTTTTTATTAATTTAAATATATTTAAATTAGGGTTGTGACCGGCGCACTCGCCATTTGTTCTGGTATATCTTCGGATTCCAAGGTCCAGTGCCAATAAAACTAAAAATGGGACCCACTTGAAAATACCCACTTTCCAACAAAAAGAGAATTTTTTAAATTACTTTATATATGACGGAGTTCTGAGGTAACAAACATAAAAAACAAACGAATTGAGAACCTAATTTTTTTGAAGTCGGTTAATAACTATTAGAGATCTGCACGGGCCTTTTTTTTCAGGCCAGGCCCAGCCCGAAACCCGAAAATTTAAAATACATTACGACCCGGTCCAACCCGACGCAATGCAAAAAAAAATTCATCAAGACCCGGCCCGACATGACTCGGCCCGGCTCGGCCCGCACTTTAATGAGGTTAAAAAATAGTCTTCATTCAGACTTAAGTACATGGCTCAAAATAATCCATTAAAAAAAACAAAAATAAAAATATAAAAATATTTAAGTAGGTACCTACAGTATAACAATATGTTAACAGTATTTGTCTTTCTTATTACTGTGTAAAAAAAGAATGCTGTCAACGTGTTCAGGTGCCAAGCGCGTCTATCTTTCTTATCGGCATCGGCGCGCGGTGTGGCCTCGCGGCTCCTGCAAGAGACAACTCGCAATTTTGGACCCTTATAAACTCAGCGTAAACGAAAAAAAAAAAAAAAAAGGATGCATACTGTCAATAGTTATGAGGAGATAAACTTCATTGTTGAGCAATAGAATAGAATAATACTGATTTATACTTATTAGGTATTTAAAAATGCGTTGCGGTGCTGAACTGAACCATTAAGTCCGAAGTGACCCGAACAGTCTGACCCAGCCCGACCCGGACTGATAGATTTCATAAAGGTACCTGGCCGTACCGGGCCGGGTCGGGCTTTTTACGGGCCAGCCCGGCCCGTGTAGATCTCTAATAACTATATCTATCAGTATAGTTATCAGTTTCGGAAAAAAATGACAGGTACTTAGACAGCGTTTCGATGGCCAAGGCGAAGACAACGGCTTTGTTTTAAATGCGAAATACGAAGATATCTGGTACAAGTCGCTCTCATTTATTTCTGAAACAGTATACGTGTGCTTCAGCTGCTATGCCTCTGCAGATATTGAATTACATGAATACGAGTATTATTTAATTGAGGGTTGGCATTTGCGCAATTTCTATTTTAATTTTGAAATTTTGATAGAAAAAGCTGCACAAGCGCACACTGAGGTGACAGAATGCTGCTATGCATCATTTGGTCTTATTTAGATATATATAATCGATTAAAATGGACAAGGTATTAAATGTGCATGTGCATCAAAACAATTGAATTTCTATGAACTCTTTACCGCGAGTTATTTACGGAAGAGTGGAATATGTAAATTTAAAAAAATCACTACTTTTTTATTTTTTACTTTAAAAAAATAATAGATTCGTTAGTTTTAAGTTG
Source organism: Tetropium fuscum (assembly GCA_964058915.1). Taxonomy (NCBI): domain Eukaryota; kingdom Metazoa; phylum Arthropoda; class Insecta; order Coleoptera; family Cerambycidae; genus Tetropium; species Tetropium fuscum. The sequence goes on from CAXKVY010000645.1 coordinate 107,744, forward strand.
CTTTTTAATAGTGTCCTTTTTTATTTATTAAAGTTGTTTTTCTATATAAATTGAAGTTCTGTCAAATTTTTAATGTGTTTTTAAAACTTTGTGTTCAAAGTTCTCATAAGATGCAGATACAATATACATATGAAGAAATGTACAAGAGGCCAATTTAATAAAAATCCGAATTCATGATTTTTTTCATACATTTTATATTGTGATATTTTTTAATATAATAATAATTTACACTAACAATATTTGTTGATTTAATAAAAATAAAGTAGAAAAATAAATTTGGAGAATGTTGGCGAATGCGCCGGTAATTCTACTTAAAAATAACAATTGAGCAAAAAATACAATTGTGACTTTTACTAATATATAATAATCTACGCTGAAAGCAAACCCTCATTTCGATCGCTCGTTTCTCCATTTCAATCCATTTGAAAAAATTAAATTAGTACTTTTTTGTAGAAAATTTTATCAGGAACAATTATATATTTATAATATATTTTGGCGTATACAATTTTCTGTATGGTCAGAATGGTTTCTGAAGAAAACGCCAAAAACCACCGCAATGCGTGTAGGGTACTTTTTCTTTTTTGGGTTTTGGAAACACCTCCTTATGTGCATTTTATAAATGCACCAAGGCATAGGCATATAGTTTTTTTCTAATTATACTAATATTACTGGACTAATAAGGTTTACTCAGGACAAGTGCCCATCTCTATTCCTCTCCCTCCATACATTATCAGTTCTATAAGGATCAGTATTTGGTCCGGTGGTTTTGTAGATAATTTAAGAAAATTTAGGAAATTTAAGAGGTTTAGCCTCTTAACGGTTATGGTGGATCCGCAGCTGTTGTATTTGACTGTAAATAAAAACATTCTTGGTAGTTGCTAATACAATTATTGCTAGGTTTGTGCGCTGAAGCCGTTGTAGTAGAAGAGAGCGAGCCTGGTTACATATCCCATGGAGTGGTGTCAGAAAAACACCATTTACCGTACACATTTATACATTCCGTATATGTATCACTCAGCGCAATGCCATTGGTCAGATTCGAATTTTAAACAAGTCAGAGTTTGAGTGTGAAATATGTGTATAGAATGTAAATCGGTGCCAAACGCGCATACGGAATGTAACAGTTGCTAGAGCTTGATGCGCGTTATGCGGGCCCAAATTGCAGCAATAACGCGAATATGTTTCCGAGTTTAGATGCACTATCCGATCCTGGCTATACAAGACAAGACAAAATATACAAGAAAAGCGAAAGTGCGAATATGTATATTGCACAAAATAAAAACAAATGAAAACAGATAATATACGAGTGACATATTTAGTGCGATAACTCATGTTTAATTGCATTTGGTTGTATACTTTTTACATTTTGTCATAGATTATGTTTCTCTTAGGTCTTCTCTTAGCGAATTCTCCACTTGATTAACGTAATATAAGACTACTCTTACTCCCCCTTATTATGCCGATTTTCCTTCTGTTTAATGCTGTAGGCAGTGTAGGCTGAACTTTGATCTTGAACTTATCTTCACTTGCTTCAATCGTTGACAAAGTATTCGACATTCTAAAAATTGTTGGAATCCTCAGTGGTCATTTCATTTACGTCTAAAAGGTTTCCTTCCTTTTTATTATTATTGGCATTTGTAGGTATTTGTAAATTATTTTGTTACATTTCGTATGCGCGTTTGGCACCGATTTACATGCGTATACAGATTTAGAACTCGAACTCTGATTCATTTTAAATTTGATCTGACCAATGGAATTCGGCTGGGTGCCAAATACATATACGGAATTTATACATTCCGTATATGCTCTTACCGTAGAATCAAATCCGGTCTGTCGGTATTGCGTAAATTTCGCTGGAAAGTGAAACTTTCAAACTGTATATAGATCTTCTCCACCTATAAGTACCCTTCACTTCAATACACTTCATAATGAGGCAGCTATTAAATCATAAGCGCCGCAATTTTGGCAGTCGAGTGTTAACCGCTGGGGCATATCGCTATGTCGGGTACGTTTTTATATACATACCTACTTATGCAGAAATCCGACGAAAATGTCTCTCTCCAAACATTTCTGAAGTTTGTTTGAATAATGCCGGTGCGGTGGTGATCGCCAAAGGAAAGTTGTCGTATTATTAAGGATTATTTTGAAAACTTTGGCGGAACTTGAATAAATAACGATTTAACTCGTGTTCTCCTTCTAATGAGGTCTGTAGGAATCCTTTTTGTGGCCGCGAAGTTTTGCGTTGATTCGGAAGCTGCGGATTATTTCCGTCAGAGTACAATATGCTGGGCGGAGATTAGAGTTTTAATGGAATTTGAATACATATTATTGCAGACATTAAAATTGAGGTTAATAGGTCGGTCGTTAGATACTTTATATGACTCTAATAAATAATGAGGTATATATGCTGCCTGTATGCACAGAATATTATGCAGTAGTTAATTTTTTCAATACGTTATCTTTTTTGTTGATTGTTGCAAGATCATCACTTTCTATTTCTATTCTATTGGAAACTTTAAATACGGTTTTTTTAAGTCACTCTATGTATTTATATTAAAATTTTTTCACGATCGCTCTTATTCTCAATCGCACGAGCATTCCATTGGTACAAATAATGAATCCAGAACGCGTGAAAATCATCATTGACCCTGATATTTATTTTATTCATACATCCGATTTCAATAAAGCCATCCACTGACGCACACGCATATGCCAAATCCTAAGCCGCTAAATCCTGGCCTTCCAAATAGCGAATGAGTCGCAAAAGATCGAGATTCGTGAGAATTATTCCAACGGCCGGCCACGCCGGATTGTTTGACCTTTGTGGGCGTTTGCCCAGATATAATCCTGCTATTTTGTTCTGCGGTTTGGCCGACATCAAAACTCGTTTACGTTCCGCCGTGTTATAGAGCGTAGAAGTAATCGTTATAAATTAAATGCAGATGCTCACGCTAAAAAACAATCGGGTATGCAAATGTGTTTTATTTATTTTTTGTAAAAATATTTTGTCCCAGAAAGCCATAAGACGTCTTAACGCGGTCTAAAGTACCTACTAATCATGTAATTCCTGGGAAAGGCGCTTCATGGCAAAGGTTGAAGTGGAAATAACATATATACACAATTTAGATAATTACATCGACCTTCACCAACAAATTACAAACAGCTATGGTAACCTTGATGGATAATCAAACACAAACATGAGAGGATGTACATTTACAAGGTGTTGGAGCTTAATATTTTAATAGATTTTCGTACATATTATTTAGTCCAGTAATAGCGTAAGTAAGTTGTCTTTAGCTGGAAAATTTTGATATTCTGTAATTTTATCAGGTACACGTTGCTTAAAAAAAGTGGTGCTAAGATCATTACTGTCTTCATCTTCATACACTATCTTCCAATGCTTGAGGCATGATATCACATGTATTGTCACAGTTCGAATAAATTATAGAATTATAGAAAAGGAGGACTCAACCGCAGTCCTTCTTTTTTATATCCACATGATCCCCGACATCTATTTTCTTGCATTTAGAGGAAATTAGTTTAACAAGATCTGCTTTAGCAGGGCCAGACCATTTTTGGACTTCTTCTATCGGTTTGCAGATTTTTCACTACCAATTCTTTGCTGTACTTGATGATACCTGATGCTTCTGTAGGGGGCCATGATACGATGTTAAATTTATTCATTTATATGCTGATTTTATGAAGCATTTGTGCCTATAAATAATGTTCAGAGGTATAAATTCCTATTTACTATTATAGACGTCAATTATGCGAGGATGGTATTCTCCAGCTTTAGCTATAGTGTCCTTGTCTGCATTTATTTCTCTAAATAGTTTTATAACTTCTCAATTTTACGGTTTTTTCGCAACGCATTAACAATTTTGACCTTGCTCCGATTGATCGGAGACGACGCCGTCTAGTAGCCGAATGCATGCAAAAATAGGTGTTTTTTTGCAACAATTCTATCTGTTATACGGTTAATAGTTAGAGAGATGGCGACAATAAAGGGCTGTTGGCACACGTTGGAAGAAATGCTTCCTTTCATGTAGTCTGATCCCCCCCCTATACAAATTCGAATTGGATAATAGGGGTCCAGCACGTCAATGCTTGATGCTGCGGCGCTCTTAACGAAAAATGCCCCGAAAATTCTAAAGTTTGTGCCACGAAATAGCAGAAAATGATTTTAGTGCATCTGGGAGACCTGCCGAAAAAATATTTTGTGCCAATTTCCCCCGCACATAAACTGTAAGTCTACGAAAAAAACCGATCTTAAACGTTTCGTATTTATAATAACAATCTGGAAAAAATATTTTCTGTCAAAATCGATGGCACGAAAGCGTGTCAGGTTCGCGGAAAGTGCGCTAGTAAAGTAAAATGCGTCAAGTAAAATTTTGTAAAAATACTTTAATTTGGTAACAGCTACATGCTTCACGGTATCTTATATTTTTCGGTGCGATGAATCGATTGCGCTAGGTAGCAACCCTTCCCGAACCCCCCGATTCGCCTAAATGGGCCAAAACGACCGTAATTTTGGTGAAAGGGCCAAATTATTGTGCAAAATATCATGATCGTGTTTTTTGACGGAAAATAAGAATATTTTACTGTTATTTGAGTTTTACTGTTACTGACTATTTTTGCGACAAATGCGCCCATCGCCTGCAAATATTTTATCAAATTCAACAGTTAGTTAGTTTTTGATGATGTTGATTTGCTGAGAGCTCGATAGGAAAGCCTTTATTTTAAAAATACTCAAGGATTAAAAAATACATATTTTTAACTAAAAATTACCACCACGCCGCAGTTTGCCTAACGATTTTAGATATTTTTGAGTATTCATGACCAACAGGGGTTCAGAAAGGCCCAAATGTGGAAAACATCCAAAATCGTTGGGCAAACTACAGGGTGGTAATTTTTGGCTAAAAATATGTATTTTTTATCCTTGCGTATTTTTAAAATAAAGGATTTCCTATCGAGCTATCAGCAAATCAAAAGCACCAAAAATTGACTTCGATATAAATTATTATAAAGTATCTGAATCTCAGCCTCGCCGTCAACATACCTGACAATTATCTTGAACCATCATACCTCACCCCTGTCTCGCCGGTCGCGTGTGTATTCTTGTATTCTTGCTTTTATTACAAGTGTAGTCGGAATTAGAGTCGAGAAGACAGATTAGATCCCAAGTGTTTTTATTGCTTATAATCTCTTCCTTAAGTATTACGGATTTTATATCCTTAGGTATTAGGGGCAGAAGATATTTCCTTGGAGTCAAGCTTGGATTATTCCTTGGACTCAGTATCTCAGTATTCCTTGGAGTCAGAATCCCGTCTTCGATTTTCCCCCCATGCGTTGCCATGTGCACTTTGGCCCTTTTAAAATACAACACGAGATACATCACCCCTTGCTTGTGCAATGGCAGCTGCCCAGAGTCCCCCAGAATCTCCAGGAATCAATGTAAATAATTCGGGTTCTTCAAGTATATATAATTCGGAGTCTTAAAATGTACAAGTATCTCGCCTGCCCCTGCTCAGAATTACTGGGAATCGTTTAGCATTGCTCAGAGAGACTCCAGTGATTTTAATATTCTGATTGATGGTCCACACCACATGAGGTTTTTGGATTTGGGAATACAGGCAAACCTGTATAGCAGAAAGATTTTTTGGTATCGATTATGATGACTACCTAAGCGACTGTGATCTAGAGGATTAATAAATATATAATTTATGCAATTCATCTCTAAATACGGTAGTGAAAATCAATCATACATTATTTTCATTTTTCCCCTTATTTAAAAAAAAAGTATCCGCCTTCCTTCCATTTATCTTTCAAACCGCAGGAATTACTGTGATAAAAAGACATTTCATTTGCAATGTAATTTAAAAGGAGAATTTTTAGAGACCCTACATTTGGAGAAATAGAGGATAAAGAGTCTCGTTTTGATTTAGTCTAAGGGCCCTATCTGAAAGAGTATCAGAAAACCTTGAAATATTTTGAAATATTTTATATCAGTCTGTAAAAGAAACAAAGGGGCACAAAAAATAACATTCCAGCGGGTCTGCGACAACGTCGACCCACTCTATTCGTACCATCCCTCTGCAGAGAAAAACTATCCGCACATTTCTTGGGACTTATTCAAGGTTGTATTGTCGTTTCTGCCTAGCCGCATAATGGGGAGGCGTGAATCTCTCATTTGCATGCATAGTTTACGATGGTTATTATCGTTTCTACCAGTTTGATCAACATTTGCCATTTACAACAAAATCTGAAGATGGTCAAGACTTTGAGTAATGCGCCAATGTATATTCCTTGACCGATTATAATAATTTTCTATTCTTGACGATTTTTTTTCAAAGGCGACCGTTTTCGAGAAAAATTCCATGAAATTTTGGTCCGAACATGGTACTATTGAAAATGCATTTTCGCCCGTTAATGGGTTAATGTACGTTAGTTTGGGCCAGCAGTTTACTTACGTTAGTTTGGGGGCCACTGATTTAGCTACGTTAGTTTGGGTCTCACATTCTGGAGCCGAAAAACTCTTATTACAAAATACAATGGGCAAATTTTCCAAAGTGTCAGGAAAACATATCCAAAAAATATTAACCATATTCTACCACCAAATTTGATAATGTTTTCTCTTTTCATATTTTTCGAAATACCGCGCGTATATCGTAAGAAGTTTGCGCAAATTTTCCGGTAACCTGTTGGTTTTTTGTTTGTCCACTTGGGAATTTTTTTCCCTACCGTGGTAACTTTGAGTTTGAAGATAGAGGACACGATGTGCAGCAGTTTCAGAGTCATCCGCTATCCTGGGAGTTCAGGACAATAGGGAACATAACTAAAATTTTACAAATAATAATAATACTAAAAAAACAGCGTAACGTTGTAATAAAACGTGTAGTTCACAAAAAAAACAATATTTCTAATTCCGCGTTAATTTCTAAATCAATATGAAGGATCTAAATAGCGATAAAATTAAAGCGGCCCGAAACAAGCTGTGACGTCATAACCTGCAACAGTCGGTAGGCGTTGCGCCGGAAAGCGGCCGAATGAACTATGAAATTAGGCGGTCGAGTGTTGGGATCTCCCGTAGGCGACCGAATTTATGTGCTGGGGAAATTTGCAGATAATATTTCTTCGGCAATCGGCAGGTCTCCCAGATGCCGTAAAATCCTTTTTTGCCATTTCGTAGGAAACTTGAATTTTCGGGGTACTTTTCGTTAAGAGCGCCGCAGCATCATGCATTGACGTGCTGGACCCCTACTACCCAATTCTAATTTGTATATGGAGGATCAGACTACATGAAAGCAAGCATTTTTCCACCGCGTGGCAATAGCCTTTTATTGGCGCCATCTCTCTAACTATAAGATAGTTTCAAATAGACACAAATTCCAAACTATTCTATTCCAAACAACGCAATGCAATAAATATGGTATCAACGATATGTATAAGGTTTCTGAAATCAACATTAGTTACAAATTCATGGAAATCTATATAAAGGGAAAACTTTACGCGTTTGTGTATGTATTCTCCATTAAAAAGTTATAACGAGAACGGAGCAAGTTAAATGTAAATGTTAGCAAAATGGTTAGATTTTAAAAAATGTAGAGAAAATGGTGTAGTTTAACTTATTACATAATCATTTCTATTGTAAAATCAACCATAAACAAGATATGTATAGTTTCCGCCAGAAATAAAAAAATTGTGTAAATACTTATTTGCTAAGTGTTGGTCCAACAAAGATACCACCAGTACTAATTCCAAATAGCAACCAGGGTCGGTTTCCCTTTATTTTGGCGTTTCACAAAATAACTTTTTAACATAATTTTTAAAATATTTTATTAATTTTTCTTATGAGCTTATTGATAAATAATTCCAATTACTAAGGAGCTTTATTTTAAAGTAACAAACAATATACCTACAAGTACGTGTGGTTGCTGCGTGGTTGCTGCTACTTACACTGCTCAGAAAAACTAAGCCCGACCCTGGCGCGGTTTGTTTAATTAGGACGTTAGAATAATTAGGACGAGGAACTAATCCGATCCAACAAACCGATATCTTGAGCAGTCGAGTCGGCGGATCCAAACAAGGAGAAATAACGTTTTACAAGAATAATTATTTCTGACGAGTAGTATACAATAATTCGAATGCGGCAAAAGTCCGAGGTGGCAAAATAAAGCAGTTCTAAATACATATAAAATCATCAAATGCTAAAACTGTACTGGACTAATTTATAGACAAGAAATTATAGCAGATAAAAATTCCTTCCTTTCTATAAGAGTAGCTTGTAAGCACACATTTTAATTCCAATAAAATCTATTTTTGTACAATGTAGATGTCCTCAATTTAACTGCACCTTTATGATAATATTTAAAATAATTATACACTTACTCGGTAGTTTGGCGGCTTCAAAGAAATACCGCAGAAAGGGATTTTGCAATGTTTTCCTTTTCTGAACATATTTTCTCTAATTTATCGGATCAATAAAAGTAACGTAAAAATAATGGCAAGATTCGTATGAAATTACCCTGTATTGGTAGCGCTGGCAATGGTACGCAGTTTACAAAGAGCAGCCAGTCAAGGTGTCGTGGAAGTAATCTTTAATAAGAAAAAAAATATCGCTCTGGTCGATTATCCATAAGAATACTTTAGACAGTAAAAGCTCGCATAGGAACATCATTCCTACGGCCTTTTAGCACACAAAAATGTTCGAGAAAATCTGGACAGTGACCCGCAACTCCAACACGAGCGTGAGGCAATCTAGCCGGAGGTCGGGTCGATTCGGGTCTTGCAGGCAAAGGGCATGAAGAACATTATTAGACAGATAGAGATTATTCTCTTAAAAAATATATTCAAAATCTCATAAAAAGCACATTTAAATTTAAAATGGGTCTAATTATAATAAATATGACATATTCAATAATGATTAGTTTGTTTGCATTGTATCCCAAACAATTTAGATATGCTAATAATGTTACAAGTTGTATCTCTAATTATTTTAGCTGATGTAGAATCTGCCCGTTAAACCATAAATTTCATGTCCACGCCGATTGCAGGCAGAAAATAACCAATTCCGCGTCCCATCTCCAATAGATTGAATTTGCACGGATGCATTAATAAATAAATCTCGTTTTGATAGCTAGAAAAACGTGGCGCTCACGTTCGAACAGGCTTCGATAAAGCCGGGGTCATTACGAGGGGCGACAAATTATAGCGGGCCGTGACGACGAATTGGCTCTGCTTTGGAGGCGCACACAAACGTTGGATTGACGACGCTTATTCGCTGATATCTAGACGGTAGACAAGCGTAAACAAGCAAAAATTATTAAACGGTATACAAGCTTATTGACAAGTGTCCGTTGCCAAAAGCGAGGATGCGTTCGATCCGGTGCAATCGAGCATTTACAAAGGAAAACATTAGACATACATCTGTGTTTTATGTATACCAAACACGTTTGAATTATTTTATATACAGCTGCTTGGAGAAAATATCCACGTAATTACATATATACCATATACAGGGTGCATAGTGATTTGAACAAGTGTGTTAAAAATAAGACGGGAAAAAATTATTGATATTTATTACCTCGCATGATTAATGGACATGAAAACCTACATTTTTAACGAATGTGTTACGGGATTTAATAAATACAGTACTCGAAACATTTACTTTATCTATAACATACATATTATTCAGTATGTATGTTATGGAGGATAGGCTCATTAGCTACGTGGCGACAAATGTGGAATTTAGCCGGTAGTGCGTCATCACATTAGGCTAGACAGGGTACTACATTTCTTAAGACTGCTATACACCATGTGACTTTTCAGAATCATTTTCCATCATCACCCCGCATCAAACAGCCTCTAGGGGCGCGATACCTAAGCCAGTGCATACGAACTCAATTTTAATTCGCGACGGAAATGTTGCCGCTCCTTTCCGTCGTTCTAGCTCTTGCACTAGCAGTACTAATTCGCATGTTGGAAGCGGCGGACGGTACGAATACACATAGTATTACTTACGCTAAGTAATTTATTATGTGAATTTAAAATTCAGTCCATTCAAAATCCTTTCCCTCTGGAAGTATTAGCACAAAGTAAATCTAATCATAACAAATGGAAACCCATTTATTTCCAACAGATAAAATACCCAAATACAGGAAACGTATAATAATGACAGGAAATGTATAATAATTAGTCAAAGTCAAAGAGAATATAATACTTGAAGACAAAAATATAAATCTAACTCAAGTTGGATTTATGTTTAGTTAGGTATCTATACCTACCTAAAAATAAACAATTTGATAATTTAAATAATTTCGCTAATGGACAACAATATGTATATTAATGGTTATTCCACTTATTTGTTATTGTACATACTTCTTAATAACAAAGAATTTAGTTATACTTTTCAAACTATCACGCCTGTATCATACAGGTTAGAAATTGAAATAAATAAATTGCAGATGTTACAAATTGGCGACTTGCGAATAACATTGGTACGGGCAAATTGACGACAAAAAAGTAATTTTTGGAACTAAAAAAATTAAGTTTTACTGTTTCGGATCATCGGTATTATTGTTATATCAAAATTAAATAGATACAGTTTCTTCTTTCACTGAATGAGATTATCTGTTCCACGTTGAAGATAAAACCACTACTTTTGAACAACATGAACTTTAAAAGTTTCCTTTGTATACAGTATGTCCGCGGGTTGAGTTTACAAGAGGACGAATGGACCAAAAAGAGCAAAGATACGGAAAAAGGCATTCACGATAAAAGTTTTCGCTTATTTAGAAAATACTAATCACCATGACGAACTTCAATTTTGTTATACAGGGTGGGTAAAAAACACAAAAATGTTATTTAGCGTAAGAGGAAACATACCTTATTTTGCCAGATACGAAAAAAAGGCATTCTTGATACAAGCAATGCTGGAAAAAATAATAAGATAATAAGTCACGTTAGCAAAATTTTTTTTTTCTTACAAGGAACAAAGTACAAATTAAAATACTTCTTACTCAAGTGTAATTTTAAAATAATACGGATATAAATAATATCCTCAAATCCTTAAATGTCATTAATATTTTATGTACTCATTCCTACTAATTTCAGTCCCTGAACAACAACATTGAAGGTTCTCATGGTTATTCGTATTTTCTAAAGAAGTAAAATCTTTTATCAAGATTGTAGTCTAGTCAACAAGTAGTCGGTGTAGTCGGTCAGCGCGCATGGAAGTCACATCACCTGGTTTTAGCCCAAATTTTATACTTGAAGTTTGAGGTTATCGAAATTGGCGTAGTAGAGGATACTAGATAGTGTTATCTACTCTTTACATCTTTAAAGTTGGCTGTTACGTCATAGACATAAACCATACGAATCAAATCAGAATTGCATTAGTCAAATGTGTGTTGAAACAACTCGTCCTGATGTATACAAACCTTACTCGTTCCCCGATGAGAAACACAAATATAATCACACATATAATGGAATTATTTTTGTTGTTACTCTCGTTTTATATTTTTTTAACGAACATCGTATGTTGTAGATTAAGAATAATTTAGTTACGTACCAGCCAACTTTAAAGATGTAAAGAGTACCTAGTTTATCTATGATATATATGTGTGATTCTAAAGATTTTGTTTCTATATGATTGTATACGGTGATGGTTTGCTGTTAAAAAAGTAGTTGCATTTATTGTGTTTACTCGCACGTATTTTTTTTCATTGGAAGTAATTCTTTTAATTGCAATAGCCGTTCATAGCATTTTTCATAGCCGTCGCCGTCGCGTCGTTCAAATACAATTTTTTGCACGTTATCGTTGCGAAAATCGTCACTAACTTCACACCAAGTTACTGTTAGGAGCGTGGAAGCCGTAATTCGAATGCGGAATGTGGAATTCCACCTCGATATCAGAGCTGATTTCACGTATTCGATTGCAACTGTTTATTTTCACTTCAATTTCAAAGAAAATGACAACAAAATTACATTCTAATAACAATATTGATAAAGTATTTAATCTTTAAGTAAACAAAAGAAGCAAAAACACATATAACTAGTTATCTGGGTCAGTGACCTACATCGAGAGCCAGTTGTATGGGCAGTGACGTAAGAAATCACTGGCGATAAATGCAAATATTATACGTTGTTGATTTAATGATCTGTTGTTGAATGTTTCATTGCAATAAATACACAGATTATATATTATATAGACTTAATGCGTGTAATTTTAATTGTAACATCGCCACCGTTTGTTTCATAGCATATTATTATTGTTAAAATTGATACTACAGTGTTTTCGTTTGATATACAAACTATAGCAAAAAAATGTGCGGCATTTTACAAAGAAAACCCGTTCCAATTACTACAGAAGCGGTGAATCACATCACTATGCAATACAAAAGGATATTTATTGTAAAATTGTATATCGCCACAATTTCTTGTGAAGTTCTAGGAGACCCTAGTTCTAGGGTCTCCAGTTCGCGGCTTACCATATCGGTCGATATCCCTCTCCAACTCATATAAATCCCATTTCCCTTCTCGCTCACTTAGAAGACACCTGCATGAACAAGCCGGCGATTTACTGGTTTTACTGCTTAGTGGCGTATCATCATGCGCAACCAAGGTTACGTGACTTCAAAAGATGTCTTAATATGTCATATGTGCAAAACTTTGGGCCAAAAGATTATGTAGTTTTGAATGTATTAATATATTGAAAAAAATGTGCATGCTACGTGTACAACTTAGTGCTGAATTTAGCCAATAGCAATTTAAAATAAAAGAAAGAAATTAAATTGCTATTGCCCAGCAAGGACCACGGGGAGGTAAGATCGCCCCTTGCCAGGATAGAACGTGGTTAGGTTACTTATGATTAGTATAGGTAATTAGTATAGGTAGGTAAAGACTGTTTGTAAAATGTATAACAAATGAACTCACCAATTTGCGGGATATGTTATCACTTGCACATATAGTTACACTAACATTGCTATTTTTCACTTATTAGTAGCACCCTTCACAAAAATTCATTCAGAAATTCATATCACTATCACTATCTGAAAATAAGTCACTTTCACTACTGTCTTCATTTACATTTATTATGACTGATTAAACGGGGGTATCCGGAGTATCCATCATAATATCGAGATCCCACATTCTTGATTCTACCTTCTTCATATGGTCTATACATTTTATCCAGTTGGCCGCATTTACTTCTTTGATTGCGCCACTGAGAATCTTTTTCACATCAGCTAACTTAAATTATAACTTTTTCTAGCAAATTTCCCTTTTATTTGCGCCCAAATAAGCTCAATTGGGTTCAGTTCGCAGTGATATGGAGGCAATCGAATCACCTCGATTCTACTTGCTTTGGCCATTTCATCCACTACATACTTCTTGAAAGCTGGAAAATGTTGCCTTGCCAGTGTCAACAATTCAGCTTTAAGTATTGAATCATCGTGTTCAATGTTTCTTTCTTCCACCAGTCTTTAATTTGCCCTTTCCGCCATGCAGTTGTGGGCGACTGTTCTATTCTACTATAATGATAAGAAGCATTATCCATCACTATAACAGATCCAGGTTGTATTTTGTCCAGAATTTCTTTGAACCAATCCCCGAAAACGGCGGAATTCATGTCTTCATGGTAATCGCCTGTTTTTTAGGATCCGAAGGTTAAAAGACCGTCATTTACAAAACCACATTCACTTTTTGATTTTATATAAATTAAATTGAGTTAACATTATTGTTTTTTTATTTTATTTACTATATTAGGATAATTGCGCGCGCCACTGAGCACCGCATTGCATTAGTTTGCATATCAAACGAAAGCACTGTAAATTTGTTTATCATCAACGAGTGAACGGTATCCACGAGATATCAACGAGAGTTATCAGCGGCTCAGGTCGGTCCTAAATGAATGTCACGTACACGGGGAGAAATAAAAAATCCCGCCACTATGTTGCAGAAGGCAAAAACTAATGAAAGTATTAGACCCTTGTATATTTCCAATATATCATTCATTCGGCGGGCGGTTCATTCCGGACCTAGCTGGACCGCTGCCACATCGATCAAAAAGCACCATTTACTTTTTGATGGAGTATTCCACGGCGATTTCTCATAACACCAGATATCCGACCTGCCAATAGTCTATATGTCGGACAACCCTCCAAGACACGAAACCATAAAATTTGGTTTATGGCAGGGAATGAGCAATGATCAGTCATCAGAATGATCGGGCAGCGCTGGGGTAGCGGGCGGATTACGTTTAGCGACCCGAATTTACGTCGTAAAGTTCTCTGGCTGGACTTTAAGCGGGGCCACCGCGCGGTATATAACATCTTACAATCGCATTTTGCTTGGAATATAGCAATCATTAGAAGTAATTCCAGCTAGCAGATTACAGATAATTGTGTTAGGAAGGTCTAACATGTCGTAAAGTCCATGGAAAGTACAGTAAGTAGTAGGTCAAATATATTGAACTCGTATCGAGACTGTATTTAACTATCGTGTTTACGTTTGATATACGAACTACAGCAAACAATTGTGCGGCATTTTACAAAGAAAACCCGTAATAATTACTACAGAAGCAGTGAATCACATCACTATGCAATGCAAAAGGATATTTAGTGTAAAATTGTATACCGCCACAATTCGGTCGCTATTCCCCTTCAACTCATATAAGTCCCATTTCTCTTCTCGCCCACTTAGAAGACACCTGCGTGAACAAGTCGGCGAATCCTTGCCAGGATAGAGCGTGGTTAGGTTAGTTATTATTAGTAAAAATTTATAACAAATTAACTCACCAATTTGCGGGATATGTTATTATATACACATATAGTTACACTCACATTGGTATTTTTCACTTATTAGTAGCACTCTTCACAAAAATTCACATCAGAAAATCTCATTAAAGGTGAGATTTTTTTGGGGCTTTGCTTTGTTACTCCTTGATGTGCGTAGTTCTTCCATTGCACTCCTTTGTATAAAAGCACTATAACCTATAAACACTATATACTATATTCTATAAATACTATAAATAACACTATAAAATATTAACTATAACCAATGATTTTACAAGCACTAGACACAATTATTATAAAAACACTCGAGCACTCCTTTTAAACTTCACGTTCACGTTCGATTTCGCGTTGTAAACACCTACCTAATACAGTCAAGGACACAATAACTCACCGAACACCTACAACTGCCACTGAGACATTAACAAAACATATCCGTTAATACAACGCGCCAAAGTATACCTATATGCTTGCGCCACCACCTATATATGTCTTTCAGGCGATACCAACAGATGAAACGTTCGCTCGGAAAAAATAAAAACAAATACACCTGCAGTTCGCATCCGTTTGCAATTTGTTTTTGTTATAATATAAATTAAATTGAGTTAACATTATTGTTTTTTATTTTATTTCCTATATATATTAGGATAATTGCGCGCACCATTGAGTACCGCAATCCATTAGTTTGCATATCAAACGAAAGCACTACATAGACAATTTTTATTTAACAATAAACAGTAAGTACTTAACTATAAACGATAAATGTTTAAAGCAAAATTTGTCACAGGTTTACGTCTTTTCTCGAATACACTGCACTTCCATTACGTAAAAATATAATTGATAACCGTGCATATACATGTAGGTATTTGATAAAACCTTACGGAGCGACGGCAACTCTTGAATCCGGAGGTTAGTAGAGCGTACGCCTAGCATTCCATAGATGTCAAGTTAGAATACCGCAGCTTCGGCTTGTTCCTTTTTCTAAATTTAATTAGATACTTTAAAATACGTGTATATGGCATAAGGTGTGCCCACGAGGAGCAGTTGGTTTCCCAAAATTATTTTTAAATTATTACGTTACAGGAATTGTGTCACAAGGTTGCCCCACTGAACCTCTGCCTTAAATCTGTCACTACGACCAGTACGATCTCAGTTACAGCGCATGCGGGCTCCGAATTCAAAAGTTGCCGTTGCTCTCCAAAAGTCTTGTGAGAATTTGAGGTTATGGAGGTAATATATAATTTAAATATGTATCGAGGAAAATTAAAGGGAACAACTTAAATGCTCGATATTTTATTCCCAATGTACGCTACATTTTCTAGTTAATTTATCCAAACGCATGACAAGAAAGTAAATAATATTCGATAAAAGTATTAGATGCTCGATATAAAATTCATGTGCTTGTTTAAATAATAAATTTTCAATTAAAATAATAGATACTTGATAAATAACATGATTGCTCCGTACCAATTTGAAAAGCTTCTTAAATTAATAAATATTCGAAAAAAATAATATGGGCTTGATAAATGTAACGAGTGTTCTGTAACAAATTGAAATGTTTCCTAAATTTTAATCACATACTTTAAAATACGTGTACATGGGATAAGGTCTGCCAAGGAGGACCAGTTTTGTTACAATTACTTTTTGTCACGAGTCGACGACTGACTAAATAATAAAAATACGTATACATGGCATAATATCTGCCCAGGCAGTTGGTGGTCCCAATAATATTTTTAGATTATTACATTACAGGAATTCTATCGCAACGTTGCTCGACTGAACCTCGGGATAAAAAAAATGCATTGTCTCCGCAGAGTGCTGTCCATTTAGTAAATCCCCAGTAAATATGTGTCACTACGTTCGCAGTTACAATGCATCTAGGATATGTAAGAAATAAAAAAAAACTGTTTGTCAAAAACCTTTGTCAAATATCGCTTTATCGCTTTCCAAATTAATATCTATTTGCACAGAATATATTCCTAGCGAAAGAACGGTTAAATATAGCTTACAAAAAATATACTAGCTTACAGGATAGTATTATTATACTTAACTCAAATTAATAACAAAGTCCCTGCTATATACTTCTGTGAGATTGGACTTATCGGATACATGGTATAACTTAAAAAAATATATGACGGACGTGAGCGACTTTATGTGGTTGAAGCTGCTACGAAAATAATTGAAGAGGATGATAAATCAATCACGTATGATAGCCAATAGCATTGGAATTTTGCTTTCACTGAATATTTTGTTTTGTTTTTGTAATGCATTTTACAAGTAACCCATTCCATGACCTTTTTAATAGAAAATTAAATGATCTTTATTTTTCTAAAAAGAATTTTCGTTAGTGTGAATGGTTTGAGAGTAATTTAAAAAAATCATAGTTCACACCTTTTTTAAATTGTCGGCGTTTCCTCAACTCCTCACTTTATATAAACTACCATAATAAACATCTATTAATTAAATTAAACCCGTATTAAATAAAATACGCGTTACTATGGATATAACTTTTTCGGCCGCTCACAGCGTCAGAATTAGTTATTTGTCTACCTAGGCTGCTAAATTCCTTTTCACGTACTGAGAGAAAAATTATTGCCAAGGCCGTCCCTGCGGCGAAATAATCTCGAGGTCGCTAAAAAAATGTATGGTAAAGAGAGACATTTTAATACAGGGATAGAGACCAAACGGTTCATTCATAAAATGCTAGAAGATACGATCCATCATTGTTCTAAAAAATGCAATGAGTGCGAGACAGAAAATGGAAGACGGTGGCGAATTCGACAACGCTGCTCTTTGGCCCCAGCCAAGTCAAGCCGCCAAAGATTGTAGCTAACCTTGAAAATACTTACCGATGAAAAGTAACATTTTCCGGACAAATGATTCACCCTTTTACAAACTATACAAGAATGCACCATATTTACGTAGGTACTTATTGTTCACCTAAAACGCAATAAACACAAAAAATCATAGAACACACTAAAGAAAACACAAGTACCATTCGGCAACCTCTTAACATCCGCTTTCATCCATAAATCGACCATAACGTAAAACCCGAGGAAAACGCGTCAAGCGACGTTGCCGTTGTTGAGAATTAAATCTCAATGTATATTTTCGGTTTTCACCATATATTTTTAACGCACTAAGGCAATAAAAATGACTTTTACCGAAAAGCTGATTTAAATAACATTTTTGTATTAAAATGAATCAGATCCGTTGAAATTGTCTAATTATTTGAACATCTCTTAAGGTAATTAAAGACTTCAAGTAAATTTAACAGCCTGGCAAATGTGCCATTCGGGAGAAGAAGACGGATGACGGAGAAGGATGGAACGATATTGAAACGGCCAAAAACGTAAACAATTATCTCTGTATTAAAATGTCTGCATAGCAACGAACTTTTTCTGACTAGGCAGTAAAAATACACATTTTAAGCCTGTTTTCGCGGCCGCTACAGAGGACGCGAAATGCCTATATCGCGTACGCTGTTGCACAAAAAATATATTTTTGTTACAAGTACCTAAAATACAGTTTGCCGTTACCGAATGGTAGATGAACTCTAAGAAACTTTTTAGGTACATGTTAAAAACAATATTTTTTTGACAAAGCTCCCAAGAATCACATTGAAACCTCTTATTATAATTAATGTGATTAGAGCAAAGATTTTTCGAAAATAGTAAGCATCGGATTTTAATTAACATACCACCACAGTAACTACATTGTCTAATATAAACACAAAAATTCCCGAAAAATACTTATTTTAGGGAATCAAATGAGTCCGTAAAATAGCTATTTTTGGGAGCGTATACAAAAAAGTACTCTTACCTTCGCTGCTAATGGTCTCAAAACTCAGGCCTTAATGTCACGAATCGATTTAAGAAGTGTCACATTTTAAAGACGTCTGAAGAAAAAGTACTTTTTGTTTTGTACCCCTGGCCGTGTCTATACGCTTTTAAGGAATAATTTCACAAATACACTCACTTATCAACGCTGGAATTCCTTTCTCCCTTTATGTTCCGCATCAGCCAAGACATATTTCCTTTTGCCGAAGAAAGAAAATGACTAAAATGAATTGTATATTTTGGTATATGTGCCCCGCCCGTCGAAACATTTACTTTGGCAAAAAAATACTGGCTGCGAATAAAATTGCCTCGATTCCTTTGTGAATTCGGAAGCAAATATTTGTCCGATGTTACTTAATTGACCTTCTAAAAAAAACGGGAGTGCTCCAACGTGCTCGCTCCTACGGGCTACCGGTTTATTTTTCTGATATCGTAAGTAAAGACTAATATTTGCCGTTCCTTTTTACGGGACACTGGAGATTATTAATTGTTGTACTTACTGTGCGGGACAGGAATTGCTGCTTATTTGATTTGAGGCAACTCAAGCGAGGAAGTAAGTATGATGATTTGTCACTGTGTTTCATGACCCAACTCAATTACCAGAAATTACTTCACTTCCATATTCCTCATGCTATCGAAGGTGTTGAAAATAATACTAGAATTCAGCTACACTCGCGAAAGCTATAGAGCAAAAATTAGCGGACTGTAGACAGTCCGTCCATATTATGTAAATTAAAATTGACACCCCCCTCATCTCTGCCAATTAAACTCATTCAGAAAATCCCTTATATTTTCAGACCAAAAGAATCTGAATTAAAAATATATAATTGTTATATATATATATATATATATATATATATATATATATATATATATATATATATATATATATATATATATATATATATATATATATATATATATATATATATATATATATATATATATATATATATATATATATATATATATATATATATATATATATATATATATATATATATATATATATATATATATATATATATATATATATATATATATATATATATATATATATATATATATATATATATATATATATATATATATATATATATATATATATATATATATATATATATATATATATATATATATATATATATATATATATATATTATCCTTCAGACTCTAGAGTATATTCAACAGCGATAAAAGTGGGCAATAAAAGTTTCCCTAAGCTAGCTCAGCTTTATATAAAACAGAAATAAAATTAGTGAGTTCGGTGGATACTAATTACCTGTGGACGCCACTAACCGTTGCGCAACCAAGTCAGATGGTTCCCAACTCTACTGGGTATCGAACCTACTCACGGCACTTTCTGTAATTTTGGCGAAAGAAAAATAAAAGAAGTATACTAATGCCTAAGTTTATTTCCACTGTTCGATAAATTCTAATTATTCTAAATTCTAATTACATTAGAAACTAAAATTGTACTTACATTTAAGTCGTTCCAAAGTGGTACACAAAATTGCCTAAAAATGTATTCGCGGTTAGATCGCCTTAAAAGTTAAACTGAAGATAAATTAAATTGCATATCAATAAAATTGCCTATGAACCAAATTTAGAAAGAAATCCCAAAAATAATCCAAAACATATCCCCAAATGTGGTATTACACCCGGAAATGCATAACATAAAATAAAACATAATATAAATCTACTTACTACCTGTGTCGACTCAGCATGCACGTTGACCCTCACAAACAATATTAAAAAAAAGAAATAGGACTATGCCTACATAAACGTACTACCTAAGTAGCGGATGTCCATAAATAAACAATGCAGATATTCAGAAAATTAAGGACTATTGTTCAGCCTGAAAATATACGGCGTGTTCCATTTAAAAAAAATCTTGTAATATTTTAGCCCTGTATATTTTAGGAGATTTTTCCTATCCGTTTACAGAATATCAAAAATCAAGAAAAATCTTTTGTTTGAATGTATGAATCGGAGGACAAGTGAGATAAGGGTCGTGTCGATTTTAAAAGATTTACCCGGTATAAGCTATGTGTTGCAGGCCAGTAGTTGATTTGGTGATAATACTGGGTAATAATGTAGCCATAGCATATTGTGTTATCTGCCCCTTTCTTCCCAACATCAATCCCTGACGGTTGACAAATCTAAATCTGTCTCTACAAAATGAGTTTTCGCCCGCTGTCCCTTGGGAATTTCAATCCTCTAGCCATCACGCTAAAAGTAACTTTATTATTTTCGCTAAATTAATAAAGAACGACATTATGGTTGTGCGTATACTAAAATTCAGACGACCGCGGCGTTCTATAAATTGGATTAAGTTGGGTGTGGACCGAAGAATATTCGTGCTCGAGTGGTCTAAATTCAAGTAAAATTGATTCATATTTAATAATACTAGACTAGGATTGGCAATTGGTTTTTATTCGATTTCTATTATGTGGTTACTGGATGTTTTCTCTACCTTCCCCATTTATGTAAAAAATAAATGTTACACATGTAAAACATTTTCTTTAAGTAAAAATAAAATTGAATCCAATAAATTTCTGTTATTATATGGCAAAGTAAATGTTTTTTTTGTTTTTAGAAACTGATTTACTTGGGACAATTTTTTTAGTTATTTGAAATATTCAGGTAGACGGAGTTTGCCCTGAAAATAAATTAGTAAGAGAAAAGTTATAATGTGAGTTTTTAATATTTTCAGATTAAATTTGAGGTTTAAATTCTTCTATAATTTATTAAATTTCAGTCTCATAACTTCTCGAGTTCGTCAGGAATATGAAGCGAAACCACATCTAATAAATACCTACTGCTAACTTATTTAAATATACGTTTAGCAAAAAGTGTATGCAGATGACGCAATTGTTATATTTTTTTCGACACATTTCGAAGGCCAAGTCACAACTCACCACGCCTACATTAAGTTATAGTGGTAAGCTTAATGTTAAGGTCACATGTGTCCATTGTTATCATTCAGCGTGAAGGTCATGGCACAAGAATCACTATTGAAAATCACTGAAGATCACCGCGAAATGCTAGTGGGGGACGGAGGCGAGGTGTCAATGTGAGGAATGGTCCATGAGGCAAATAGAGAAAAACCGCAGATTACATCGGTACTATTTTGGAGCCGTAAATTACACGTAGGGAAGCAGTCATGTTACTGCTTCCCTACGTGGTACTGCCTCCCTACCAACACTGTGTGACGCTCTTTCCCCGTTGCGGTATTTTCCCGTGCGCCAATCTGTGATTTATCGTGTACAGATACCACGTTTCCGTATAGGCGGCACAATGGGGGCCTTAGGTAGCTACAATGGAGATCGGAACGACGAGAGGTCACGTGATATACAGGGAAAAGGGAATACTATCTTCTACAGTGAGACAGCACAACACTACAGTTCGAGCGCATCTCTGTCTATCGCACCCCACCACAAACATTCGCAGCATTTATGTCGAAATCTGTGCGTATTGAAAAATTGACATTACAATCTCTCAGAAGTGAAGTATTATTATTACAATGGCATACCCAGCAGCGTAAAAGTTATCAAAACAAATCTGTTATAGATGTAGTTATATGTTTTTGCAATTAGTCATATTGGATAATTAAGCGATAAATAAAAAATTGTGAAATTTCCTACAAAAAACACCCACGACTTCTTATCTCCATAATTTTTTTAAGATAAATTTTCATAAAATCCTTGATTTACCCTAAAGAACATATACTAACTAACTGACATCCTAAAATTAATACCGAAAGTTTGTTAAATTCTGGTAAAGTTGCGTAATTAAGGGACGCACAAAAAGGATTTTAAAATCGTCAATAGCATTTCTAATAAAAACGATTTTCGAAAATTTCGATTCTTTTTAATATTAAAAACACGAATCATTTTTGGATCAATGGATACGCAACTTTACCTTTATTTAACCGACATTGTATCTCCCTCTATATATCGGTCTCTCTCTCTCTCGGAGAAACTTCCCGGTTATCACTGATTTGTATGTCAAACGTAATCAAACCAGCCCAAGCGTCATATTTAAAGAAATTAAATTGATGATGGTTGCAAGAATATGAAACGTAAAGATAAAAAACTAACTACGACATGTTAAATCCTATTAAAAGTTGCTATTAAGAGTTCCGTCTGCGGCCGTGAAAAACATGAAATCGTAGCCATATAACTGTAGCGTTATTAAAAAAGATTAGGTTATGAAATTTTAAACATATGTCGCTGCGTGATAACAAAAACGGGAAACAAACACGCTTTTGGAAAACAAAAGACGCTACGACATAGATTATGATTACATATACCACCAAAAAAAATTTTGTTTAAATATATAAATTCTAAGTATTTTTAATTATGTGGCTCTTTAACCGATTTTATCGTCCAAGGAGCTGGCGGCATCTGCGGTGAATTTGCGAGTCCGCTGTATGCGTATTCAGTGTGATTTGTGGCCCCGTTTTACGTGTATTATTATGGACAGCATTTAAATAACAGTATTACATAACACCAAATGGTTGAATTATTGTGATTCATATTAAGGCTATTTTATATAGCAGTATTTGATAAAATATTGTGGTAATGTTGTAGTCCATGGTCTTTCAGGTGGTAGATTTTTAAAAATTGTTACGGGTATTTCATCTGTCGCGTTATTGGGTGTGTGATTTATATACGTCTCTACATTAGTCATATTGTCTTCCCATAAAGGTTGGTCATGGTTTACTAGTATTCTTAGGAATTTAGATACCTCTCGAACATAACGTTCAGCAGAATTTGATTGTGGATGTCGAATACTAATAAACTTTAGTCTTGTCTGTATTTTTGTAAAATAATTTCTGTCTGTCATTTTGAAAATATGTTGCATTAAAAATATTAATTATTTTTATAAATTATTTTAAATAAAGTTACTTTCAATACAATCTTGAAGAACTTTCATAGTCATATGATAATCATAGTCATGGAAATAATATAATATAATACTTTTTATTTTATTTTCCTATATTTATGAAGGTATGTAAACACTATTTTCAATGTAGAATCGTGACGGCAATAAGTACTAGAAAGAAGTACTAGAAGAAAAAATATAAACAAACTAGATATATTATAAAAAAAGTCTCAGCTATTCCCAAATTTTAGATTATATAGTTTCGCAACAACACAGCAAGGTACATGATGATCATTATAAACATTTTAAGTAAGGCATGAAGAACAGATTTTCATATTTTTTTTTAGTTTGGCGACCAACCTGTGTAATCATACTCCGATTTAATTCTTTGTTAGGTTTAAAGGTAAGTAGAATTTTATACAAATAGTGACTTTTGTTGAAAAAAAAATTAAAGTATTGGCCATTGCCAGCAGTAGAAATTCATATTTAGGTTAGACATATTCTCACAGAAATGAACTTCCCGAACTTATAAAATATACACAGAACCTAATAGTAAGTTATTATTATACAGCCAATATACAAATATATGTTTTGCAAATACTAGATAGATATAATTTAGATTTGCTGTAATATTTAATTTTTGAAATAATTTCTGTCATTATTAGTTCGAAAAAAAAAACTAGGTAGAGATACACGGCCCAAGAACAAAAATTTTTTCTTCACCGTATTTTTAGCTCGTGGAACTCAAATTTCATGGAAAAATCGTGGTATTTTCTACTTTGTTTTATAATTTACTAATTATGTGTCTTTGATCAATCGGATCTGTGGATTCACCGTATGTATTTTAAACATGGCATTAGTATAATAATAAAAATTAAATAAAATAATTTAGCTACAATGATGTACCTAAATCAATAAATTATCACATTGCTATCAAATATAATTACCATATAATAAATAATGTACCTATATTATGTTGTGTACATACCACACAGCTTAAATAATAAATAAAATATTTAGAAATTAATAAATAATTAAATAAAATATTTCAGGCACAGCATGTCAAATTTATCAATAAAACGTAACTAAATACGCTCCGAATAATTCAATGGATACTATACTAATGGATACTATACACGAGGCTCAGTTCAACTCTTAGTAAAATCACCGTAGTGGCGTTGACCAACAGCAGAACACCGAACGGATAATAAACTCCACCTCCCGCTACTGTTATTTCAAAAGAATTTACTCCTGCACCTCTTGTGTGCTTTGCAGACTGAACTCTTAAGCAGTGACCTTGTTTTTGATGTAACATTGATAATAACTACAGAAAAACAAATATATAAGTTTATTTATAATAAACTTATATATTTGTATATATGTAATTATATATCTTCGAAAATTTATCTGCTTTCGTTCTCAAAACCTTAAGCACGACTGACATACAGTCTAGAATGACAGTTTGTAATTTAAAAAATAAAATAAATTACAAACTGTCATAATAGACTGTGTGTCAATCGTGCTTATTGTTAATCTGCTTTTTGGTGTGAGATATCTTGATTAGCCAAAAACTTTTTTCAGAAACCATCCTTTGACTGATCCATCGGCTCGAGAGGTTGATTTATTATTTTTTGTATTTTTCTATAGTGACAAAATACCCAAATAGATGAGTAATGTTTTATTTAATACAACACCCTATATATTTTTTTAATTTTCACAATCTTTGTAAAATTTGCCTTCCAGCGACATACGGATTATTAATTTTCGATTATGCGTTGCTGAGTTTTTGAAAATTATGTCTGCGACAAGGTTTTGCGTAAAATGTTCTGTAATAATGCATCCAAGAGATGTGGTAAAACAGAAAAATAAACAAATAAAAATTTAAAAAGTAGTGTATTTTTCACACAATTGACAATTTAATGATTTCCCAGGTATGTTTTTTTCAAATTGAAAAAATGGGCAAAAATGTATACTATTTTATTTCTGAAATGAAAAGTTAATTTTACTTAGTTTTCGTTAATAGTGTCTTATAGGTACCTAAAATATATATTTTCGCAGATATTTCGATTTTTTCATTACGAACTAACGGTTCGCAATCAGATAATAATTTATGTTAAGATCTAGGTAGCCTTTCAACTTAATTAAGCATAGTTGATTTAATATTGTTATCGACTTGAGATCTAGCTTGTCAAAGTAAATCTTTTACACCACCCGTTTCAGATTTTTTAAACTAGTCACCTTACATCACCATATTCAATCATCATTAATAACTACGTCAATTTTCTTCCATTCAGTTAAATATGCCATTTTAATTCACACTTGCTTATTAAATTTACAGTTTTTCATAACCTGATTCATTCATTCAAGAGAGAAATGGAATAAATTAATCGTTAGAATTACTGATCTGAGAATGTCTTCTTGTATACAATAAATAGTTTTTGTTGGATTATGTATAATTTCTGTCATTAATAAAATATGCAATTTGCTTAATATGATTTATTTAACCATCCTGTATCTCAAAAACAGTAAACAGACAGCCCTAATAGTATTGTTGGCGAGGCACTAAAAAAACTATAAGGTATAAAATATTACTGAAACATTTGAAGTGTTCAATTTAAAAAAAATCTCTGGCCCAAACATAAATCCTGGAAAAAAATTGTTGTGCCAATTAATGCGTTAAAAAATAAGTTGACGTGTTTCATAATTTTGAAAAAAAAGATTTATGGAAAACATGAATATGTATGTGAATATATTAGTGCCGAACTATGTCGCTACGCATAAATAATTTACAGTTAGGTCTCACTCTAGTGAGTGGCGTCCATGTTACATATGCTCAAGATGTAGTTTGTTTGAATCCAAAGGCATCCAACCTTTTCCTATTTTTCTAATATGTTTGTTTAATATTTTATGACACAATCTTTAACCGAGAACCTGTTTTTTAATTATATGTGCATCATTTTCCGTGATGACTTGTCTTTGCGGCAAATTTGTTATTTGTTCCATAACTAGCCTCACTTTCTCTTCCTGAAGAAGAATCAAAATAGATTCGAAAGCTTGAAAAGAATATAATTCGAAAAATAATTCGTAATAAAATATTTTTAATTCCTAATTTCGTCACATTTGCTATGGTTTCTCAGTAAACCGTCAATTTCTCCAAATATCTTCGGTACATGTAGGTCGGAAATATACTTTGTGGAATCTCTGTTCCGTCCTCTAAATTTTTGTATAAACAATTTTTTTTCCTTATACCATGGCAACGGCAGTGAAAGATAACAATTTGAAATTTGTAAAATGCTGTAACTTGAGTTTCCCTTACAAACGATGGTTCATCATAAAGAGCTATGTAACCCGATTTATTATTTTTATAAACGACTTATTTCTCATGTGCCCAAATATAGAGGCGCTATTCAAGGATAAGTATGTCAATTTCGGCACGTTTTCTCAAAAAATGAAATGATCCCTATACATC
This sequence comes from Tetropium fuscum, assembly GCA_964058915.1. NCBI lineage: Eukaryota > Metazoa > Arthropoda > Insecta > Coleoptera > Cerambycidae > Tetropium > Tetropium fuscum. The sequence continues at coordinate 134,731 of CAXKVY010000645.1, forward strand.
TTTTATTGATGCTTAATACCCCATTAATTAAGAAAAATAAGTTAGGAAACGATATCTTCATAAAATTATTTATAATGAAACGCCTTTTTATTTCTCCAAAACAAAAGAACTTGCTCTAATATGAACAGTACATCTTAAAACATTACAAAATTACCTGCAAATGACCGTTTCTACCTTTTAGAATTAGTGTTTTATTATTTCATCTTATTACCAAATGCATCAACATTTAATAATTTTTGTTTATAGATATTGTAGGTATTAATTTATAACGAATTATGCCATGATATATGAAAAGAAGACAAGATAACTTATTATTATGATTAAAATTGGTCTGTTTTCTCTTGGCTCAGTTTTAAAATTATTGCAAAAATATAAATAATCACAATAAAAAATCTTTATAAAGTAAACTGTTCATTAACAAATTTATTTTAAATGCTCAAAGTATCTTCCATGGGATTAAATGCACCGATATATAAATCTGGCTGCTTTTTATAAATCGCCACTTCCTTTTATCGAAGCCATCCATGGATCGACAAATTGCGGATTCCGTGTCGTTTTGTCCTTCTGTCCGTAGGATTATCTTCGTGAGACGTAGGGCTGTTTGGAATTCATAAAGTACCGCCGAATTTTACCGTTGAGAAAATGTTTACGGGCCAAATGGACCGTGAGCAAATTGTGACCTTTTGTTTACGTTTGGCAGTTCGGCGATTCCTCCAAAGACGAATGGTTTAACAACGAGGGGGCCATTTCCGGCAAAACGTCACTTTACCAGATAACGGGTTTCCCGTTATTTTTTGTTCCCTCGCGTATTTACAATCCTCGAAAAATATACAGCAATTATGCCGTTCCATTACATCAACGCGAATGTATTGTAAGAAATTTTCTATTATAAAAATTGGAATTGGCTAATGTAGATATGATATAATGCCTGCTGAAAATTCCCGTTTTTATGTTTACCCGAATATTCCTCGAGATTTAAATTCCCGTGCCACTAAATTCACGGGATGCACAGAGCGAAATAATGTCCACTCCGAGTGTCGGATATACATAGGATATCTATCTTAATTTTCCAGCGTATCAAACATCGTAATTTTAACATATTGCATATCGTCGTTCTGTCGGATCATCGCATCGTTCCAAATGCGATGATAATATATCAAATTTGTGCAACTCGTAACTAAGGCCCATGATTTATGGAATACGCTGTGATAGTATTTACATTTTTCAATAACCTGCCGAGGGCATAAATTATTTCATAGCTGTTTACTGCATATCGAATTTACACCGAATAATCCCTAAAGAAAACACGGTATTTATTGCCTTTGTTCGAGCTATGGGACCAGTGAAATTATCCTACAATTATTGTTAAAAGTAATTAATATGAATCCAGTGTATAATAAAGTAATTGATTTTGTAAGCGCTATATCTTAAACTACATAGTGGAGCGCCACAAGCTTCATATCGTCGGCCTCTATAATCACACGCCTTTGGTGAATGCCTTGTTATATAACCCTAATTATAATTGTGTGTTATAATTAATTATATAATTGTTATATAACCCTAATTTTAAAACACTAGGTGGAATAATTTCGTAACCAAATTCTTTAAAAATACCAATTTTTGTTAAGAACCATTCCTTTCCTACTTTTTATTTTTTGGTCCATGTCTTTAGATACATTGGTTCATTTTTAAGAGCAAAATGAATTTGTCACCAACAGTTTACTGTTAATTTACTCTGCTGTTACAAGTGATATGTAAAACGTAGGCGGTGTATGTCAACCAAAAAACAATGATTGGGTGTATACAATCTCATTTTGACACATTTTTAAAAACAATACGGTGTTGAGGAACATTCAGCAATTTAAAATAATGAATCGTGTGAGACATTTGACAGCATTGGAATGTGTAAGACCGCAAACTTTGGTTGAAGAGGGTAGAAGTATGCGATATGTCTCTCGAATTCTGGGTGTTAACCATTCGACAATAAGTCGAATGTTAGAACGTCACAGGTCAACTGGTTCTCACACTGGAGACATGGGCAGGGTAGAAAAAGGGCGACGAATGTTAGGGATGACCATTTTCTCCGCCAAAATGCTTTAAGAAATCCGACAGTAACAAGTTCGCAATTGAATAGTGAACTTGAGATGGTTAGAAATGTTCAAGTTTCTGCTCTTACTGTAAGGAGAAGACTACGGGAGGCAGGTTTGATCAGTAGAAGGCCCATAAAGGCACCAGAACTTACCAGGGCTCAGAAGGTTGCACGAGCACATGGAAATTGGACTATCGATGACTGGAGGAAAGTCCTATTCTCCGATGAAACAAGAATAAGCCTAAAATCTTGTGATGGGCGGCAACGTGTGTATAGAAGACAGGGGAAAGGGAAGCTGCCTTCAATTTCGTTCTAAACGAACCCTTTGGTCGTGGCTCCAAAATGTTTTGGGCGGGTATTTCTTTCGATGGCCGTACGGAGTTAGTCCCTATTCATGCAAGGGCAATGAATGCGGAGTACTACATAGAGAACATTCTCCAGGAGCATGTAATGCCCTATGCTCCGTTTATTGGTCCTGATTTCATATTCATGCAAGATAATGCAAGACCACATGTAGCAAGAATTTGTGTTGAGTACTTGAATGAAGTCCATATTGATGTTATGAACTGGCCAGCATGAAGCCCGGATTTAAATCCCATCGAACACCTATGGGACATCATTAAGAGAGCAGTGAGACGACGTCTACCAGCGCCACAGAACCTTCAACAGCTGGAACAGGTTACTCTTCATGAGTGGGATAATATTCCTCAACCCGTCATTCAAAACCTCATTAGAATTATGCCACGGCGGATTCAGGCTGTAATCCGAGCTAGAGGTGGCAACACAACCTACTAGGGATCAGCTCACATAATTTTATTTCTTTGTTTTCCTTTGTTTTCTTGTTAATTAAAAAATGTTTCTTCTCACCCTGAAAGTTTTTTCAATTTATTTCTGTATGGTGCGATAATTTTGAACCAATGCATCTAAAGACATGGACCAAAAAACAAAATGTAGGAAAGGAATGGTTCTTAACAAAAATTGGTATTTTTAAAGAATTTGGTTACGAAATTATTCCACCGAGTGTTTTAAAATTAAGGTTATATAACAACCTTTTAGTTAGCCCTGTATAATACCTAAACCGTCCTCAGTTAACAAAAGACTGGATATGCAAGTTGAAATTAGTTGTTTTATGTACAGTATTCTAAAAAAATTATCAAAATTGAACTAAAAGTAAAAAAGTTATGAGATCTCAAATTTTAGCAAATATTAACGTGGTGAGATAATTTTGAACAGCAGTTATATATATATATATATATATATATATATATATATATATATATATATATATATATATATATATATATATATATATATATATATATATATATATATATATATATATATATATATATATTAGCTACTATCGAAAAGTAAAGAAATAATTTAGCCGATGCACAAATTATTTTTCTTAAACGCAGTTAAGAAGATGTCGTTCGGGCGTATGTTGTTAGTTAGAATGTGGCGGAATATTCGAAGCCGTACTCACAAGGCGAATTTGTGAAAGTCCGCATAATATAATTCGAAAATCATCCGATCTAATTAAATTAATAAATGTGTGTGCACAGCGGAAAACAATATCTTAGTAAAATAATAACAAATAAAACTATAATAAATCAAATAATATTAGTCCAGTCAAAACATTGTTTAACCTCCTGAAAAATCCGAGAGTTTTGAAACTTAAACTTAAACTTAAAACGCATACTTATTTAAAGGTACCTAAGATTGAATATATCGAAATTCCTCATAACTATGAGGCGAGCTCTAGCGGCAATTAGCGAAAATTAGCGAAAAAGGGCACTTTATTTGGTATTTCGTTTATATCTCGAGAACCGTTGGTCGGAAGCAAAAGCTGATTATATACATTTAAGGCTTAAGATATTATATACATAATTAAGGCAAATTTGCTACAAAAATGATTATATACATTTTTCTCGTATTCCCAAGGGTTCCCGAGTTATAGGCGCCAAAAGAGAGCGTTTTGTGAAAAACCACGCTAGGGCTGTACAATATGGAATTTCTAATAATATTTGACAAAATTTATAATTGTTCCATACAGTATTAATTCTATAACATTCATATTTATTTGTTGTATTTTGCTCACTGGCAATACATAAAGCAAATGTTTTATTTGAAATGTTTTATTAATTTTTAGTCCATTTTTTGCACCAATATGAAAAATTGTTTAAATCAATATTTATATTTTCCACTGCATTATTGATATTGTCTAATTTAGTAGACATATATAATTGTATATCATCAGCATACAAGTGGTAAAGACGATATTTTAAACTACTGGTTATATTTAAAATAAATATAGAAAACAATAATGGGCCTAGTGTACTACCTTGGGCACTCCACTTTCGGTTTGTCTAAATTCAGAAAAGTAATAATTATATTTTACACCTTGTTTTCTATATGTTATATAATTAGTAAACAATTTAAGAAGTTCATAATAAATCTCTTTAAATAAATTTTAATTCACAATTGTTTTACACCATTTTCAAAATTTTGCTTTGTAACTCTGTAACAATACTTTAAACTTGAATTTATTTTCTAGGTAAATTCCAACTCTACCTCCTCTACTAGGTCTATCTAGTCTAATTAACTAATAGTTTTCTTCAGGAAGCCATATTTCTCTTATCCCAACTATGTTAAACATCAAACGAATATTCATTTATTACATCACAAAGTCAACATTAATAGGGGCTTTTAATGTTTAATTATATTTATATTAGCTATGGATAGTTTCAGTTTTTACATTAACAATACTCCGTTAATATATTTTATTTCTCCTCTTCTGATTCTTTCATCAAATTTGCCTTTGATCTTTTTATAATGTTGACATTACATCACCGTTTCATCTAATCCAATAAATACTATAACTTCTTCTTTTAATTTAATTTACCTGAATTGGCCTCTCATCCAGGAGATGTAGACTGATGGATTTTTATTTTGCATGTCGGCTGCTCAGATTTTTCCAGAGGTCGTGGATAAGTGAATACATGGTTAGTTAGAGGCTCTCATAGCACTTAGGTACCCTTAGATATATCACCTTAGATAGAGAAGTCACACCTTGACAATTACTGACTTGATCTATCTCTACTTTTAATTTATATTAAAAAAAAAAAAATGTTTGGACGCCTGGTCAGCAGTACTAGAGGAGTACTGCAGACCGCAGAAATGTCCAGACAATGACTATCAGCTGTAACTTCTGCGCATCAGATTTTTACTTAGTGGAATAAAAAGTATATATTTTTAAAAGCAATATATTAACAAATAAATAAATGTACCAGTGGAAGGTTTACAGATAACTTATTTTTACATATTATAGTTTACAGAGAAATAATTAGAATTTACAAATGCTATGCCTTCAGTAGGGCTTTAAAAAAATGACGCTAGAATGCCAGATAAAATTACATCTACCTGCTCTTCCAGACACTACGTAGAAAACACTGAATTTAGAAAAATATGACCGCTAAGTTCTCAAAGCTACATTAGCTATGTATATCAGCAAACCAAAGGAAACTAATGTGCCAAAAGAGTCCTAATGTGCTGACGTCCAGCGTATTTGTCACCTTGCGCCGCCCTACCATTCCTAACGTAAACACGTTATAGGCTTTAACGTATTTACTCAGTTATGCACTTTGATTAACGCAATTTTTTTTGTATATATGTTGCCCGATATTATATATTGTTAATTATCCGATTGAAAAAATTAAAAGTCCACTTTTACCACTACTTTTAGAGCATTACTTCTCTTGGTCTCATTCTACGTGTTCTTAGTCTCGACTTCAAGCCATTGATTTATCTCGTTATCGATTTTCTCGTATGTTAATCTCGTACGCCCATGGGCGTTGGGTATTTCCGTCAAATTAGCTGGTATCTTTTGGCTGCTAACTTCACACAGGTGCATATGCAGGAGTAATAGCAACCATAAACTTTTTTATTATTTGACATAGATAGAAAGTAAGTATATCGCTAAATAACCAAGGTTACGTAGCCAGTCGAACGTGCGCTGGTAAGCATTTCACGGCCAGACTTCCCATTCTGGTCCAGGTTCTATCCATGGCGTTAGCAGTGGCAATGACGATGATGTTTCTCCTCATTTTTCATGCGTCCCCTTCCGCGCAGCCTTTCTTTATATTTGAGATGAGACAACCCCGAGGTTGTATCATTTCCGTGAGGTTTTTTTACAAAATAAAAAAAATAAGATAAAGAATCATTTTTTTTATATGAAAGTATTTTCTGTAATCACTTTTCGAGTAGAATTTTCCACAACAAATTTCATAATTAATAATGTTAAATAAGGCCATATTTTAATAAATGAAAGAAAATAACAAATGCGGCATGTTTTCTGGTTTAAATATATGAAAGAAAACCTTGGGCTAAAAGAAAACCTAAAGGCTTGAACCTAAAATGTAATAATATAAATGTATACACTATACACTAGATAATTAATCTTACATAAATTAAAGCACCTTTTATGTAGGCTTTTAAGTAGTCTTGTAAGAAATACCATTACAAAAGTTACTTGGTGGCTCGGACAGGAACAATGTTGGTGTCGCATTGTAATTAAGACGATGCTTTTCAGCAGTTGTAAAACTCTCGTTAGTAAAATGCAAGCTACAAATTCTAATCCCATCGTAGCATTGGTCACGTGCGATATTCGCGTATCTGTGACTCAGTAAATCCTGATAGATTTTTCCAAATATGGCATCTGTAAAGGTGCGTGAAGTTGGCCTGTAAAAAATTCGGGCTGCGTGGTAAAACGGCTAAATCGATTGTCTATCGTTAGACCACGTTTTACCACCGATTCATTTCGTTTTACCACCGATTCATTTCGTTTTACCACCTTCCAATTTATTGTTATAAAAAAACAAAAAAATCGGGCCAACTTCACAACCCCGAAAAATTTCGCGGGCTGGGTGGTAAAACGTCTCATTTGATACACCATCGTAAGACCACGTTTTACAACCAACTCATTTTTTTTACCACTTAGAAATGAAGATATTGAATAATAGTACATTACATACCGAGCGGGAAAGTACTCTATTTCAGCCGAGCGGCAAGGTAGTTTACCGAGGTGCGAAGCACCGAGGTAAACTACAGACGCGAGGCTAGAATGAGTTCCCGCGAGGTTTGTATACTATTTTACTCACAATCGGTTAGCAGTTTATGGATTTCTAATACTCACAATCTACCAATAATAATTTCGTTTCAAATATCTGTATCCATTTTCATTATGTGATAAGATGAATTATTTTAAGTAACCTGTGAGATCGTTGCTAGGTAACAAAACAAGTTTGTTGAATCTGACATTTAGGCGATACACGACGCCATTAATTGTACATATAATCAAATTGTGTTTATTTTACAAAAATGTCTGATAGTGAATTTGAATGTACGCCACCAGAAGTGCGGGTAGCTGCAGAGAGAGCTACTGAAGGAATAATTCCTGAAAAAAGCAGGGAGAGGTATGAAAACACCTATGAACTATACAGTAAATGGTGCGTGGCTAAAGGTGTGCAGCATACCTCTGAGACGGTATTTCTTGCTTATTTTTGTGAAATAAGCAAACAAAGTAAAGCCTCCACATTATGGTCAAGATATTCGATGTTGCGAGCAGTATTAAACTTTAGGCATAATGTTGATATTAGTAATTACGCAAAATTTAAGGCATTTTTGAAAAGGAAGAATGTGGGATATCAAGCTAAAAAGTCAAGTGTTTTTTCTGAAGCAGACATCGATACATTTTTAAACAATGCCCCGATAGAATATCTTCCTCAAAAGGTAATTTTAATTTATTTAGTGCATATTAAATATATGTTATATTAAATTTTTTTAGGTTGCTTTAATTATTGGCATTTCCGGAGCCTGTAGGTGCGATGAACTTTTAAAAATGAAAATAAGTGACCTGGATATTTTAGAAAATCGAATTATAATAGTGATTCCTGTCACAAAAACCTACTCTTCCCGTACATTTGTAATTACAAAATCGGAATGGATAAATATAATAAGGCAATACTGTGACCTTCGTAATAACATTGACTCTGATAGATTTTTTTTACAAATAAGATTTGGTAAAATTACACGACAGCCTTTTGGGCATAATGCTATAGGAAGTTTTCCCAAAAAAATAGCAACTTATTTAAAGCTGGAAAATGTTAACAGGTTTACAGGACATTGTTTTAGACGTACTTCAGCAACATTATTAGCAAATACAGGTGGAGACATCCTACAGTTGAAAAAGTTGGGGGGTTCGAAATCCAACACCGTAGCAGAGGGATATGTGGAGAATTCATTACATGGACAAATAAAAATTGCTAATATGTTGTCTCATGTAGAAAATCCAGAAACGTCGGCGTCTTCATCTATTTCTGAAACTCATAATTTTGAGCAACACGGTCTTACTTTAACCGTTAATACTAATCATAATTCCAATGTAACTATTAATATTTATAATTCCAAATAGTTTTCTTTTTGTTATTGTTGTTGTTGTTTCTGAAATAAATAAATGTTGAGTGGATTCTATTCTTTCTAAACCATCTTTTAATCAAAAATTACATTGACATTTCCAGGTAAGAAAAGTGACAGATGCTAGCCGGGAAAGTACTTTCCCGGCTAGCTGGGAAAGTAAAGTAAGTAATAAGTCGCTTCCCGATTACTTCAAAGGTTAGAAATCCATAAATTACTAACCGATTGTGAGTAAACAAATTGTTTCAACGGAAAATGTGAAAAATCCAAAGGGTTGCTTCACAGGGGTTGAAAAGGTTCTTCAACTTTTTGCCACCCCGAGAAAAGGTTTTACCACCCCACAATGTCAATTTACACCCCACAATGTCCCTTGAAATGCGCACGCGCGTTATGCATATGAGTAAAAATTGGGCCAACTTCACATTCACTTAAAAACCACAAGGGTGCCCTCCAGGGGGATGAAAAGGTTTTATCATTTTTTACCACCCTGAGAAAATATTTTACCACCCCACCAATTTATTTTACCCCTACCACTCCCTGGAAAATATCCCGCGCGCTATACATAATAATATGTGTAAAATTCGGGCCAACTTCACATGCACACAAAAACGACAAGTGTGCCCTCCAGGGGGATGAAAAGGTTTTACCACTTTTTACCACTCCGAGAAAAGATTTTACCACTCCAGCAATTCATTGTAAAATCCCGGCCAACTTCACATGCTCGGAAAATAGAAAAGGGAAAATAGAATAAAAATTGCCATACTATAATGACGTAATCATATTTCTTGTTTCGAAAATTTCAACAAACTTAAAAAACTGTACAATGCCTTTGAAAATGTATCACATGATATAGTAAAAATTAATCATTTCTCACAATTTTCACTGTACTCTGTGAAGAAATATTGCAAAAAGTATAACACATAATACATTGCGCAATAATTACAAAACAACTGTATTTCCTCCATTGCGTGAGGAAAGGTGCGCTTTCCCCCACTGTCAGTGCTTAAAAAACGGGTTTTCCTGCACTCGCGAAAAAAATTATGATCGCCACAACTGAGAAAACACAAATTCCAGTCGTGTGGAAAACATTTTCATCCCCCTGGTAAGCACCCTTTTTATTTTTCTGTGCATGTGAAGTTGGCCCGAATCTGATTAAGTATCTTAGCGCGCGGGCCGTTTCCCAAGGGGTGGTAAAATGGAAGGGTGTGGTGGTAAAATCGTTTCTCGGGGTGGTAAAAAGTGGTAAAACCTTTTCATCCCCTTGGAGGACACCCTTTTCTTTTTTCCGAACATGTGAAGTTGGCCCGAATTTTACAAATATATGTAACGAACGCGCGTGCGCATTTCACGGGGGTGGTAAAATAAATTGGTAGGGTGGTAAAATATTTTCTCGGGGTGGTAAAACGTTTTTATCCCCCTGGGGGTCGCCCTTTTCGATTTTCATTGCATGTGTTGTTGGCCCGAATTTTACACATATGTATAGCTCTCAGGCTGTTTTTCAGGGGGTGGTAAAATAAATTGGTGGGGTAGAAAAATATTTTCTCGGGGTGGTAAAAATGGTAAAACCTTTTCATCCCCCTGGAGGATACCCTTGTAGTTTTTAAGTGCATGTGAAGTTGGCCCGATTTTTACTCATTTGCATAACGCGCGTGCGAATTTCCAGGGAGTGGTAAATTGAGATTGTGGGGTGGTAAAACCTTTTCTCAGGGTGGCAAAAAATTGTAGAACCTTTTCAACCCCTGTGAAGCCACCCTTTTGATTTTTCACATTTTCCGTTGAAAAAATTTGTTTATTCAATATCTTCATTTCTAAAGGTGGTAAAAAAAATGAGTTGGTGGTAAAACGTGGTCTTACGATGGTGTATCAAATTTTTTTTACGAGACGTTTTACCACTCAGCCCGCGAAATTTTTCGGGCTTGTGAAGTTGGCCCGATTTTTTTGTTTTTTTATAACAATAAATTGGAAGGTGGTAAAACGAAATTAATCGGTGGTAAAACGTGGTCTAACGATAGACAATCGATTTAGCCGTTTTACCACGCAGCCCGAATTTTTTTCGGGCCAACTTCATGCACCTCATCTGTAAAGAGAATTTTTTTGCTTAAAATTATTAACAGTCGCCTTAAAATAACACAAATCGAAAGATTTAAACCCTCTTTTAATTCATATTGCACTATATTTTTGATATTATTTTAAAGTGCCGCAACTGATATTATATTCTGTAAACTTTGCTCTCGTGGACGGCATGTTGAACATATTTATTTGATTTAGTTTCCTTGTTTTTTGCAATCTCGGTGCAGGCAAGTGTTACTAAGCTACAGCATAGGCTGCATGCTACTATGTTACAATAGTTCCAAACGAGTTCTGCCCATTTTGTACTTAGATTGTGTTTTAAACACACTGCAATAAAGATAATTAACCTTGTAATAAACTGGGACGCGGGGTTGCCTCTACCGAGTTGGGTGAGCTAACCTGATAAAAGAGAGTGTAAAAATTGGTCGTGGCGACGTTTTAGGTGCGGAACGAAATAAAACGGCCCCAATTATACTGATTAAATTAGATATGTCTCATTCATTATCAGGAAGCCAATTTGTCGGGGCTGGAAATTTACATTTTGCCGGGAAATGCAAATGCAGCCTTGGAAAAAGTAGTTGGGTCAGAGATGACTTTCAACGGGTTAATGGCTTTACCTTTTCTTTTGTTTTCGTTGCTTTATCATGAACTTTGCTCTATGCTGTGCAATACATTGTTACACGGATTCTGCTTGCATGTTATGTCGGGTATATATCTTTGCGGGTCGCTATATTTGATTGCTCTGAAATTTTCTAGCATAAAATATATAAGAAATAAAATAGTCATGTACTTATATTGAATGCAACTTTTAGTTGTTGCGTGTTCTATGTAGTTAATGCTAGCACTAAAAGTTTTTCCGGTAATGGCGTTAGTAAGATTGACATTTTATTATGTGTTCACACGTTTTCCGTCTCATGTAATAACTTATTTAATGAATGAACAGCCAATTTGTGGTGGAAAGAAAAGATAAAATAACAATAAAACAAAGAGAAAAGCCGTCGTTTGTGTCCTGCGTCGACCTAATGCCATATAACCTCTAAATAACACGATAAATGTGGTGGAAGGCACCCGGATCTCTATAATCTATTGAGAAAGTTAAGAAGCGCCGGATTCTCCTTCCTAGTAGGTATACTCTGCGGCGCAAGCAGAAGAAACTGGCGTGCCTGTAGCCACTTTTCCGCCCGATGCACTCACCGAATCAATCAAGATGCCTATGGAGATTGGCTTGGCGCTCTCCCTCGGTCGAGGCATCCACCGACTCCTTATTCAATAACCAAATTTAAACGGGCAATCTCTCGCGACTCTCTGGGGCGAAATTTCGATCACCTATCTTTAATTTCTAACGGGATGATTCGCCACTTTTGCATATTGCGCCCCCAAGCACTAGCAGTTATAAATTAGGCAGTTATTTTCCGGCAGATTGGATACACGCTTCGGTATGTTGTCACGTAAATATGTTTTGCTGGGGGGCGCCGGAGAGAAAAAAATTGGCAGCGTATTTCGTCGTCGCAGATATACAGCAAATTTGAGACAGGGCTCCCTGGGACCCTAAAGAATATCCCGATATCCCCGTACCACCTACGAAGGACTTAAATTGGTAGACTTTCACGAGTTTCCTTTTTTTTCTGATAGTAGTTACGCGCATACTTCTGTTAGAGACAGAAAACCATTATGTTTTTCTCAATTTGATTTCGATATAGCCAAGTCGGGTTAGCAATGACCTTGCAAAAATTCCCGTCACCTTATTTATTGCTCTAACCCTATAGGGGGTATAAAAATTAAAGGAAATATAATTCTATACAACTTTGTTCCTCTGTACATATATGTCCTAAAGTTAATAATGTACGAGATAATCGATAATTATACTTTACCACCTTTTTCCCGCTTAATTCGAAAAATATCGATCGCACGTTAAAAATTGACAGGACAATTGTAGAGAATCAAATTAATAACAACTTAAGTCCTTCCCCTTTTTGTTAAAAAGTTGAAAATGTCCGACATATTGAGTCAAAACTCCTTAAAGTTTGGAGCAATAAAATTGCTGACCGAAAGTTTTGCAAGGTAAAGCCTTTTTTTTAACCCGACTGGGCTAATACACTTAATATTAAAACTAATAGATGTATGAACATTGCATGAACATTAAGATAAGCATTACATTTTTAGGATTTACATAAATCGCTTGCTCAATGAAAATACAGATATAAATACCATCAACTAATACTAAATATAGTTTAAACAAGCTCGAGCACCACAGGGTTTTGACCTTGGCCCCTTGGTTATTAATGACCCGATTCACCTTTTAAATTGCAGTAGTTACACTCTTCTTTGGTGATGTACTGAAACTCGCATGTTCCACACCGATCTGTTGAAGATGTTTGTAAACTTTAAACTGATTAGGTTCTCTGACGCAATGTGCTGTGACGTGAGGTTCTGTGACGTTTCAGTCAAATGCTAGTTTAAGTTCCAGATCAAAGGACATATTGTTAGAACCTCTTCCTTAAAGGTTTAATCTAGAATAGCTTCGAACAAAATAAAATCAAATACCAAAAAGCAAAAACAAAATGTAGTACGGCAGTATAATACACAATTAAACACATATTACAGAGCTGACTTGAATTTGTGATGTAAATAGTAAGTGTGAAGCTGTCTCGTTTAAATAGTGTAATATTATATTTAAAAAGAAAACATCTAAATACAGGTTTTACTTGAGACGGGTAATATATAGGAGAAATCTGGATTTGATGTATATGTCAGAAGCAAGTCCACATGCATTTGTTTGTCTTGTAGAGCATCACCGAATGTGATAGCTGCGTTTGCCGTTTGAAAGGGTTATTTATTGGCAGAAATAGGGGATTTGAACAGGACACGCGTCTCTCCAGGTAGGATGAGTCGGTACCGGTGTTATCTCTGGATTTCTGGATTTGCTCAGGTGTACAGCGGACGGGATGTTTGATACGTGCGCCATATACCAGTGGTGGGTATAAAATAAAGTCAAATCTAATACCTACTCTCCATGCCATATATTGTCTACAATACACATATCACTTACTCGTATAATTATTACTTTTGTTAGCTGTAAGTAGTGAAACGTATATATTCATTTTCATGGCGAGTTCGTCGTTGTTTCGTGATTGTCATCAGCGTTTGTGGAGAGCCCCATTCTCCACCTCTGGCTCCTCTAGAACTCCTCTAATACCTCCGCCCACACCTGGGCGGTTGAACTCTACCACATTCACACTATGAGCGTAATTTTGCGGGTCAGGCTCGACGATCCGCGGGGATTAATGGATGAAGGGGTTTGTTTACGTTTATGAATTCCACTGGAGTCGAGATGTGTCGGTGGACTAAGCCTGTATATATCTAGGATTAGACGTGTCGATAAGAATGAATCGGACCTACATCATTGGGCATTAGTGCGGCTGGAGGATGTGGCAATGATGAGTTTATATAATTTAGAGGGTAGCTATTTAGTATCAGTGGCCGAGGGTGGGCTGCTATTAACAATTCTCGATGATTTTTAGCGGGACCCGATTTTTCATTTTTATGGGTTTGCTGATTCAACAAGCTAGATTACCAAACTGTAATGCAAACTTCTTGCTGCTTGGAAGGTGCGTCTCGTTGATTTTATTTTACAATTATTTACGTTTTTAAATTTCCACCTCGCATCAACACCTCGTATCAACATTAACTCACTTGTAACCACTGGGGTTTTGCTCAGATTGTACGATGTTAAAATGAAAAGGAGCGTCTTGTGTTGGCAAGAATATGTATACATACATATTATTATATACACATATATTCACACATGATCTCATAGGCCTGGGTCCGTCGCGTATGCTTTAAAGTTAGACGGGGAAATCTTGATATTGATACATTTGGAACTATCTTACCTCATGTACTCTCATGTTGTCGATGTTAATTCTGTAATTGCTAAAACCTCTCATAACTACTAAGATTCAATTTCGAACGTTTATCATAATAAATTAAAACAACAATAAATCGTTTACACCAAACAAGCTATAAATTTGAGCGACATGCGTCGCGCAAATAATAAACCTATCTATATGAGACATAAAGCTAATCATTAGGGTTAAGAAGACCTGACTCTAATAGAACAATTTTGACTAACTGCCGGAAACTGAATAATTTTGGCTAAGATTGTTGCTCTATTATTCGTTGGGCGGGACAAAGGATAACCTTTCATCCCCTTTAAATAATACCACTTACCGGGGGTAAAATATCAACCAATAACACGGTAAAGTAGATCACTTTACCCCTTACAGAATCTCAGGACTCTATTCCCGTGCACTAACGACATCTGGTTGCAAAATAAGAACTAAACATTTTACATGACATGAATAAATAATAATCATATTTTTGGTATTTCATTGTGGGGGGCGTTATATACACATATGAAGAGAACCCCACAGAAAAACTCTTCTTAGGCTTAGATCCTTCATTCTCCAAAACAATACAATTATGATATTTCTGAGATACATATACTCTGTCTGCATTAATTAGTTAGTTGCTCCTACCTTTTATGAAAGTTTTATTCTAATATTATCTTCGGGGTAATGTTTGGCCATTTCGCTATTTGATTTGGTGTTGTAGCTAATGAATATTATACTGAATACTAATTTGCCCATACCGGAAACCATAAATTAAGTGGCACTTCTAACTACCAATTGACCCAAGAAATAACAATTTATGATTTTACTGTCGAATCTTTAAGAATCTCTGATTTTATGAGACGTACCGCAGGGGGACGTAAATAACCAACCCTACAGAAGGGACAATAAGATTTTAGATATTTTACTTTTTGGCAGTTCGGCGTCACACATCTGTTTACGTTTTGAAATTTAGCTGTGATATAGTACTTAACAAGAAAACACAATACAAGATACATTACCCATTTAATGTGGACCTTCTTAGAATTCTTGGCAATAACCAAAGGACAAACGAATTTTGGGTGGATATCATGCTTCCCGAAAAAATTATAGGCCTGAAAAAATTATAGACCTGTTTGTTACATCACTTGACAACAATTGATCACAATTTAAAACTTCATTTTCTCGTGTTTGGCTTCTACAAGGAAGCGAAATTGTGTAATTTTTAAATATCATTTTAAAAGTATATTCCAGGAATATAACCCATATATTTTTCATATTCCAGGAAAAATCCACATTCCCTAAAATACCATATTCATAGAATATTCTTATTAGAATATGACAGGAATGATACTTGTAGCATATTAAGATAATATGCTGGGAAATGAAATATACTCGTACGAAAATACATATTCTTGCATGGGATTGACCAGAACAGTCTCACTGAAAACTGTCCCAATTTCGGTCGATATTTCCCGCCTGCTCTTCATTAAAATTACGTATATTTTTTTAATTAATATTCTTGTAGATATATTTTTAGATAAATATTTTAATAAATATTTAAGCATTTCTGTACTTCAAAAAATGTACTGGGGAAATCCGGTCTAGTTGTAGCTTTATTCGATAATTACATGTTATTTATTGATTTTGGGACACTGGAAATGTGGTCATAAATATTTTAGAGGCCTTTTACCGCACTTAGTAAAAACAAATATACGGATAAAATCATTGACATTACGAGTACATTTCAATAATTAGCACGGGACCCGTCAATAACAAAGCGTTGTTATTTACCCGCTGTATGACACTTTGAACAAACAAGGCTAGGTGAACACACGTCATTCTCCCTTTTTGGGAATGGTATCATGAATTCCTGTATTTGTTCAAGATCAATCAAATGGACATTGTTTGCGTTAACTACCAAGTGTACTTACCTTGATATCTATCTAGTCTATTTTTTATGTGTAAAAATCCCAAATTATACTGAGCTGTTAAATCTGGCTTAAAATGTATGTATTTATTAGATTTTTTTTTGTAATAGTTCATACTTGTTTAGTTGATACATTTCACATTTATTACATGATTAAAATATGCGTTTTCATTTTCAGGTGAGTTTAACGTCTAGACCAGTTTTCAAGAAGTTTTTAGAAGTTTTAAGGCATATTTTGTAAGTACTTGTATATTAGCAGATTGTTTTTAAAGTTTGTAAATATCAACTAAAAGTGAGATATACCGAGTGACAACGGATTTGTTTTACAAGGCGCCATTTAATTGTCTTTTAAGGTAGAACCTTAAGAATTTGCTTCTAAGCGGAGTAAAATTCGGTTTGAAATATTGAGGTTTTTTTTGGAGGTATAACCAGATCAGATATATACCATATTATTGGGAATACTACTGGGCATCTGAAATGGAGTTCTACGACATAGCCAGGGTGTCCCGGGTTTTTTATTTGATAGACATATTTTATCCCACTCAAAATATAAAAAAATACTTCGTCCATCGAGTATTAGTGCATGACATTTTTCATCAATCGTGCAACTTTTTTATTTGTAAAGATTTTCACATGCAGTCTGCGAAGAAAATATAGCAGAAACATTAAGAAATTTAAAAAAAATCGCAACCATTTATTTCTAATAGATTTCGAGATTGTTGAATTCTTTTTGAGTTCTTTTTACTTTTCACAACTTACTACTCTTCGGATTCGAATTTGCACCTGTACTCGCTGGAACATTTCAAGCCATGTGTTACACAAACACATCTATTTGTGCAACTTCTGTTGGAATAGCAGATTGATAAAGCACTCCGAAAATTTTTCGGAGTGCACAGGTTTTCTTGTTTCTTAGTATAGGAGTCCATGACTTGTCTACTATTTTCCATCCTTATTCGCCAGGGTCTTTAGAAGTGAAGTCGGCCAAATGACTAGCGTATCAAATTCTAAATTGGTGAATGCATTTGTAATACAACTTTATTATAGCGTTGGTATGTTGTATAAAAGATTTTAGCTATACCTTTGCAAATTTTGCTTGAATGCCTCGTCAATTGGAGGAAGCTCTGTAGCTGTTTCATTAGTCGTAATTCCACGAACAATCTCAAACCATTCAGGTTTTTGATATTGACGTTTTTATTTTTGTAGTACAATAGGAGAATATATTTTGTACTATGTGCCATTGCTTTCTTCTTAGGAAGATAAGGAATTGTGTGTAGCTCTTGACAACACATTTATATTTTTATTTAGCGTTTCGAAAGCCTTTTATTTCCAATTTTATAGAAGGACACATCCAGTAAGGCAATGTCACAGAAGTGTCACATCCAGTAAGACAATGTATTAGAAGATTCCTGGAAACTTGTCGGCCCAATTTTTTGACAATGTCGTGGATGGCTATATACCGCTTATTCTTACTGTGTCGCAGCTAAAGTTCTACAGTAGTATTGTAGGACGACCAGGAACACATCGGTGTCAACTGATTTCACAAGGATTGAGTCATTAAGTGGTTGATCGGCTAATACGTGTAGGATTATACGGGTGTCTGCTTCTTCCTGGGTGCTGTTCAATGCTGTTAAGTTTTGGGGACCCCCATTTTATGTTTTGAATTTTGTAATCCTCCTGGTAAAACCAATGTTTCTCCATCTTTAAGCAATGCTGGTCCATTTTTCACCAAATAGTCTGTCAAAAAAATGAGCAATGATGCTTTATTCGAGGTACTTGGGTACTTTTCTGGAGCCAGAGACAAAAAACTGACTAACGTTTGAGTCTTTACCTTTAATTGACAAATCTGTTATGAATCAAATACCACTGTGATCTTTTTGATTCATCACAGACTCCAATAGATACATCTCCATCAGAAACTTACACAACCTTTGCCCCGACATAGTATTAACAGCGAAGTACATCAGAAACAATTCACAGAAATTCTACGAATTCAAACTAAATGATAGTCTGCTTACAAACAACATTACACGCATTACGGAGCGCCACTCACATTTTAGAATTAAACATAAACTTATCTATCAAAATTTTCACTAACTTTTAACTTTTGCTTAAACTCTCTGTTTGCATTTTTCCCCATTTTTGTTTCAAAATTCTACAAAATTCACCAAATTTATCAATTAACATTACTAGAAATTAACTACATTGAAAAGCATTTTTTAACTAAATTATAGTGATAAAATCATTCACTTTTATATTTTGTCCCTTTTTCCCACCCTTTCGGACCTGTCTTTACGAGGGTTTTTCATTTGGCATTTTTACCCTCAAAACAACTATCTTATCTCAAAGAGGGATTCCCAGCAAGTAAATGATAATGAAAATATTTACATCCAATTATCTCTAAGCCTATTGGACCATCTTTCAATCCAATTGCAGATAATACGCCCACACGCGCATAAACATTTGTTCTTAACATCCCGGACTTCCCCGACCCCCAGTCACTCAATAGCCACCATCCCCATGCATGGGGATAATCCAGGATGTCATATTATGTCATATTGAT
The DNA here is from genome assembly GCA_964058915.1 of Tetropium fuscum. Lineage (NCBI taxonomy): Eukaryota > Metazoa > Arthropoda > Insecta > Coleoptera > Cerambycidae > Tetropium > Tetropium fuscum. Next base: position 153,741 of record CAXKVY010000645.1, read on the forward strand.
TGATTGACTGATTCATTGTGATATTTTTGGACTCATACTTCCGACCATCACTCAAATTTTTTTTAGATACGCTTGCCCCGAATCATCGAAAATCGTGATGAAAGATTGCGAAAAAACTAGGCTTATTTTTTGTCTACATATCACCGCTAATCTCAACGGAGCGCGCCCGGATCGTGACTAATAGACCCATTGATATTATTTTGCATGCCAACGCTCCGAGGCTTAAATTTTGGGGACGGATATCTCAAAAACTAGAAAATCTAACTTATGTACTTTTCACTAAAAATTTTCTTGGTTATTCTGCTACATTTTCTTCGCAGACTGTATGGAGTTTCTTCAAATAGAAAAGTTTTACGATTGTTGAAAAAGGTCTCGCAATGAACCGTGACCAGAATACCGATTCTTGACATTTTTTCAATATTAAAAAAATAGGGACACCCTAGCGATGTCGTAGAACTCGACTTCAGATGCCCAGAAACAAATCTAATGATATGGTATAGGTCTAATCTCGTTATATCACCACAAAAGAAGTCGAAAAATAAGCGTCTTTCGACCGTAATTTTACTCCACTATTTGTAGATATTGCTCATTGTGGTTCATATTTTCTACGAAAAAACAATTTAATACCACTTCCGGGTTTTCGGAAGTTGGTCTAAGCAATAACTTTACCTGTAACCCTGTATATATTTTTATTCTGTTAAATAGATATTAGAATTCCCTTTTCAACGGCATGTCGCATGTTGTCATTTATTGAAGCGATTTTTTTTAAATGTAATATGGTGGCAGCTTGACGCCACAGTGGTCAAACGGCACAAAAACGTGGCCAAAACCCCTAAATGTATTTTGATTTTGCTGACTTTTGGTATAACGGAATTTTCGAGGTCGCTGATTATGAATTTAATATATTTTTCAAAAACAAAATGACGGATCCAAAATTGCCGATTTTTTTTAGGTAACGGTTTTTGAGCTGAAAAGCACTAAACAGTGAAAGTCGAATATAATTTCGGCGAAGGGACCGGAAAAATGTTACGTTATATCCGGTCAGACGTTAAATCAGGCGGCAACAAAATTAGAATTTAAAATTAAGAAAGCGAGACAATTGTACCTATATTTAAAACAAATCTACATTTTTTTTATAAAAACAAAATTTATCTACCACAGACAGACACGAACTGACTTGTCACGTGTTCTATCTAAATGACTTTTACTGTAGGTATATAGGGGTTTTCGATTAATTTGAGAAGACGTTGTTTTTGTCAAGTTGAGAATCCTATAGTACATGGAAATTAGCAAAAATAGAAGAAAAAAATCATAATAAGCTGATATTTTCTGAATCGACAGTTGATAGGGAATAGGGGTAGGAATACAGGATCAAAAAGTTTCCTAACTGGTGAGGTTCATCCATTTTTTAGCCTTATAATGACACCGTGCTGGTTTCTCAATAATATTTTGGAAATGTGATGTTCTACTACTTAAATAGATGTATTGAAAAATATTGAAAATTAAATTTTCTATAAAACATGTTCTATAGGTCTGCTGATTATTAAGGGTGTTTATGTTAATCGACTGCAAACTTAGTAATAGATGTGAAATGTGTAGGAAACATACCTGATAAAAAATGCCAGAAATGGTGTGAAATAGAAAAACACGGGGCATTTTGAGAGCGTTTTTTATTTCTGATAAGTTTAAACTTAATTAGGTACAAACAAAAAAAACATATAAAATAGAAATAAAAAATTCACAAATTTCGCAATCCTTGCAACTATCGGAGACATTGGAAATGATAACAAAATATATGAAACATAATATACCGATCCTTTTGAGTTGTTTCGAATACGTCAAATACTATGGTGCGCGTGCATGCTTGTGGCAATTTCCAGATTGGCTTTAGAATGCTTATGTTCATTAAGTGTTTATTAGTAATGTTTGGCGTACGATTGGGTCCCTAGCATTTTATAAATTTAGAATAACACGTTAGTTAATAATTTAATATAATATTGAGTATGGATACTGTCACAATTAGCCACAAGAATGCGCAGAACGTACTACGCACCGAGTTATTGTCTCCTTCAATACAAGTTGCGTTGTATTTATCTTACTCGCTTGCTCTAACAGGATAGGTCTATTAACTGTTTATTATACACACAAGGTTATATATAAATATAAACATCATTTTTTAGCATTTTATTTTTGAAAAATTTAAGTATTACTAATATAATACACATTTCTATTTACGAGTTAGGTATGTAGTAAGAAAGAATAAACATAATTTTTAATTAACCAACTTATATTGGATTTGCAGTTGAACTTAAAAAAACAATCACAGATCTTACATATTACGCAAGTATTGCAGGCGTATTGAAAATACCAGACACAACTGGTAACATTTTCTCAAGTGAATTGAATAAAAATTAAACTCAGTTGTGTTACGATTTTTTTGTTCGTTTGACCCTGAAGGTCTTGTCGTTTTAAACAGGTTATCTTGCATGGGGTGGTCAAAAATTACAGTCTCATTTTTTTTGTTTTCGAATGAATGCTATTCTTTAAAAAAGTTTTTGTTTGTCTAAAAATAGTGATGACTTTGTCAAAAATTGTGTTGTATACACAGGGTGGTTAAGAATTACAGAATCTTAAAATTTGAAAAGAGGAAACTGTTATTTTTGATCACCCCGTATAAAAACAAATGTGGCTAAATCATCATTAGTTTTTTATACGTGGTGATCAAAAAGTACAAACTTTACTCTTGAATTGATTTTGTAATTTTTGACCACCCCGTATAATAAACATAATTTTTGTCGACATTACTTTAAGCAAGCAAAAACTTTTATAAATAATAGCGTTTTCCCGAAAACTAAAATTTTTTTCATATTTTGTAATTTGTGACCACCCCGTATAAAAAATATGATTTTTGTCGACGTTATTACTATTTTTTGGGCAACTAAAAACATTTATAAATAATATTTTCTTTTGTAATTTTTTACCACCCCATATAATAAACATAATATTTATCGACATAATTTTTGTCGACATTACTTTAGGCAAGCAAAAAATTCAAAATAATAGCGTTTTCCTGAAAACTAAACATTTTTTGAGATTTTGTAATGTGCGACCACCCCGTATAAAAATCAAATCATTGTGGCAAAATCATCATAAATTTTTAATACGTGGTGATCAAAAGGTACAAACTTTACTCTTACCGAATTTTAATATTTTGTAATTTTTGACCACTCCGTGTAATAAACATAATTTTTTTCGACATTACTTTAGGCAAGCAAAAACTTTTGTAAATAATAGCGTTTTCCCGAAAACTAAACATTTTTTGAGATTTTGTAATTTGTGGCCACCCCTTATAAAAATATGATTTTTGTCGACGTCATTACTATTTTTTGAGCAAGTAAAAGCTTTTATAAATAATAGCGTTTTCCCGAAAACAAATTTTTTTTTGAGATTTTGTAATTTGTGACCACCCCGTATAAAAAATATGATTTTTGTCGACGTCATTACTATTTTTTGGTAAAAATAACGAAATTACTACTTATACTTGACCGGTTTTGATATTACAGGTAAAAGTAATATTCATAAGATTAATAATTAATAAACACTAGCGGCCAAGTGACCCAGGCAGCTTTCACGATGGGGAATTATGCAGTGAACGCTGTCAGGCATTCTTTTTTATTTAAAAACTTTTAAATAAGAAACAATTCAAATAATAAATTAATTACTCAAATTCATCAGTTTACTCTTTTAAATGTGTATGCTGCTGAATGTATATTCTTAAAACGCGGCCGCTCATTAGCTAAATCAGAATCTCTTATTTAGTGATTTATGATTTCATTTTTGCTGTCATAATTCACAATGGGAACCTACTCATGTTGTATATACTACAAATTCGATTAAACAATTCGAATTTTTATAAGTTCATACTAAATAAATTCGATTATATGTCTCGTGTAAACACTAACGCCCGGTGTCGACTCTTTTAGGATAGGACTACCGGCTGAGCGATATGTTTTTTGTTTATGTTATCGAGATTGCGGTAGACGTATTTAATTGCCTTCAAGGCGAGACAGTTTCGATAACTGTAAAGTATTTATGGGCTACTTTGACGGCCTTATGAAAGGAATAATATGTAGAGGTTTTGTTAGTTAGTTTCGAATAATATACGTTTGTAGCCTACACTTGTTCTTTTATTTTAATTATCGTTGGGCATTCGTTTACACTCGAATTATTAAATTTATGAAAATTATGATTATGAAAATATCCCGATTATTCCCATCACTACTAGCAATGCCACTCCCCAGTACTCTTCACGCCGCTAGAAGGCTTTTGGCCTTGAACGAAAACCTTTAACTTGGTCCCCATATATTCTTGTCTAAACATAAACATTTCCAATGTTAAAACTAAGTCTCATAGAATTAAGAAATACGTAGATGTGTAAAAACATTTATTAAGATTAACATATGTAGAAATGAGACCATGATGAACGCCCATCTATAAATTAAACAAAAACAAAGGGCGAACATATCCAAGGAACCGAAACTAGTAACTCCATACCGATCTAATATAAATTATCAAATGACTAAAGCTAAAAAATAAACATAATTCTTCAATCTCAAAACATATATTTAGTTATGTATTTATTTATTTATTTATATTTATTTTTATATATTTACTCACTAATTTATTATTATTAAGTGGGTATGTCAAGGCTGCGTTATGTTCGATTAAGTACTGTATTCAATATAATCAGACTTTCATGTGTGTTTCACCCTAGTGTTTACGATTTAATAACATAAAAAGTAATAGAAATATTGATACATAACACAGAACCTTTTTTGTAGAGAATTTTGTGACACACCTTTTCCTATACTTACGTTTTCCCCCCTTAGATTAAAAGATATTGTAAAATAACCACTGTAGTGTCTCTAAAAGGGGTGAGATAGTGTCTCTAAAGGGGATGAGATAAGGATAAAGCTTACCGCTTAGGGGTGGTAATGTTGTTGATATGTATTCTTACACACATAAGCTAACTATTATAGACATTTCAGCTTATTATGTTTTTTCTGCTGTTCCACATAAATTTGCCTAAAATCCTTGTACTATATATAGGGGTTTCGAGGTAGCTGATAACGAATTTGATGTTTTTTTTCAATAAACGAAATGGAGGATATAAAATGGTAGGCTTTTATTATAGAATATTTTTTTTAGGCTCAATGTAGTGTTGATAGTAGTTTTTGTTGTCGCCGATTACGAATTTCATATACATTAATAAAATTGTGTAGCTAATTTTGTACCGGATTTTAAAAAATTGTCCAAGTAAGGTACATGAGAAAATTACTTTCAGAGGGGGAAACTTAATTTTTTGTTTCTTTATTTTCATTTCATCAAGAACAATCGGAAAAAAATGCAGATCTTGTACAGAGTTTAATTATACTTACTTTCAAAAACAGAATCCATTTTATAAAAATAAAAAAATCGGAATAAAACACATACAAGAGACATTTCATGAAAACTATACGGGTTTGCCCACGTTTGCGGGTTTTTAGACCACTCACTGTGTGGCGTTATTAATGGAACTGATGCCAAATAACTTGTTTAATTAAATTTGACAAACTTTTAATTTGTTACAATATTGAATACATTTTAGATATGGTTTTAAATGGCCTTTTCTCAAAGATTTTGAATGGAGACGCCATAATATCTATTAAATGCTACCATTAAAGTGTGTCTTACCGCCTACAAGAAAATGATGTAATATCCAGTTGCAGTAATTAAGTCATGGAAAGCAATATCTATCTAAACACCAAATTTCAAGCTTCTATCTTAAAAGATAATTAAATAGCGGCGGGTGAAACGTAAACGCAAAACGCCAGCATAGGTACCGACGCTGTTATTGTGAAATGTTCTTTTGAGGCAATCGTATTGCTTTGAAACTTATAATATAACCGGACTAATTCAAATTAGTGGCGATCGATTTTTCGTTCCTTCTTCGTGGCATCCACGTGTAGGGGTAACAGAGCTGATCACTGATAGTCAGTCCTACGTCAAACTTAAGTTGTTTTGACGAAGTAATTTATCTCCGTGCTTCCAATTCGCAAGTCCCATATTTCCACCGGACACATATGGGTCATATTCTGCTTGCATACAGAGATATTGCCTGCCAAAGCCCCGGGCAGATTTATGTCCGTCTATCGATGCAAATATTGGAATGAAAACAAACGCAACCAAATTAGATACGAAAATATTGTTCGCTGGTCAAAATCGTTTACAAACCTGTATTTCTACTCCAATATACAAAGAAAGATAACACTCAGGTTGAATTCCCATTACTCGTTAAACAATCATCAAATTTGTTGTGATACCTGGCCTTCATGAATGATTGTAAACAACGTAACTAATTATATGCATTTCCCTATAGGTGTAAAATGATACACAAGGGATATTTAAAATAAATATCTCTTATACTTTTCCATATAGAGGATGCATTGTGATTGGGCAAAATGATAACAGAATGAGAAAATTATGAATTTGATATACAAATCAGTTAACCTGAATATTTCTTGAGTATATTTAAGTACCTAACAGAAGTAAGAAAATATATTGAAAAATGACATTTTTGTTTTCGCACTTGTCAAATAAAATCCCTCATAGTATCATCATACACAGCAGGCTATAACACCTCTTCTTTTAATTTAGTTTACTTGAATTAAATGGCCTCTCATCCAGGATATGTATACTGATTTTTACTGCCTATCGGCTGCTCAGATTTTTCCGGACGTCGTGGATAAGTGAATAGGTGGTTAGTTAGAGGCTCTCATAGCACTTGGGTACCCTTAGATATATCACCTTACAAAAGTAACAGCTTGACAATTACTGACTTGATATATCTACTTTTAATTTATATTTAAAAAATAAATATTCGGACGCCAGGCCAGCAGTACCAGAGGAGTACCGCAGACCGCAGAAATGACTAGACAATAATTACCAGCTGTAACTTCTGTGAATCAGATTTTTACTTAGGGAAATCAAGGAAATGTATTTTTTAAAAACAATATATTTAAAAATAAATATATATACCTACCAATGTATGGTTTACAGAATTACTTAAATTAATGAAAATTTACAATTAATAAGCCTGAAGGGCCTCAAAATGCCTCTAATGCCAGTTAAAATAAATTTAAAAAGTAGCCTGAAGAGATCTAAATTAAGACAATAAATAAATAATTACTCTTGACACTAAGTCAAGCTGAAAAATTCAACATTTACAATGAAGTGAATAGTAAACCTTGGAAAAATTGTAAAATTAAAAATATTACGTAAGACCTACTATTTCGGCTCGCGGCAGACACACGTGTTTTCTGCGGATATTGTATACCTATCTCGCGCTGTTTAATTTAAACTATTTGAAATAGGGTACTATTATGCAAAATATTTGCTATATAACGGAACGGAATTTATTTACGTTACAAGGCTAACAAATAAATCACACTAATTAATTAAATTAACTAATGAACAATCACGTCACTGAGAGATTTGACAGAATGTTATTAAACTCTAGCGATGTCCCTAGTATTGTATAATTCGTTGCCTAATAACTGCATAAAGCATTGTCACGTGGTTTACAAACAGTAATGAAGACTTCTTAATACTGACACAAGGCGATTAAACGTTTTGAGATTCATTTAATTAGTTTTTCATTTAATTGGATACGGTCTAGCATATAATAGTTTTATTGATTGTAAGTTTAAAATTTTAATCTACGACGGCGACGGTGTCATTGTTACAAATTTAGCAGCCTTATTTGTACATGTCATTATAACCTTCGTAGTAACTAACATTCAGTGCCATTATCAATTTATAATAACACGCAAATTTTAAAATAAAAAACAAACACAAAGAAACTTTGTCACCACTTTTACTTGTTATTATTAATTATAAAAACTTCAATAGCATTTATTTCTTGTATATGTTAATTACAAACTCTGAACAATTTCTTAAATGAGTTCGAAGCCAATAAATAAATAAATTAAAGTACGACACAAAATTCGACGTCAATTGATTACAGTCAAAATAATAGCAAACGAAAACAATAAAAGCAAAAGAAAACCATGGCTTCGACTAATATTTTGAATTTCAATTTATGAAGAAGTGCCTGGTGTAAGAAAAATCGAATATATCTACTTGGAGCGTGGTAGAAATTTTTAATGTTTAATATAAACTTTGTTAATGAATCTTGTAACTAAACAATTGGGTTTTTAGCAATTCATGACAGAATAATAATCAAAGACATTGATGAATAATCAAAGGAAGACACACTTACCAGTTGTATATCTGTACATATAGACATACGGAAACGAATCACTAAGTTGTACAAGTTCTTTCATCTTCATTGAGGACATTCAGAGTGATGTACGATTTGTTTTACTAATCATTTATACTAGAATTTAAGTTCTACTATAAATGACAATACTATAAATGATCGGATAAACAAAATCCGATCTCTGAAACGGCTGGACCGATTTCAACGGGGCTTTCACTAGCAGATATTTGATGTTATAAGTAACTTAGGCTACTTTTATTTTAGAGAAAGAATTAGGGTTCATTAGTTCATAGGGAAACCTATGAAATTTTGAACAAAGTCCGATTCAAATAGGGAAGTATATATCCAATTAATAAATAGTCAATTATTAACGAAAATCTCCCGAGTATTTTTACTTGCTCCGGCTAATAATATTCGATTTTCTAGTAATAAAGTAGCAGTGTCCAGTACCGCGTACGCCGCCGCCGCGCCGTCGCCGCACCGAAAGGCACCTCCCACCGCTTCTTTCTCCCACGACTTAATATCACATAGGCTGCCTGTCGCGCGGGCTTAGATCGCGGGAGCGGGCTATTGCTATGTTCAATTCACGCGGACGAAGTCGCGGGTAATAGCTATACTAACACTAGTATATACTAGTATATATACTAGTATATACTCGAGTATATACTAATAATATAGTAAGTCACCATCATACCTAGATATACCTAAAGTGTATTCAAGTTCCAAATTCCAAGCCCGTAAACAATGAACACCGCGTGATCACCGCGTGCTTTCTATTGGAGGATCGGCTTCTCCGGTCCGCAGTGCATGCGTTTGTTTATTTCGTTGGCAGATAGAACTTGAATATACTTCTTTTAGACGGGTAAATAAGTGAATATGAACCTATTATAATTTATAATAGGTTTAGTTAACTATTTATAATAGTTTTATTTAATTTGGGACGAGACATGTTTACTATGCGCTGACGAAAATGACCCCTCATGAAATTTTGAGATCAAATTTTGAGATCATTTTGCGTATCAAATGAGTCGGAAAAATATGAAACAGACAAAAATAGCTTATTCCTTGCGGCCACAAACAAAGTATATAAGTTGAGTATAAACGCTACTATCACTCTATTTTACTTAAGATTAATATTAATTTTTTAATACACAATGTGTTCGACTTTTCTTCATTTGTATCATTAAATTTAGTTATATATTACATGAATCTTGTAGTGTTTTTTTAAAAATTTATTACATGTAGTGATGAGCAGTTGAAAGTGCACTACTCTTATGGCAGATATCCTTATATTTGGCCGCTGTAAAAATGACTTGAAAATTTGAGGTATAGTAAAGTTAACGAAATAATATGCATATTTCGTAAACTTTGGTATAGTTGAGTAGTCATTGTGTCTACCTGACAAACATAATGACAACTAATCAAACACAGCTACAAATCTGTTATACCCGACGCAATAAATATAAATACCACAAAGGAAACACTATTTTTTCAACTTAAAATAACAAAACTGTAATATGAAACACGTAAAATAAATAATCAACAGATATTAACAATGTGTCAAGTTTCAGCATAAGACGCCATTTGAATAGATCAGAACACAATAGTTGACAATAAGAAAAAAATCGTTTATTTTTCTGCTCGCCACTGTACAATGTACATACACATTTAAAATAATGTTCCAGTAACCGAGTTTTGCGATAATCCGGATTACAGTTGTCTATCGAGTCTGTACCGTAATTGTTTTTCCGTGTGGTCGGTTTCAAAACGATCCCAGATTCGACAATCAATCGAATGCGTTAATTTCCAGAATATGCTTTCATATCGAACGATTATTAACTAGCCCGTTTGTTTCGCCAGGAGATTTTTTCGCAGCAAAAAGCACCGTTATAAGGTTGTTGTACAAAAACGGATGCGAACTTAATTTTGATATGTCAGTTTAAGCGCTGTGAAGTGATGATGTGCGTGTGATGTAATTATTCGCGGATTTCGTGCTTAAATACACCCGAAAGGGGATAGATTGGCGCCGCTATAAATTGACACATAAACTTTGACCGTTAGTAGTGTCTCCTTTATAATTGCAGGGAAATAATATTTCCACGATTCACAGATGTCTATTTCTTGAATTCTATATTCAATTGAATTCTGAGCTGCAAAATGTTACTGAATTAAAAAAAAAATCAATTTTATACATAATATAGGTACTGTAAAATGTGTGCTGATAGGTTCTACGTATAACAGAGAAACATATTTTTAGGTATATTGCCGTTAGCACATTTACAATAGGATTGCGAGTGCTCGCGTCTACCGGTTAGTTAACGGAATGAACACTGGAGCACTCCGTTTCCTACCATATATCAGCGACAACTGATTTATAAATTTGTGATTAACTGTTTGTTTGCGGCAAAAGTAATTGTGACAAAACTGGTTCTCCTTGACAGACCTTATGCCATATACACGTGTTGAAATATACAAAAGTAATTGTGACAAAACTGGTCCTCCTGGACCTTATGCCATGTACACGTGTGCAGATATACAAAAGTAATTGTGATAAACTGGTCATCCTGGGAAGACCTTATTCCATGTACTTAAGTACGAGTAATTACATCAAAAAAATGAAAAAAAAATAGCAGCAAAAAGTGCAGGATTCGAACTCATAACGTTCCGTAATTCCCGAAAAAAACAATCAAAACAATTTATTTATAACATTGGTGAATACATATAATATTCCGGACTGCTCATAACGGTCTGTCAAACATCCACGTGCCCAAAGGCGCCGTGGCAGTTGAGGGACAGCCGATATTGAGTGCCGGAGTATTTCAGAATATACTGATGATCCTAACTACCGTTTTACAATTTGTTTGTTGTTTTTGTGCTTCAGGTGGCTTACAAGATATTAAATAAATAAATGGAAAAAAAAGAGGAAAAGGGAACAACAATAAAAAGAGAGATGAACAAGTTTACAAAAATGAATATAGGAGATCTAGGGGAAATGTTGAATTTCTCTCAGGTGTTGCATAATAAAAACATTTAATTATTGATAATTGATAGGGGGAAAATCCTGGGTGGTAAAAAACCTCTTTTACCGTGAGTAATTCAAAGATCACTTATTTTGGGGTTGTTAAAAGTGATGTTAATGTTGTTTGTTAACGAATTATTTTGAAGTTTAAATTCGTAAAAATTTTGTGAAATATTTCTGTCATCCGTTAGTGATTGTATGTCGGGACAAAGTTGGTGTAGTTTTTATTTTCCAGTACATTTAGTTTCTTAAAGTTCATTTCCGACATGCCCTATTACGCCGGTACAGCATATATGTTAGGGCCGGTCTTATTAGAGTTGTGTGTTGTACAGTTTTTTGTTTTGTCTGTTAGGGCCACTATTCTTTGCAATTAGGGCGATAAAGGGGCCTAGACAAGGCATATATTTTTTGTATTTTTGCCTTGACATGTTTTGTAAATGTGAGTCTTTTGTCTAGGTGTACCCCTAAGTATTTAACTGTGTCTTTCGTTTGGATTTGATGTCCCTTTATCGAAATTGGTGTAATAATTCTGTTATTTTAAAATTTTGTGCAAATACTATTGCTGACTTCCCTGCGTTGAACTTTTTTCTATCGGTCATAGTACGTAACAGCACGAGCCATATTATGTGCCTATAACAGTTGATTTGTTTATGCGCTGTGGCTGGAAAATATTGATGCAATAACCGACCATTGTGGGACTCGCGCGCATGTCATTTGGATTTGAAAGTTTGTTATTCACTCGTACTTGCAGGGACCTTCCCGTCAACTATGAGTGTAATAGTGTGATCATATATAGTTCGGAAAATTTAGTCTACCTAGTTTGTGTATTAGTCCCAGGATCCAAACTGGCAAACTTTCTTTTTTTTGACAGTAGATTTTAATTTAATTAACCTAACGTCACTGCAATACAGACTGTTGTTGGTAATATTATGATTTTTTTTCTCGTTCTGCTACAATTGGCCTCTATAGCTGTTATTACTGGACGGATTGTACCATTCTTGTGGCATTGAAAACCAATTGACATTTTTCTTGAAATAGTTAAGTAAGTCTTTCATTTTAACCTCTGCTTGCTTCTTGTTCGTCCTGGCCCTTGACCCCACGCCAGTAGTATAATGTCTCGTTGCTCTCCGACTGTCTCTGGTCGTACCTAGGTCGAGTGGCCTTCACCACTGGTGGCGTCCAATAACTCCGGAATAATTCCATCCAGCAAATTTATGCCTATTTTTGATAATTTAACTTCCTTAACTTCCTGTTGACTTGGGTTTTATCCTTGAGCTAGGTGACGGGGCAAGTATATTCACCTATGTAATTGGTAAACTAAATTACCAAAAATAAAAGGCCAAGGTATAATAATACCTATTATCAATTACAGATAAGCGTAGTTTAACTATACTAGGAGCCACACCTTTTTTTAACGTAGTTTATTTGTGTTGTTGATGTGAGCCGCATGATTAATTATTCTGAGCCGTTGGCTACATTTAATTTTCATCTTACATAACCATACCCGAATACTTTCGTTGCTTTCTTAGTACATTTACATAGGCTTACATTTAAGTAGGGCCGCATAGCCCTAATATTTTAACATTGTTTTGTGTTACATCACACGTGATCACGTCTGAGCCTACACTAGGTTAGGTATATTGCTTTACAAACGTTATGTGTTCTTGTGCATAACACAATATTTGGGGGTATATGCATTGGGATGTTTTTGGGTTTTTAAAGAATATAAGTGCTTTTAAAGATACGCAACCTTTGAAATAAAAGGAGTTACTTGTAAAACTGTGTTCTTTTTTTCCCCCATCCAACTTTTGTTGGCCACGTAAACGCTGCTAGTTTGTACTCAGAGGGTAGCAGTTTGTATACATTTAGCCTTATTTTTATTGTACTAGTAGCCTTAGTGCGAAATTCCCGAGGCCAATCGATCTAGTTTACTGTTCCGTGACTTTTAGCGTTAGCATGTCATGTACTCGCCTGCTAGCCGAGATAGAATCTGCATTTTTTACTTCAGCTGCGATATTATCTATATGATATTATTTACAGGCATTCCACACAAGACTTTGATATGTATAACGCTCTTATCGTTTGATATTTGTGTAATTACATTAATGCCGAAAACGATATATTTACCGTCTGCAAAAACTACCAACCCATACGAACAAGATCATATCTGCAGAAGTATAAAGCAAATTGTGACACCGCCGCTTCAATATTAAGCTATATAAATGAGCAGGGATGTAATTTTCCCGACTTTTCTAGATTTATACTTGTGACTATGCGGAAGAAACCCTTAATACGTCACCCAAAAACTATATGCTCTAGCTCTAGCAGCTTTGCAGCAACGCTGTCGACTGGGAATCCAGTCGCTTTTTAAACCTTCTACGAATAAAATAACCCTTTCATAATTTGGTTATCTGGCAGGTTATTACGAGGATTAGAGGATTGTCCTCAGTTTATTCCCTAAATGGGTGTAATACGTTTGCAGATTAGTAGAGACAGTTTTGATTTTATCCCGGTAATAACTATAGGTTGTTAGTCTGATCTTTAAAAAGCCCCAGCTTTGCGTCGTTTACATCCATTTTACGATTTTACTAGCATGTGTAAGCCGTTGGGAAACAAAAACAAATATCAGATCAGCGAGAGCACACAGCTCCGTAATCCGCTATGATTCAGCCCAATAAAAGAATTGCGAATATTCACCACCAGATAGAGAATGCTCCGAGCTCGATCGGTCTCGACTTTAGCAGATGCTTTTTGCAATTAACTTGTGTGGGAAATAATCAAATTAAATAGAACACGAGTTATTATCCTGATGTGGTTTGTTACAAAGTAGGTACTGTTCAGCGCAACAAAAATGGACACTTGACCAGCAGTTCATAATGATTATCTTGTGGCTAACTAGGAGAAAATTTAGCAAATACGTTCTTTAATTAACTTTGCTAGGAGCTTGCTTCTATAAAATACTCTAGTGATGTATGTATGTTTAAGTACGCTAATACTTCTGTAACGTAATTTTACGAAAATCAGATGTTATAATTTTATCTGCGTCCAAAATATTTTTTTTTCATAGGACAAGAAGTTTAGCATTCTTGCTATCTTTCTTGCAATTGTTTGTAGGTTCCAATGAGAGCTGTCAGCTGTGCATAAATGAACTTCTGTGTGTAATAATCGTTAGCCATTTCTTTGGAGGACCATTTCTCCTCGTGATGCCGCAACACTTTGTTCGAGAAAACGATTAATCAATATATCATAGCATTAATTTAGATAATGTCACATCCTCATTGCTGAAAATGCGCGGTATCTTCCATAACCGATGTCTCTCAGGGGTAATTCATTACATCCCCGGGACGTTTATTTTTTGGTTACTTTATCTGCCACGCATTCGTAACAAAGGTGACGTCGGCCGGGATCGTATCAGAGCGAGGTTCCCCAAGAAAGTTAAAAATTTGAAAATTACTGTTAAAAGATTCATAGTCCAGTATGTAGGGAGTTTTGGCGGATTAGCGACAATTTATAAATATGTTGTTAAGGTCTGGACCTTTAAAAAAAATTCAAGTTTTCCGCCATGGGAGGGGGCCCGAGCCGCCGTCTTGAGAAAAAGGTAAAAATAATTAGTTTTTTGAAAATATCCACAACGGGGAATCCAACGTCCAAAACGTCGTTAGAAAATCAAAGAAGACAAAATTGCTGTATGTATACAATGTATACTTATTTTCAATGTTTTTTCCACATCACACTAAGATTATAGTGATTTTTTCTTGGTACAAATTAATTTTCTTACCCCCCACAGGCACAGTGGCGTAACATAAGTTACTAAAGAATATTAAATGATTTATGCGTTTTATTCTGGTTTGTGGAACAGATTATTCCTAGAAAACAGGTGTAGCAGGTATAGACCGTTCGTCAGGCGTCTTTTTATTTTTTTTGAAAACGCTGATAATATAATTACGTGCCTCAAGCATCATTTTCATCTAAGATCGCAAAACCTATCGTAAAATTGGCCTATCTGGGATAACACAATTAAGAAGCCATTTACTCTACCTCGAGGTGTTGTGGAAGTGAGTAAATTTTGTATTTACAAAATTATAATAACTATGTATTAAATAGCGAGAAACAATTGAAAAAAAAACACAAATGTATTCTGTTGAATGAGCAGTTGAGCACTGTTCTTTTTGAAACATGTTCATCCCTCCGCCGCAGTAATTCGTTATATATTAGAGAGTTACAAAAAAATCTTTATACAGAAAATGTGACGAATTTTGTCTCTACATTAACTTTGTTAAATACATTTCGTCGTTGGATCAGTCGGTTATTTTGAAAAACATTTTTTTGTACCTTTAATTCAAGATGGCGGCGGCGGCGGCGGGAGCGCCCCCTCCCCCCCAATGTTAAAATATTTCTCTGGAATAAATAAAATTTCTAGCTAAATATTTTCTTCTGAAAATATATTAACCGAACGTAATTTTTCAATAAATTTTTTTTAAAAAATTTTAAATTTCCATAAATTGTCGATGACATTTACTAATTACTACTTGTCATATATGATCAATTACTATCGCGCTTAACGTTGGTGAGTTATTACATTTTCGCAAACTTTTTTTAATGCTGCCCAAACCATCTCTATACGATTTGAAATTCTGCTCTATTTATTATTGTTTTCAGTAATTCCCTCTTTATTGGAACTTTTACAGGAATTTCCGTATTTTTTTCTCATGAATTTTAAAATGTCTTCCTTTTGGGTACTGGTATTTGATATTTTATTTAATATACGCGACTGATACGACGCATTATCTTATACAATTACCGAAATAGGCGGAATATTTGCTAGAAGCTGTTCAGAAAACCAGTTTTCGAATAGATGGCCTGTCTCTGCCATATCTGCGTGATAGTCGGCAGAGGACTGCGATATATTTTGGCTGACAATTTGGCGACAATTGGGTACAAAACCGTTTACACTTCCCGCATGAAGTATCATAACGCGTTTTCCTCTATAACACGGAGTATTTAAGACACAATTGTGTGAACTCTACCCAACCATACTGAACAACATCATGCGTGCCAAACCATGTCTAGATACACTATATGCCTGTTTAGTTGACGATATTCTTTGATTTTTGCCAAATAATCTACCCGAAGTGCAACTATACGCCGTGAATCCATAATTACCATACGACTGTCAAGTTTTTTTGTTTAAAAACCGCATTGTAATAAAAAAATTCGTAGTGTATCTAAAGACCTAAAATTATAATCAGGAAAATCGGTTAATTTTTCTCGAATCATTTTTAAAGTAGGTAAACTATATTTTCTTTATGCATATTATAAATTGTACGCCGTACTACATCTCTGATATCTGATGTAGAATCAGCACTATTTTTTTAATTCGCATTTTTCCCTTTCTTCATTGCACTGTGATTTATAACATCTCCTTTTTTAATTACACGATAAATTGTCCATTCTGATATTTTAGTAAATTCGTTAATACGTCGTATTATTTCTCTCTCGCATTGTTCCGGATTTTCGCTTTTCAAACGTTCATGTATATATAAAATAATCCGTTGAATTTGTACATGTAAATATTGATTTTTAAACTCAAAGGTTGTTTCGAAGTTTTCGGCAATAACCGGTTCAACTGTTTCGGAATTTTCGTGCGTTATATTACTATCTTCTACTTCAAATGGCCTACAGAACGCCATGGTTAATAGGGAAATAATTATAACATCTTACCTTTTAGTAGTAAATGTTTTAAATCGGTATTTACGCACTGCACTGATAAACCGTTTTTCAATCGGGCACGCGGAGCAGCGGTCACCAAAGAAATTATTTACGACGCAGCAGACCAGTCTGTTTATTACACCAGCGCGCAGCCGTAGATAGTTCATCGGGCTGACTAAGTTCCAGTAACGGACCCCCATGCACGTTTTCAACTACTCTAATCTCCATGCCACTGCTAAATACATATAGGACGAAATTTGAAGATAAGTATACACTTTAATGGATCAGCCTCTCTGATAAAGCCTATTCTGTAAAGCTCTCCTTACCGAATTAGCCTACAGGGTGTGTCAGAATTAAGAAAAAAAAAACACAAAGTTATGCACCCTGTATACTCTAGTTCTGCATTTTTTCGCAAATTTCAAATCATATGCTTCAATTATGCGCCTAATTTTATATAAAAAATGCAAAAAAATCGCATCGAGTTCAGCCTAAGAATAAGAGAGATAACAGAATTTTAAGTCGGTGAGTGTATATACTCGTAGATGAAACTATTTTCTTATGTGAACACAAAATAAATATGTTCGTGAGGGTTGTTTGAAACAACACAATGAAATCTGGTCTATCATCAGTTTGACATATTTAGTCAAGTAAAATATAAAAAAGCGTGTATTCGAAAATAATGGCGGGTGTATGGCTACTTAGTTCAGACGTTCGTGACGTGTTACCGGGAATCTCTCAGCGAATACCCTTCATAATTATTGCTGTCGTGAAATATATCCATGCTTCCTAACTTCGTAACGACGCGACATACGAGATGTAGTGTTTCTCCTACGAATTGTCACAATCCATAAAACGTCATAATTACTGTGGCAGTTGGGGCGGTATAGTTGAAATTCTTTAGAAATTAATGGAGACATGTCGTAAAGGAAAAGAAAGGACTTCTCGGGGACAGTAATAGGAGTTGGAATAAGTTTGACATCCGTATGAAAACTTGTACGAACTAAGTCGGTGTAGGTTGTAAATATATTAGTGTTTCGTATAAATGTCTAGAACTTAATAGACTATTTGAACATAGTCAGGGAGTTTGTTGGCTCTCATAAATATAAAACGGACTAAATGTTTGAATAGCAATAACTGCAGTATGCAGAGCAATGGTAATTTTTTTATAATAATAACTTTGTTTCCATTGTTTCCAAAGCGGTGACCGAGAATATGATCAATCAATCCGCTGGTTTACCCAGAGGATGTTCAAACCATATATAAGATAGTGCCATTGATTTAAGTTTGCATTATTATGGCACATCTCTTAAAGTTTACCCTGCACTTTTCTAAGTAAACGTCTCTAGGAATTAGAGGGAAAACTTGTGTGAGTCACGTATTAATCTGCATATAGACCAGATGCCTATCGGCGTTTAGCATTGCGAATCCCATTCCGAGGCGGCAGTTCTTCTGGCATAAGCAAAACAAAGTTAATTTGTTATCTAACCAGCTCCGTGCTTTGAATCCAGATAATTGCTTTATGCAAGGCGGTAGATAGATAGGCGACGTGCATTTTTAAATTTAGTACCGCCAAAGCCCGCGAGCTGGCGCGGTAGGACGAGCTTTCATTAGGTTTTTGTTGATTTATGGCCTCACACCTTTTGTGTGCATAGATAGCCTTCAGGGATTTTCATCGTAGGAGCTGATATTGATCCCTGCTAATGTAATTTTTTGAATTGGCCATTAAATCCAAAAGAAAGTGGTAGATTTTAGATTAGAGTTGGGATATCGGCACGTGGTCCTGGTGTCTTGTGCCATATTGAAGAACGATTTGATAGTGAAACGTATATTATGATTTTAGACAATATTATGCTCCCTTCTGTCCCACAATTATTTCCTGTTAATTAATTTATCTTTCAACAAGATAATTTTTCCATTCATACTGCTCATTCCGTAACTAATTGTTTTTAAGATAACAACATTAATTGTCTTAACTGGCCCAGTCATAGTCCAGATTGCAACCCTGTGGATGACGTATGAGGCTATTCTTAAGAAATATCCAAAAACGAAATGTGAGACCACGGAATGCCCAAGAGTTACTGGAAATAGTAAATATTGCATGGTAAAATATTACTAATGATTATTGTATAAGGTTATTTAATTCTATGCTAAACAAGCTTATAGAAGTTATGAATAGAAATGGTACAATAACGAAATATTAATAATTAGTTTCTTGTTAAGTTAGATATCCTTTCTGATTCTGTTAGTGAATCTGAATTCTGTTTTCTGATCCAGGATATCTACTAATGGATAATTTGCATTTACTTTAGAATGACTTCATCATCAACGTATTTTATCCAATATTTGAAAGTCATCAGCAATAATATTTTTTAAACGCCCAAATGTATACTAGATAATTAATTGTTTTAATCGCGCTACATATGCCCACATCGGCATCGCCACTTGATCGAAAATGGGGCGTTCCGCTCATGTGACGTCACCAGGCGAACGAGTCTCGCTGTTAGTTGTAGTTAAGCGGCTAATTTGAGTGGATTTACGTTGCATTTTTCGTTCGTTTGTTACTCTCGTTGTTTTGTGTCAGAACTGGAACAATGGAGCCGGGGTTTCTACAAGCAGAATCATAGGAGATACTGCTGCCTTAGTGATGATCAATACTTTGATGTTAATGCCTTTCCTACGGTACGGGGTTTTTATATTAACTTGAATTGCTTTATGTTTGTATGGTATTTATGGAGTTTGTGCTTCTCCTATCATATCAGATTTTACATCCTCTAAAGCGGAGGAACTAGCCTCTGGTTCTAAGGGGCGTGTAAATTCTCCATTGTGTTTGTGAAATTTTGTTAATATAACGCAGTGCAATTCGTCTCTTTAACCATCCATCAGTTGCTATAGTAATAACAACAGCATCACAATAAAAAGTAAAAGTGCTAACTGTTTTATTTTGGCTACTCATTACATATTCAAGTAGAGACAACATTAGAATAGTTGTCCTTTTTTTTGCTCACGACGACGGTACCTACCAGTCAGTATCATCATGATTTATTTCTCTATGAAGATCGTTTTGGGTTGCATTCATGTATTTATTTGCAAATTTTTTTCGCATTCGTAAGTTCTATTAATTAGTAGCGTCAAGAAGTAACTACTCCTTTAACTGCAAATTTTTCCAGGTCGCACAGTTCGCCACAAGGAATCACAATGGGCCTTATATGTTAATCTAGCATAGTACAGTCCGAGAACTGTACTGTGTGCGTTATCCTTCGCCCGCACTCTTTGATCCTCCCACGGTCGGGCCTTACGTGTAGCGCCTCTTTCCACTTCGCCGACCGCTCTCTGCATTTCCTTTAACGTACTGCGGAAGGAATTTCCATATTATCCGCCTGGATAATAAGAAAAGGTGAGTCCGATCGTCCGGCTCACGTACTCCTTCACGTAACATCTAATAAAACGATCTCAATGTCGCACCGGGTCGTGGGATATCCTCTACCCGTAACGCCATTTAATTAGGGCCTCCATGCAAATGTGCGGCATCCAGCAGGAAAAGAGGCCGGCGAAGAGCTAAAACGTGGAAGGAAGTCGAGTTAGTTAAGTTTCCTAGCCGGGCCGGATGCCAACCCGAAAGGAACTCGACTATTGGGAAGGTTGTTTTCGTTTGGAATGATAAATGTTGGCTCTCTCTCCAAGATTAAATCTAATCGAAGCATTTACCGGGCTACATTACATCATCAAGTTAAGTATGCATATTGAGATTTTATTTAAAAAAAAACAATCAATAGTCCAAAATATATTTTATGTGAAAACTATACTGCACTCACTGGCCTTAGTATCAAAGTTGATATTCCCGCCACCCGCGCATCTGATTTTGATGATTTTATTTTGTAAAACCTAGAAGAACGAAACACCCACAACTAAACAAGCAGTGACAGAAATTGATAATTAAAATACAGAACTCGAGTTGGCCAATAAATAAAAATTCACCATTAAATTCAAGATGGCGACTGAAGCCAGTGGGTGCAAAAACCGGAATATGGACTGCCAGGAACGAAGGAAAATCGATATTTTTTTTCCGTGTCAGCCTCTTTTTGGGCTTAATTTGTCCGAACCATGCATGTAGGTTTTGTTGTATGTTAAATTAGGTTTTTGAAATAAGTGTATGTACTTATCGGGTCTCATTTATTTACTATTATGTTATTATCCTTTATTTCATGTTCATGTACTATTGTAGTTTATGTATATGTTAATAAAAACATAAAATATTATTTTTATCTTACATGTTTCTCGTGTTGTGGCATTAAATTCATTCACTTTGCAAATTCAAGTTGCCTGCATGAGGTCCTAAAACCAATTTGGTGTCTAAAGTTAGTCTCTTAACCTCCTTCATCATCTGAAGATACGTCTTCAGCAAGGTGAGTTCGCTCATGTCATCGAGGTTATTCCTTTTTTGTGAAAGTACTAAAGTTTAATCAGAATTGACTGAAGGCCATCTTTCATCGCTCTGTAGGGCTAGGTTCGTCTCACCCGCGTGTACATGTAATATCACGCTTCTTTCAATTTTGTAAGTAGGTTATTAATGACTGATACCGCGTTTTCCATCACAACCTTCAGGATTATAGGCATTTTTACCAAAATCCAATTCCAATGATTAGCGCTGCACTAACGGATTCTGTTGTTCTATTCAAAGTCTTTCAATCAACGATACAATTGTTGTTAGTAATTATTGGCCTAATTAAGGATTCAATACAATGTGCTTCATATCTCGCTGCTAATAAAGTACTTCATTGAAACTCATCCGCCTTTTGCTCTTTCGCGTTTGCTGGTGCGTAATCTTCCGTTATTCCTTTCGGTGAACGCTAGTATTAAAGTTTTATCAGAAGTCACTGATAGGCCATATTTCATCGGTCTGTAGGACTAGTTTCGTCTCACTAGCATGTACATGTAATATCACGCTTTTTTCAATTTTGTAAGTAGGTTATTAACGACTGATACTGCGTTTTCCATCACAACCTTCAGGATTACAGGCATTTTTACTAAAATCTTCCAATGATTAGAGCTGCACTAACGGATTCTGTTGTTCTATACAATTGTTGTTAGTAATTATTGGCGTAATTAAGGATTCAATATAATGTGCTTCATATCTCGCTGCTAATAAAATACTTCATTGCAACTCATCCGCCCTTTACTCTTTCGCGTTTGCTCGTGCGTAACTTGCCGTAAAGGTGGCATTATTAAAACGTAAAAAGTTGAGATATTCTGGTGTGATTATAGAGAGATACGCGAGCATATTATTAAAGTTTATGCATTGCTGACGATATTAAAGTTATATTGATCTGCATCGGCGAGATTGAAAAAGTTGGTTCGCTGTAAATAATTTTGCTTATTAAGGGGCTTTATGGAAAGTTTTAATTAAAAATTAGTTGATAAAGTTTGAATTAGTGGTCCCAGTCACGTGACGGGTTAATAGCGACGTCGCGCGGCGCTGGAAGAATGAGCACGACGAAAACAATAACGAAGGACATGAACTTTTTGTGCACTTAGATAAATGGGTAGTGCCTGATTAGTGCAATTCAGAGAACTAATACACCGGGAGCTAATACACCAATACACCAAGCAATTTCAGCTACTAATACACCGGGAGATAGTGACAGATTTTCAGACGTTATTGTACCCAGTTGCCTTTTTGAGGGTATTATCGTATGCATATTCTGATGATAATAAATGATAAATTAAAGACACATCCCGCGAACATAATATATTTTATTCATATATTATCTTCTTCATATAAAATCATAGGACACCATGTATACTTCTTAAATGCAGCCTGTTTAGAAACGCGGATAAATCATTTTTTGAATCCAAGTGAGTATTTAACTTCTTGCGCGCGCCAATATTCTTGGCTAAAAATGTGACCTCGATAGGAGGGGGCCAAGAGGTACCATTGCTCTTTACCCCTGATATCTATGTAGGCCCAGACCGTATCGTATGGGCTGGCTGATAGGCTCCACCGGCAGAGCCTTGCTTCTGGCGCTCTTGACTTCCACGTTGGCTCGGATGGTCTGGCCCAGTAGGTAGGATTGGATCAGCTTGAGGAGGGATACCGGAAAACCAGCGACCATCATCTAGATGACCAATCCGTCATGCCATCCTCTGTCGGAGGCTTTAGCGATGTCCAGGAAGAGTGCCTCTGTGGTGACGTCCCTTTGGTTGATTCCCTCGGTGACGTACTTCGCTAGCCTCAGCACTTGGAGCTCCGTGGAATATCCTCTTCTGAACGTGAACTGCTCATCTGGGATGGCTTCTAGCTCTTCTGATTTCTCCTTAATCCTGTCCAAGATGACCTCTTCGATAATTTTGCTAATCTCTGGCAGTAGGCTGATTGGCCTATAGTTGATGGGAAGAGACATCTGAAGGAGAAATACTGGATCCTCATAATAGCATTTGTGATAGCCACAAGTGTGGCCATTCCTTTAGGAACGAGCTTCCTGAGAATCCGGTTTCCTATCCCGTCTCGACCAGGTGCCTTCCGTACGTTGACTTGGGCCAGGACACCGATGATCTCTTCTGGAGATGATGGTCGGATTTGGTTCTCGTCTGGCTATCGTCTAAGACGCCTAGCCCTTCGGTTCACTTCGTCTACTTGGTCCTCATCCTCCTACACTGCAGCTCGAGATTGTCGGCGAAAGCTTCCGCCTTTTCTCGTCGGGTGTAGACAAGTCTTCTCTCGCCGGGGATTGGAGACATCAGTGTTTGGGTAGACCTCAGGGCGCGCTGCACTTTCCATATGCTGTTATCCTGGGGGTCTAGGGGCTCCAGATGGAGCTGCCATCTTTCGTCTCGGTGCTCTTGGTGGGCTGCCTTGACTCTCCGGTTGAGTTGGTTGACCAAGTGCTTATCCGCTGGGTCTGTGTCCTGATAGCGCGTTTCTTCGCACTTCTGCGGTCCCTGATTAGCTGCTTGGTCTCTTCGGAAATTTCTCCGGTTGGATCTGCTTCTTGTCTCACTGTGGTGTCCGTTGTGCTGGCACAGCGCTGGGCATATACTTTCCTCGAGGTGGGCGATGGCTGCCTCGACTGCAGGTTCGTCCTCGATTTGGGGTACTTCATTGGATCTTTGCAGATGGGCTTGGAACTCTGTCCTTTTCTCGGTGAACCATTCGTCGTTGTCCGCCTGTGCTATGCCCAGGTGGAGCAGGATGGGGTCGTGGTCCGAGGATCCCTCCCTGAGGTTCTCGAGGTTGAACTGCATAGGCACATTGCGCATGAGTGCAATGTCCAGCACGTCCGGTCGCCCATCGTCAGATGGGAAATGAGTGGGTTCCGGAGGTCCCAGCGCCAGGATGTTGCGGTACTCCAGGTATCTTTGTAGCTGAGGTCACCTGTGGTTGATATTTGCGCTATTCCAGTCTGTTGTTTTCGCGTTCAGGTCCCCGATGACGATTCCTTGGGCCGCGGGTGGTAGTAGGACAGTTGACTTCGCGGGGGAAGTCTCTCTGGCTGCTGTGATGTTGATATTTCCTTTGCTCCTGGTGTTTATAATCACGGTGACGGCTTCCATATTGTCCGTGGTGAGTGCCAGAGCATGGTGGTCCATGCTGGATTTCACTAGCAGGGCTACGCCTCCCCCGTTTCTGTTCCGGTCTCTGCGGTAGATCTGGTAGCCTCGTACCTTGAATCTGAGATCAGGCTCCAGTCTGGTATCCTGCAAGGCGATCACTTCTATTTTGGTCCGCGCTAGAAGTTCTAGCTCTACTTTTTGGGCTCTAACACCGTTGACGTTCCAAGGGGCCATCTGCAGGGCATCAGGCTGCACTCTTTGGCCACTCGGTTTGGAAAGGTCGTGAAGGGTTTAGGGCCTGTCTCAACTGGGCAATCAACTCCACGTGGATAGGTTGCTGCGTCTCGGGGCTCTCGTGGACTTTGGATGAGGCCTGACTTGTCTTTTTTGTGGCGTCTGCAAATGAAAAACCGCAGTTCCTTCCTCCGCAGTTGGCTCACTTCGCTAGCAGCTCTCGTATCTTCTTGCTAACTACATTAGCTATGTATATCAGCGAACCAAAGGAAATGAAAGAGTCCTAATGTGCCGGCGTCCGGTGTATTTATAACGTCGCGCCGTCCTACTATTCCAGTTAGCTCGTGCTACACGCGGTTTAGAATCTCAGAACATTGTATAGGTACCTACAAAAGTTTGAATTTTACTGTCTGTATCTCGCGGCTTGTTTTAAAATATTTCAAATATGGTATTATTATTTAAAATATTTGCTTTTGAAATGGAACGGAGTATATTTACGTTACAAATTATTAGCGCACTTTTTTCAGCAATCGCGCATATTTTGTTGAATCTAAAATGTTCGTGAGTGAGGAAGAAATTCCCGTTATTAATTAAAGCACTATGGAGATTCGCTAAGAAAATTTCACATCTGAATAATGAAAAATAAATAAAAATTCGTAACAATGATTAGGTGAGATTATGGCAGTGGTTAGATTGTGTAGTGTGAAGTTTGAACAATTATTTTCTATAATGTTCCGGTTCGGAAACGAAAGCATAGATGAAATCTGGAAAGAAATTGAGAATTTTAACATTAATTAATACAAAGAGATCAAAACTGACTATTTGGAATCAGTTTGTTGCATTCTGTAAAATAATGAAAAATTATGCAAATTAAAAAGAATTTCAAGTGAATTTAAAGCTTGAAAAACTGCATTTAAATCTGAAAAATATAGAATGTAAGTTATAAGTAACTATGGTGTTCATCCTTTTATTTATTTTTGTTTTTTATATATCCCAATACAATGTATATGTAATATTTAAGACGCAGAATTGTAACATGAATAAAATGTTAACCTGAGAAAAAAAACATTTTATGTATCTTTCAAAAAATTTCCAGTGTACTTAATCACATTCTGCTCTTAGAAGAAAAATTTCTTTGGAAATTTCTTTGGGGTGCCATGGTAACCAAACAAATAAGCTCCTGGTTGATTCAAAATTACAGGTGTGGAATTTTCAGGTAAGAACACACCTTCTTGAAACAATTGTCTTCTTAGACACCATATTTTCAGGTGCGTTAAAATAATATTAAAAGGGATTTTCTTGGTGTAAAACTGCACGTAAAAAAACAGTCAACTTCGTCAATTCCGCTACGGATCGTTCCATTTCTTATTTTATTTTGTATTATTGAAAGCAGGACCCTCACTGCTTTTGTATGACGTTTCATTTTAATATCATTAAAATTAAAAACGTTCTCAAGTCTCAACAAGAAACTCAAGTATGGAGTTTCGTATACTATAGGGTCTATACCTAAAGACACTGATTTCTATTCTCCTCCTTCCATACTTCTCCGGCCGAGGAGGGGCGCGGTGGGCCATCACGCGCCTTTTGGGGTGGTAAGGTGGAATTGGTTAGAAAACGTAGCATACGTCATCATACGCAAAAGCCGATATCGCTAACTATTGATACGAATCTATCTATGTATCTATCTATCTATATATTATCTGGCTATCTATATATATATCTATAAATAACTATTTATTAATAATTAAATTATCGATACGAATAATACACGACGCTGGTGGGCTGACGACAATCAAACGCTATGGGCGAAGCCGTGACGTATGTTATCTTCTTTAAGCAATTGCATTATAATATAACAGAGTATTGGATTTGTGTTAGGATTTTTTTCTAAATTAAATTCCAGTGGTATGACGATAATATTACATATGTATAATTTATATTGTCGAATATAAATAGGTATTTACGAAGAAAAAGTGAAACAGAGTAATTTAATAAATCGATTTTTTGTTGATTATCAAAAAAGATATATTAAATAATGACCATAAATATTGATAAAAACAACAATGACATAATTAGTGGTTTAGTTAGATTCTATGAAATACAAGGGTAAGAAGGAATTGGCTGCATATTCTACCGTGTGCTGCCTTTCTCCATGGCCTTCTGCGAGATAGAGGTTTCGGACAACTCTTCTCTCGTTTGGCCATGTTTAATCGAAGGTGGTCGTGACAGGAAAGTTCGCGATCGCCCAATCCTTGCCGCCTAAAAAGACAGTTCTACGGGACTTGCGGTTCAGTCTCTGGACCGACCGGACAGGCCGGCGATCCCAATTACCAAAAAAACCTCCCGGCAGGCGGAAGAAGAAAGTATAATGAATACTTTTTGCTGGGGGACCGGGTATAGGCGTGCCGTCTAAATGCCTCTCTTTGTCAACGCGGATGAACAATGGGCCGCAAAAAGGCATCTTTAACTGTCCCGCAGCCATCAAGACGCCGAACAAAAGGAACCGCGATCAAGTGTGATGAAAGGGGACACCGGCAAATTAGAATTAAGAATGTGAGCCGCTCCAGGCATTGTTTCGCGGGGGGATTTATCGCCCTCGATGCTAATTTAATAATTTCCAGAGACACGCAGGATCACCTTAATAAATTGGCCTTGCCTCCGCGGGGCCTTTTATTATTGTATAAAGAAAATGTTTCATCCAGCCCCCGGCGTCCCGTCTTTGTTGTTGAAGGCGATATATAATTCAGGAATAAACGCATAATGAAGTATTTGCAAACCAAAGCCATTAATAATAAGCAGGGATAATACCAGCGGTATTTATTCGACTTGACGTTCATTCCTCCGCTGATGTAATTAATATAAGCGTTTTATTTCTCCGGTGTTAATGATTTTTATTGTTCCCGGATTTCATTAGATTGTAAGTGCCTTTGTCCCGGCAATCCGGCAATGCTAAAACCGAACCTGGCAACAATGAGACGGCACTCGGGCATTAGGCAGCGCTAGGTTACTTTGCAACTTGGATAAGTAGGTAAGCCGGTAAATAGAAGTGCAATGTAGGCATAACAACCGTTGACATAATAATGCTTGTTGTAATACAAGTACGGAAAGCTCTGCTTCTGCAGGTATCTACACCCTACACCTATAAGTTCAAACTGTTTTACAGAGCGGAAACTTTGAAATTTATTAATTGGATATTTTAGTTTTCAACGTCGACATTTAGTAATACTTAGTTTTCAATTGTACAAATATTAGGTCCCGTGTGCAAATTAGTGAAGCAGTATTAAGCGATACTTCAAAATTTTTGGAAAAATGTGTATGAGTTTGAAAAATGAGTTTCTATTGGGCGCATCTCGCAATGGTGGCAGAGGGGTGAAAAGTACCCCTATCCAATCCTCTTAAATAATATGTAATAAAGAAATGCATTTTTTGATCAATTTGACCCAAAGTTACTTAAAAATAATAATAAAGTAATGTTTTATTATTTTTTTTAATAAAAATCAAATTTCCGTTTACATTTTCATATACCGCAAAAATAACGCACAACCAAAAATTAGGCTCAATTTCAAAGTTGATTTTCTCGCGAATCGATAGATAGATTTCGATAAGTTTGCACTGTAGCTTTTTTCTCTGGTAATTTCATTGTAATAAATTTTTTATTCAGTTTTAGGCTTATACAGGGTACAAAAATGAGAACCGTTTTTTTTTACGTTAAATTTGAGACTCCCTGTAGGGACATTAGCGACAACAACGGATGCATAATGAATTCATACTGTAGCCTCATGTTTTCTGAACATTTTGTTTTTTAAATTTCTCTGACATCTGCAATACCAAAGAAAATACACAGTTTTATACCAGAACATGTTTTTTTTATTAAAATAATATTTTGACAATAATTATAGTGGAGCGGATCTACGAAAAAAAGGGGTCCAAACGGAAGTGCCTTTTTTAATTTTTTTCCAATTTGTTCATAATGTTCCCCCCTACCCCCTGGTAACTTTTTCCGGTACTTGTTGTCCACCAGAGGGCGCGCGCAGCCCTTCAAATATTGTAAAAACAGGTTTTTTTTAGATTACGGGTAATCGAGGAGACGGATAGAAAAATGTTTTGAACAAGAAAAATAGGTCTCTCGATACGCGTAATCTGGTATGGACCCCTCAAAATCGGTCCATTACCAATTGTTGTCCGTTACTGGTGGACAACAATTATCGGAAAAAGTTACCATCAATTACAAGTTGGAAAAAAAAATTTCAAAAAAGTCACTTCCGTTTGCAAACTTAGATCCGCTCCACTATTAGCAATACATAGCAAAAAAAAGTACATAGAGTAGCGCGTGTTTCCACCACTACTTCTAATAATTGCTTCACATCGCCGAGGCATACTGGATATTAAATTAGATATTTGATTTAGGTCAAGTCCATTCCAAATATCGGTAACCATGCACTAACTAATGCACGATAACGCAAGACCTCATGTAGCGCGCATCGTCAATGAATATCTACATGAAGCAATTATTCGAACTGTAAATTGGCCACCGCATAGTCCCTATATGAATCCTATTGAGCACCTATGGGATATTATTGGTAGGGCACTGAGACAGCATCAACCCTCTCTTGCCAACCTGCAAGATGTTCAAATAATGGTTACCGATATTTGGAATGGACTTGACCTAAATCAAATATCCAATTTAATATCCAGTATGTCTCGGCAATGTGAAGCAGTTATTAGAAATAGACGTGGTAACACGCGTTATTACTATGTACTTTTTTTTTGCTATGTATTGCTAATTATTGTTAAAATGTTATTTTAATAAAAAAACATGTTCTGGCATAAAGCTGTATTTTCTTTGATATTGTAGATATCAGAGAAATTTAAAAAACAAAATGTTCAGAAAACATGAGGTTACAGTATGATTTCATTATGCATCCGTTGTTGTCGCTAATGCTCCCTACAGGGTGTTTCAAATTTGACGTAAAACAAACTATTCTCATTTTTGCACCCTGTATAAGCCTAAAACTGAAATCTAAATAAAAAATTTATTACAGTGCAATTGCCAAAGAAAAAAGCTACAGGTCAAAAAAAATTATCGAAATCTATCTATCGATTCGCGAGAAAATCAACTTTGAAATTGAGCTTAATTTTTGGTTGTGCGTTATTTTTGCGGCTAAGGATATATTTTCAAAGCCATTGATAGAGAGTGAAAGGGAAACTTTATTAAAAACAAAAAAATAGATAGGTGTTATGGTTATGGTTACATAGATAATTATTTAATTAAAAGTCCATTCAAAGTTAAGTAAAAAAAATGTTAGCCAAAACTCTTTTTTGCATTAATTGAAAATAATTCTCACTGAATTGTATAATTTTCAACTAGGTACTCTGAAATGTAAAATCAATTAACTTCTGTTCACTTAAATTTTGTCGTTGGGCTTAATATGTTTTCTACATCCCAGTCGTTTCCATTCGTTTTCTCCTTTGTAATGTAAGGTGTTTCGTGAGGTACGACTTTTGTGTCATGGGATTTTGGGCTGATATGTATACCTAGGCGTATTTGGTGCACGTTTTCTGATCAATGGAAACTTCCCAAGTAAACAAGTTAAAAGTTACCGCGCAGTCTAAAAACATTTAATGAACATCAAGAGTCGATTTGATGGATTGTATTTTAAACTCGACTCCCGCATTATTTGTCATTATTTTCGTATCCTCTATCTCTAAAAACTTTTTTATTTGAAAGTTTCAATTTAATACACCTAAAACACGTCCTGTTATTCTCCGGGTCATAAATCACCCCCTGTCTCCTATGGTAATGCCTCGCCGTCTTTAAGGTCTTCATTTTTATAAAAGTTTCTGCCAGTGTGCGGAATGCCGCCTGCATTTATTAGACCGAATTTCTAGCTAAAATAAATCAGTACAAATCGAGGAATCGAAATCCCGTTACAAATCTTGTTATTCCTTGATGAAGGATGAAGTCTTTCACCTTATCAAAATTAACTCCTTATAATATAGTATAGTGTATGTTTGAAAGGTCTTTTGGTATCCTCTTCGCATTTAAAAAAATTGTTGACCTAGCCAGTTTGTTGGTCAGCAGACACATCATCATGCTCTTGACTGCATTTTTCCGTTAGAACCTGCAATGTGAGACGTGCGGAATGACTTTTCCCACGAATGAGGTTTATATTTATATGATAAGAAACTCCATATGGTTTGGTTTGAATAAAAAATTGTGTTACTATTTTTGAACATAAGAAAAGTAAAAAGAACATTGGCCTCATTCTTAAAAAAAAACTGATTGTTTAAGATTAATCTGCCAAGAGGGGTTAATCAGCGGTATGGAAACTTATTGATGAACACCACTGTATAGATATCTATACAATGTTCTTGCGTCTAAGTAGATACATCCACTTATATTAATAAGCAAACATCTTTATCTAGCAAGTATCTACAAATATATTGCACGTATCTACGTAAAAATACTTTAAAAAACGAATCTACAAATATATTGATACGTATTAGAAAAATGAATTTGTGACGCTCTACTTTCGTTGCGTTTTTTCCCGGGCGCCAGCCTGTGGTCTATCGTGTACAGGTACCACATTTCCCTACAGGCGGCACTGTAGGGGCTTTAGATAGCTACCATGGAGATCGGATACGTCCAGAGGTCACTTGATTCGCAGGAAAAAGCGATACTACTTTCTACAGAGATACGACCTCTATAGTTTCAACAATTTATTTCTTCTATTTCATTTTAAAGGTTTATCTACTATTTATGTATGTACATCTATCTACATGTATCTAACTCTATACTAAGAATGTATAGAGATATATACAGTGTATTTACTACTTGTTATAGTTAGTTGATACTAGCAGATTAACGGTTCAAATAAGTCGTGTACGCTGAGCAGTAGTGTTTATAACAGAAGCGTACTATAGTGACAATTCAACTCAACGTTCACCAATGTAATTCAGTCTATGCAGTAACATATTGGACCGACAATATTTATGAAATTAAACGTCAAGAACAATAAAACTGGTCCCAATTTGAATTATGGTATCTTTTTGTATTACTTAAAATTGAATTTTCTACTTCTTCGCGAATTATAGGTACTTCATTCGTTGTTACCAAACCGTTTATTTTGGGAAATTACACGAAGCGCACTACAAGAAATTAAATTATGTCATATAAACGTCAAATAAATTATTAGCAAACTGGCATTTTTTGGTTCGGGCACTGGTTTCATTGAATTGTCCTCCGAATGCAACTCGTGATCTCAGTTTTGCTTCAATATTTGTCATTCATTCATTACTCCTTGCTGCTGTTTTTGGAAAATAATTACTCGCTCTTCGCGCTCGTAATTATTTTCGTCACAGCAGCACTCGTATTCAGAATCACAAATATTGTCGGCAGAACACAGAGCACTTGTTGTATTATATATGAAATTACTAATAATGATATATTCTGGTGGTTTAGCGGGCAGCGGCAGGGAGGTTTTTAATCAAGCGATAATGTTACGGTTAGTGCAAAAGGGAGATAAAGCAACAATAAAAGCAATTGTATACATACTCAGGTTTCGGGGGCCTATATTTCTAATTTTTTTCTGTAATAAAACATATTTGAGATACTACGTGACAAGAGTGAGTAACGAATATTGCGACCTTTCTACCGCGGATATTTACTAGGTGATGCATTTAGTGGGATTAACCTTGATTATCTTCATTTATGATTTCTGAAGGCTGTTCAAATAATGCAGTAATCACCACCCAGAGATACCTCAGAGGACAAGCCTCGGCAGTACATAATCTACTCAATCTGAACAACAGGCTGAACTAATACAGTAATCACTGAGTGATAGATACCTCATAGGACAAACCTAGGTGATTTCTCATTCGGAGACGGCCGAGTTATACCTTAGAGGACAAACCTCGGCAGTCTATATTATATAAAAAAATCCCATTCTTTTAGTTTTTAAAATATTACTCAGTCTTTATCTGGTGTCGTCTGCTTTTATTTTATTATTTTTAAACGTTCCGAGTCCCTGTTTCTCTTTGAGCAGATTACTCTTAAGGGAAACGGTACGGTCTGTGGAGATTTTCGGATTAAATTCTACCACCACTGGGCACTATTTAATTTCGTAGACAGGACTAAAAGGTGTAACTCGCGAGAATGCACTACCGGTCTTGTTTCACTTTCTACGACTGCTCTTCTCCTGCTACTAGAGGCTTAGATAGTGATTGGCTTTAGGTGGGAATTACTCTTTTGCTATGTGTTTGAAATCTTACTATAGTAGAAAAGTTTCAGAACTGTACGATTTGTTATTTTTGATATATATTTATTGGCACGCCACTGCGGGGACATTTCTTATTAGATTGCGTTCAAAAACAATAGGGTTCTTCCTTTACAAAAAAACCGAATTTTCTGACTAATCTTATGTTGTTTGAGCATTTCGTTATTGAGATGGCGTGTTTTAAAAAACGTGGCCTCCGGACGGATGGACATTCTGAAAGTTGTGTAAAATTTGATGACGAACACAATTGGCGATTTTAGTTTATCTCTCGATCAAATGCAATTATACTCTTCGACTTTGGCAGCGAAGAGTTTAATAAAGACATGTACGAGTAATTTATGATTTATCATACAGCATTTTCACCAACTCCGTTACATATATCGATTATGGATGAGGTTTATTAATAATTATCCACTCAAATACCGCCCGGTAAATCCTCGATACTAAACAGAGACCGATTAAAATTTGATTATTTGCAAAGCCCCGTCCTTAACGCCCGTGTAACCATAATTAATTACGTTCACATCAGACCGAAAAACATATTTGGTTTTAGATATACATGTAAATATATATTATATACCAACTTTACTGTACAGATTGTTTGTTCTCGCCGGTTAATTCCCTTGTCCTGTGCCACTATATTCTCGTGATTAATGAGATCGGGTTTATTTTGCCCTGCTTGTTCCAGTTACTATAACGCTGCAATGACATCTCCCAGTGTTTTATCCACGTTTTGCTGCGATAACCGCTTAATCATTCAATTTTCCTACTTTTTAGTAACCAACACAGAGCAAAGGTACGAACGATTTGTGACATAGTAATTTCAGGTATCTGACCAAGGGATCAAGAGAACTTTTTTAATTTCTGAATCTTATCGAACATTATTCCACGATTTATCATCCATTACAAGATTCAAGTAGTTTTCTTTAAACTTCCAACAAGCAATTAGGCATCATCCGGGCTGCGTTCACGGCGAATGATGGATGGGCATTTCATTGACGATTTTCAAATTGACTGTTGAATAACTGCGTGCGCTCTGCCGAATGGCTTTTCGGGTCATTTAGCTTGCAGTCTTGTACTACTCCCAGACCCGACCCCAAGTTTAAGGCTGTCCTTTACATGCGCAAAACAAGACTCCAGTTACATTCAAATGGGTGCTTCAAACCGCCAACGCGGAAAGATTCGACAATTAATAGTGAAACCAAAAAAATTATTGATTTAAAAAACATTAAGAAATCTATAAGACACCAAAAAAAGAAGTAAAAATAATTAAAATAATTTTTTCTATAAAAAATCATACTTATTACTTATATGGAGAAACATATTTACATTTAGTTTAGTTAAATGAAGACACAAATGAATGAAGCAACCAAGGAGTAATATTTATTACAATAATATATTTACATAATGTTCTTATGAATTAAATTAGAGCTCTACGGCCGCCTGAAATATGCAAATTAAAGTGCGCTATATGACTCATGAACGCGTGACTCATGTTGCAATTTGATTTGGATTTGCCAATTGTGAAAAAAAGCTAGTTTTCGATTTTTTTTGGAAATTCACGGAAATACATTATTTTACTACTGCCATTCTATATTTCTGTTGGTAACATCTGCTTTGCTTTGAAATGTTGCATACATAATAATATGCCTTGAAATATCACGAATCGATGGCCGTATATAAAACTATACTAATGTTGAGTATTTTGTAAAAAAATATTTTCACGTAGTGATTACACGAATTTTTCCGTATAGCTGCATTAAAAAAGTTGGTATCGAGAACTCCTTTTATAAAAGCTAAGCCTACGCCCAGAAAAGTAACAAATTCTGAAAAACAGTAGTAGGCGATTACTTGATTACTTGTTTTTTTTTAAATTTTTATTTGTAGTAATCACCTTTATGATCCATTGACTTTATCGATGTATGGTCTTTCTATTACCACAGAAAATAAATTCCCCGTCACCGCATCCCAAGTGGGTGGAGTTTCCTTGCCATCAATTTCAAATTATATGCAAATTCCTGACCCCTTTAGACAAGGCAGAATATTCAAATTCAATAATTAGTCCAGTATGTCCAGTTTTATGTACAGTTATGCCCAGTTTTGCCCCGCTCAAGGTTCAGTAGTGACAATTTTTAAATATGGTGTCGCGGCCTGGGCCGTATTTTTTTTTAGTTATTTTGAGAAAACAAATTTTGCCACAAACTTATTTGTGCCTTTAATTCGAGATGGCGGCTAGAGCGGTTTGAAAGCCAATCAGCGAAACTGGTACTTGGGCCTTTGTTATTTGTTTATCGATCGATACACTAATAAAATCACACACACATACACTCTCACAATAATAACACACAATTCGAGCACTAACCACTACAAATAATCCCTATTACAACACACTTAAAATTAATCCTTTAATATCCGGTAACAATGAAAGGCAGGCGGAATGCACATACACCCGCTAATACAAGGCCAACAACTCAACGGCCCGTTGCTCTAGTCATCTGGTTTGCGTTCATTGACGTTCAAGCCATATGCAGAGTGCATTACGTTAGAGTCTTACTTGTGACATATTGTTAAACGACTATTTTATTCATTATTTTAAAGTTTGTTATGAAGCTTAACATATTTAAATATTCGCGGGTAGTTAGAATTCTCCCTGTATAATAAATTAAACTTTATTTATTGCAATTTGCCTAATATTTTCACATGGTTAATATTCGGCAATTTATTACTAGAAACCTATTTTTAATTCATTTCAGCCTTAATTGATAATTGACAGTGGTTTGAAAGCGGCGTAAAAATGAACGTTGGTAGTATGCTTATTATATATTTTTAAATAAATTCTCATTAGGTTAGGAGCAGGCCACTCAGGCCAAAGGAAATTTTCTTTCGCTCCTGGAAATTAACCCGGATGTCTGAACGTAACCGAAATAATGCATATTCATGAGTGATGGGAGAGCAATGCGAATTTATTTCGCTGCTCACAAACATTCTAATTAAAGTAACCCTTTGAAAACATCTCGGGTTTTTGTTGATCTTGCTCTCTATTTTTTCAAGATGCGGATATGTATGGAGTGGCGGCACTAAATTAAGTTTCTTAAGTCAATGTTTGCGGGGCGGTCCAAAAGTTTGCGCTATGGGGAAGTCTCGGACTCTGTAAATGTGTGCAGAATAGTAACAGTGAGTGAATCTGTCATATAAATTTTTGTAGCGACCAGTGAGGTTTAGTCAGTATTGTCGGTAATGGTAGAGTAAAATTAGACAAAAACCCAAACATAAAAAAAGTTCTTTCTACCGCGAAATACTTCCAAACCCTCCTCACAGTTTCTACTAAAAAGTTACACGACCACAAGCGTTGGGTTGGGCTTTGGTGAAATTATGATTTTTCACAGTTTTTCATGAATATCTCAAACACTATGAGGTTTAGCGCAATCGTCATCCTATACGCAATTGGTGTAAGTACATTCAATAACAATTGTCGTATATAGAATTATGGTGAAGTGAACGGTTTCCATGATATGGAGTGGTAAAGATTTCTTTGTTTTTATTTCACGTACACTTTGTAGAAAAAAAACATGAAATGATTACAGTATAAATTAGTAGCTGAAATATGTATGTAGAATGTATACATCTATGCATATACCTATAGATACATATTACACCCATAGTTTGTCATTTGTCTCGCGCTCAGCACTTCTATTTTTGTGGGTGTTGATTGAGACTGAGCCGTCACGCATCACGCTGGGCTATGTAACGCTCCTTCGGGTAAAGGCGGCTCGAGTCGACTAAGTGAGAGAGGATCAGTTGGCAGAGCGAGATAGTAGAGAAAGTTTGTAGGTATTGAATGAGACTGAGCCGTCACGTTCGTCTATGTAACGCTCAGTACACTCGTTGACTAAGCGAGAGGGAGAAACTTGAATCTAAAGTATTCACAGCATATTTTAGCTTCCATAGGCCTATTGTTTCATTCTTAGAATATACTCAGTGAAGAAGTCCAATCAGAGGAAAATTTGACAATATAATTCACAAACAAATATTATTTAGTTTATTTTGCAAACTAATATTACTTCATGGGTACAGAGATAAGAATAAATAAGTTTATATAACAATATCAATATTATCTTTTGTTGATTCACCGAACTAATCCATTATATACCATAAATGTAATTATATAGGTATTATAACGCGTATTTTAAAAAATAATAATACCTAATAAGGGAGAAATGTATATTTATGGTTTCCTAATTGTAAAAGAAAATACAATACCTATATTTTATCAGAAAACAATATATCAGGAGGTTCAGTCTGGTCGGGTTACCGTCGAATTCTTTTCCTCTCTGTATCGAATTGAATTGAATTGGATTGAATCGAATCGACTGCCGAAGTGATGGTCAAACGCAGTACTTGCTAACTATGAGTAGGTATTTTTATTAATTAACTGAAAAATTAATCTGATTGCTTAAATGTATGCCTATTTACTAGAATCATGGGTGCTTGATATTATTGTATACTTGAATAAGAAGTATACCGGGTGCCTACGATATTACTAGCCAGCCTATAACTTCCTTGGAAAAAAAAAGATATCGATATAAAATTTTGGCAAGTTGTATGGTTGTCCGCGGTGCAGTTTGATTGCTTTATTTTCATTTCCGGTTTAATCGGAAACAGTAAACTTTTGTCATTTTTAATGGAACATCCTGCATATTATTCGAAATTTAGATTGCCCAGGAAATTCTAGGTTTAAAGAATGTAGAGCATACCCTATATCTAGTTTTTGTGAAAATGGCGGCTGAAAATGTTATATCAATCGTAAATGATTTCATTTTCACATAAAACAAATGAATGTAGGAACAAAACTGTTAGGGTTATTTAAGTTTTTTGGTGAGTAAAATTTGATAGTCCAGCTGATAAAAATTTCATTTCCGGCTGAACCGGAAGTACTGCGAAAAGTGATTTTCAGGCTCAAATTACTTGGATTTTTTTAATGGAACACCCTCTATTGAACCTTAAATTTACATTCTACTAACCTTTCTGGATATTTTTTGTTTCTGGTGTTGGTGGTGTTTCTGGTTTGGTTTCTGGTGGTGTTTCTTTTAGCCCTGTCTAAGGCTAGAAGCTCTCCAGAAGTCAGAGACTTGTGCGGGAGAGGGAGCGGCATATTATTATTTCGATATGTGACCAGGTAAATACGATAATGCGATATCGTACTTATTAGTATTAAAAATAACAAAGTTTATACTGTTTCCGGTTAAACCGGAAATGAAAATCAGATCTTGAAGCAATAAAACTGTGAATCGTAGTCAACCATACAACTTCCCAAAATTTTAAATCGATATGATTTTTTATAAGGAAGTTATAGGCTGCATAGTAATATCGTAGGCACCCGGTATATTTCACTTAGTTGATTCTTAGTTAATTCTTAGTTCACTAAGTATAATGAAATATAATTATATATTAACCGCAACGTCCGCGCTACCGCAGACTTCACGAAAAATGTGCATGGCTCTGTTTGCTTGCCTTCTACTAGACGCGTGCTCTCTATCGCATCACCAGCCGCATTGGGACCAAATAGTGCATGCATTCTCAACGACCGCTATGCTTTGCATCAACGACATGCGTGGTAACTACCGGGGAAACTCGATTAACTTCGGATTTAGGTAGATTTTTATTTTTTAAATTTTTTAATTCGATTGTGTTTGAAATTCAGGGAAATATATCGTCGAATTTCGTGTGCTCGAATTTATATCAAATCCGAAAAAGCTTTGCGATGCAAACACCGCTATAGCACCGCCGCGACTGCAAAGAGGAGTGCTTTGAGGTTGCGGACATCATTTTGCATAAATGCAAGCGTCGCCGTTCCATATGCATGCTCGTAAAGTCGCAACACAATGCACTTAAATTAACGCTACGCCGCAGAATAAATTCAGATACAAAAGGAAATATGGTTATTGTGCGAACGTACGTACAGAGGCCACGGAAACAAACGGTCTTAGGAGAATTATTTGATAAGGAGGTGGCTTGATGTCAGAAGTAGGGCGGCGAAGCGTGTCTTTACGTAGTTTGCTCTGATGGTCTTTTGTTTCCATTTAGACTGAATGCGGGAACTGGCATATGCACCTACGATGTCTGTAGATATTATTATATACTTATGCAAGTAAAATGCTCATCACTTGGCAGTTTGCATGGTTTAATAATAATTAAGTTATCTATGAAAAACATGAAGTTAGTACTTTTGTGAGTTGATATCGGGAAACGTATGTAACAGCTAGAAGCCTTAGGAGATACGTGTTTCGTTCACTTTTCGTTAGTTGACATAATTTAAATATTTGAGAGTATATTGTAGGTATGTACATACTCTAATATGATATTATGAACATCCAGAATCCAGAACATCCTAGACGCATCCTCTAACATTCTTGATTAGGACTCAGGTATAAATTATTACAGGTTTCTTTGCGGCATTATCAATTGCATTATCGATATATTACAGAATGTTAATGATTTCTTAGCGCAGATTATTTGCGAACCAGTTCTGTTATTTTTGTTCTATGATCTTTCTTTTATATTGTGCTGTGAATAGACGACGTTGTTAGCTCTGTGACGAGATAAATGTCACTTTGGGGCTTCTTGTTTCCGTCCTCCTGGAAGGAGCCATCTTTTTCTTGGCTTGGCGTGGTGTATACCGATTTAAGTGCTTCCATACTAATTAACATACTATGTTACGTTCCATGTAGTTGAGATTCTTAGAGAGGTCACTGTTTATGTGTTTTTGTGGTTTTGATAACCAAGGCATAGACTTGATGCTGGACAAATAACTCGTAAAATAAAAACGTGCCTTGCATTAGTCCCTAGTGTCTACTACGCCTAGACTACTGTTCGAAGCCGTCAACCATCCTGAGATTTCTCTTTTTCTTTCTTTCGGGACTTCGAGTCTTCACTTCACAATTTTTCACCTGGGCCCTTCGCAGTATATTTTCTGGCCCTTAATCTGCAGTATATTTTCTGCAGTATACATTGCACCCTGAACTGTGTCATCTGCCTGAACATCGATACCTTGCGTTTCGCACGGAGCACATGGCTTGGACGTCTGCGTCGTGACCATGCCAACCGTAAACTTGGTATATGATCAAGTCGTTGGAGCGTTCGACTTGCCTTCAGCTACTGTGAAACCTAACGGTTACCTAAACGTAGATTTGTATGCTGGAGAGACCCACCTTACCAGGATATCTACTTCCCCAAACTTACAGATAAGCGTAGTTTAAGTATACTAGGAGCACTACACACATTTTTTCTGGCATAATTTCTTCTATGTTGGTGTAGCCCCATGTTTAATAATTCTGATCCCTAGGCTACATTTTATTTTCACCTTACATAACCTTAATATATCTACCTGAATACTTTCGTTATCTTGGTAGTACGTTTTTATGTACTTACATTTAAGTAACCTCGTAGTCCCGATAATTTTATATTGTTTTGTGTGACAACACACGTGACCACGTTTGCGGTCTTCACTAGGTTAGCTATATGATGTGGGAATATTAAATATAACCTTGTGCATTTATCGATAAACGCTATGCAGTTTTTAAATTAAAATTAGCTTTTAGTATACTGTTCACCAAAATTGCAACATGATTCTGAGGGTAATTTAGATACCCGGTATATTTGCGAACCATCTGACTTGGTTACGTAACGGTCAGTGGCGTCCACGGGTAATTAGTAGCTTCGATACCCAACGTACGAACCTACTAATTAGTTTATTTTTTTAAGCTGAGCTAGCTTAGGTAAACGTTTGTTGCCCGCTTAAACGTTGGATTATATTCAGGAGTGTAATAGTAGGCATAATGACGGGGTGTCCAGTTCGACAAAAATCTTATTTTTCGTGGTCAATTTCTGAATTTACTGACAATGTAACCATAATAAAAAATTTCAGTTACAACATTTCATTATTTCGATCAAGTAGTTCCTGGTAAGACACCCTGATTCCACTATATTGTAGGTACCATATTTTATGTAGAAATATCTTGGTCTAGTAACATTATGGTAGCCGTTAAGACAATTAAACAAACCTATCTTCCCAGGACAAAGTATGGTGATCGATACCCGGCATAGATGATTTTCCATAATAATATGTAGGTACGTTAGACCGAAAAGTGGATCGTGATATGTTTGCGATTCGTTGCTGAAATTTCGGCAGGAATCTTCAAAGGGAAGCTCCAAATGAGCGCGTTACCCGATCGAGTGGCTTCGATGTCGTTTTTAATCCGATTTCGTAAAGGCGGGCGGGGCGGGGGGCGGCGTCATTTATAATTACCCTTTTAATTTAATGCATATAGAAACAAAATGGGATGTTGAAATTTGTGCCCGGCAAAGGAACGCTAATTGGGGACATAAGCGAATTCGTTTCAGTTATTTCCCGCCAGCAGCGATTAAAGTGGGTGGTGATTAATTAAAGTACCACCGGCGCCGTTTGAAGAAGTATTTGCTTTAGTAAAAACAACTTCCAAGGTTTGTAGAATACAAAGGTCAGCGTAAATAACATCAGGTCGATGTAACGGCAAATGTATAACTATAAGTGTAATTTTTTTATGCTTTACACAAAAGTTTTTGCAAATGTAGATAAAGTTGCAAATGTAAATGCAATTTTCCATATGAGCGAAAAACGCCCAGCTTTCTTTGTTGTCATAAGAAATCGGAGAAAATGAACTGTTATCATTTCCCGCTCTAAAATAATCGACGACAAATATAAATTTAAATGGTACATTAATGCTAGTAATATTTCTCAATACACTATCTCGAGATGCAATTACAGATGCAACAAGATGCCCTGTCCAAATTACGGGCTCAATGAGTTCACAAGAGCAGAGCAATTATCGCAGTCAAATGCTGAAAGCGGCCCACCATGCCTTGAAATTTTACGCACATTCAATAAAAATAACAGCATTGATATCTCGCCTCATAAATATTCTCGCTTTGCCGATCCACAAAGACGGACGCGGACGGTCCGTGATAGGGGATTAGCTTTATCTCGTTTTAGCCGTGGAAAGTGGCCTGTTGTTCGAGTGCCCGCCTCCACGAGTTGACTTTTTCCTAAATAAACTTTGCGCGGCGCTCTAATGGATGCTCTGGTCCATATAAAGAGACTGCTAGAGTGGTCATTCGCAGGCTCTTTCAGATATGTGATTGTTTCGGCGAAATTGAATTTTTCTAATGCCCGCTAAGCTGTGCCTAATTAAATAATCCGTGATGCCGGCCATGGACTCTCCGAGATAAGTACCTAATCGCATTGATGTCTGATGACGGGTGTGACGTGCATCGTAAGGGACCACGTCAAGATAAATTGCCCTTTGTAAATACATATAGCATCATTTAGATTAGAAATAATTTGGTTTGTTATTATCGTTACTTAATCATTTATTCACTAAAAATTAGCTAAGTCTGATCTTACAAAGTTTGTGACCACGGGGATGGTGGTCGAGCGCTTTGGCGCGCTAGCTTTACGACTCGATCATCTAGCAGCATTTGGTTCAACTCTTCACTGCGGACTGGTGCTAAATAAATTTTCAATATATATATTTTTTTAATTCCTGCACTGAATGGTGGTTAGAATTTACCAACCGCTCCTGGGCGCACATGTGTACTGACGAACGCCGCCCCCTCTCCCGCACAAGTCTCTGACTTATGAGTTAGGGATATCACTGGAGAGGAAAAAGCTTTTATGACGACAGAAAAAATAAATTCAATATGTTGATCATAGAGAAATGGTAGGAATAAATCCATGAGAAAGCAAGCGACAATTGGGAAAGAGTATGCAATCTTACAGTAAAAGTAGATATGGTCCAAGGTCCCTAAAAATTTATGAATTTTTAGGGACCTTGGATATGGTCATAGCTGACAAAAGACAACATTTATGAACAAGAGCATAACAGAAGAATCGGAGAGGAATGGCAAATTGTCAGGGATAATATAAACGGAGTTTCCGAAGAAAACAGGATATTAAAAAACCAAGTAAGGAAGTAATGGTTTGATCAACATGCATGA
Organism: Tetropium fuscum; assembly: GCA_964058915.1. NCBI lineage: Eukaryota > Metazoa > Arthropoda > Insecta > Coleoptera > Cerambycidae > Tetropium > Tetropium fuscum. The sequence goes on from CAXKVY010000645.1 coordinate 196,879, forward strand.
ATTTTATGTAAATAAAAAACGGAGGGAGAAATAAATAGCTCAGAACAACCGACGAAGCAGACATGAACAGATATAAAGAACACAGAAAAGAAACAGCAGTGGATAGATGCACAAATTACTGGAATTGTAAAAACTTCGGAAATAATAATACAAGGAGACTGTATTGTATAAACACTTAACACAAATAATGCAGTAATATGCATTATTTGTAAACAAATAATGCATATACAAAATGTATGTAAAAAAATAATGCATAATTCGCAAACAAATGGTAATGTTAAACAATGAATCATCTAATGAAGTAACTTTGGATCGTGGAGTACCACAGGGTTCTATACTAGGACCATTACTATTTTCAATATATACCAGTCAAATGCATAAGGAACTATTAACGTGCAATATACACTGCTATGCAGATGACACATAACTCTATAAGTCATTTCCTCCATCGGATACGGTACATGTCATAAATGCAATTAATGCTGATTTGCAGACTTTGGTAAAAACCTCAGAAGACCACAGTTTATGTATAAATCCAAATAAGTCGACAGTTATGTTATTTGGAAAGAACAAATTGCGCAACAGTTTTAGTGATAATATAAAAATTGAAATTGATAATGTATCAATTGAATTTGTTAACGAGGCAAAGAACTTGGGGCTAGTAATTGATACGAATTTAAGATTTAAAACTCACGTTAATAGCTGCATTAAAAAATCATTTTGCAGCCTTAAAAAGATATATGCTAGTAAGCAGCTATTGAATAAAAGTACAATTAAATTATTGTGTGATTCTCACGTTCTGTCTCATTTTGCATACTGTGATGTAATATATGGACCTTGTTTGGACTGTGACACTTAAAAAAAAATTCAAAGGGTGCAAAATTCGTGTGTAAGATTAATTTGTGGTATTACACGCAGAGAACATGTTTCTCACAAAATTTCTGAGATTAAATGGTTAAATATGACAAATAGACGTCTACTTCACTCCTCAATATTATTTCACAAGATAGTCTCCACGAAAACACCACCATATCTCTATCAAAAAATTAGATTTAGAACCGATGTTCATAACATTAACATAAGACGAAAATCTTTAATAACTCCTCCTGCTCATAGAACTGCTTTATTCCAAAGATCTTTTACTTATAATATTTCACAAATTTATAATAAAATACCTGCTAGTATCAAATCGTGCAATACAAAAGGATTTAAAATACGATTGCGTAACTCACTGTTAAATGGTAAATAGTTTTTATCATACTTTTGGGCAAGTGTAAAATGCAAGTGTACAATAAAATAGGTATACAATATTATATTAGGACGTAGAACTTAGGAATCCAGGGGGTTAAGTGGGAGAACAGTACCTGGGTACTGAACTTCGCCTCCTCATTTATTATTATTGTTATTATTGTTTTTTTTTATATGGAATAAAGGCCTTTCATTATTATTATTATTATTATAATATAAGGCCAAAACCTAAACATCCAAAAAAATTCTCTTAGCTGAAACACTTCCGTATCCTCCTCATAATTCGTACTAAAAAGTTGCACGATCACGAGCGTCGGATTTGAGGGAGGGGATAAAAAAGGTGATAACATGATTTTTCACAGTTTTTCTTCAATATCTCCAAAACTATCAGGTTTAACGCAAACGCCATCCTAACGCTTATGATGTACCGAATGATGTTAAATTCCGCATAACAATTGTCATATAGAATTTTGGTAACGTGAACGGTTTCCATGATATGGAGCGGTAAAGATTTCTTTATTTTTATTTCACGTACCCTTTCTTGAAGACAGATGGAATAAGTACGATTTCATTCTGCGTCACATATTCGCCGATCCGGGAAATTATGTCATTTTTGCCCCCTACATAAATTTCTCCCTAACCGTTCACTGTACCATAAATATGTATATGTATATGTTTGTGTTCGAAATTTAATGCAGATCACTTTCGTATAGGATGACATTTGCGCCAGGCCTCGCAGTTTTCGAGATATTTGCGATATAACTTGTGAAAAAGAACAATTTCCACCTCTCTCCCCTCCTACCAAAAACCGATGCTCGTGGTCGTATAACTTTTTTCAACTTAGTAAGACGAGGGTATAGACCCATTTAGCGTTGGAGAGAACTTTTTTTTATGTTTCAGTTTGCCCGATTTTTATCTTAGTTTTACTATATCAAACGAGGGAGATATATAGTAACTAGACGTAACTGGTAATTAATAAATATACGCAACTGGCTAGAATCGATAAAATAACTTCAGAATTACTTTACACTTTACTACTGGCTAACTTTATACACGGACATTAAAATAAAATAAGATTTTCAATTGCCATATATTGATTGAAACATTATTTTATTTTATTGTAATCAGATATTTTACCTTCAACATCGAGCATCTGAGTTGCATAATTGAAATAAGGATATAATAAACTTTTCTTTTCTGCGTTCCTCGTCCGAAGTTATTCAAAAGGGGGAGCTGGGGTCCTATATACGCCATGCGCCGAAATCCGGCTTCTGATTAATTGTTTTTTTGCCAGGCGTCATTAGGCGACTGCGTAATGGTAATATACTTATAGAAACGTGACACATAATTTAAGGAATGACAAATGGCAAGAATGGTAGTAAACCATTCTCATTGCCTGAGTGACGCGTATATAATATATACTGCCTACATATTTGCGTCACACACGCAATCTCTTCCATATAGTTTACATGAACTAACTCTATAAAGAAAAGTAATTACCGATTTCTAATTCCTCGATTAACGTGTGGTCTAGTAAGTATTTTTAAACGCAGCATATATATGTTACTATCTAAGGTTATACATTTCGTATGTTCACGCAATACAATTGAAAGACGCATTAAACGTTCATTTTAACTGTAAAATAAATAGTTGAACATAATGTGAAAATATAATATCACTATTATATTTGTGGGAGTCGGAAATGTGTATAGTTATTTTACGTGATTGAAGAGATAACTGTTCCCTTATTAACCCGGTCAACATAGCTCAAAAAATAGGGGTCAGATTACATTAATTCGCATAGAGCTGAAAATTATTCAGCAAAGAGCTGAAAAGAAAAAAAAATTCTCTAAGAATAATCATTTCAGAGATATAGCGATTCAAGATGTTGAAAAAGTTGTGTTCTACATAATAATCCACGAGTAGGTACGCCGCCTATATACATCACTGGACCCGTAATGCAAGTTACAATTGGTCTGCGTAACTTATACGTACAAATTGTACGTTTCTGAGAATATAAACACAAAAGAAACTCACTCGTTCATTTTACGCTGGTGTCTTGATAATTGAAACAGCAGTAGAATATATCAACTCAATAAATACAACTTTTATTGTTGGTGAAGATGTTGATTTATTGGTACCTATTACTTACTGCCTGGGTAGCTATTCTTGAAATCCCGGTAGTAGATTATCTCATGAGAAGTGGGCGGAGTTCTCTCGTAACCTAATTTTTGCTATTCTTGAAAACCTTGTACCTTGTACCTTGTAAATGTTGAAGAGAACCTGATTCTCATAGTATTTTATAGGAGAAGTATAAGTTCTCCTGAGAAAATTGAGTTTATAACCCAACTTATAGAACGTATTGATTAAAAATTAATGTCATCTTGAGAGAAATAAATTGAACTAGGTAAATTGTGAGAATTATATAAACAGGTATTTCAATTTACAGGTATGTAATAATATTTATAATATATTTCTTAATATTTGACATTATTATAATAATTGACAGGCAATATCAATCCAGTTTTACGGTCATGGACCTTGATGAAATGTTGGAAGCGGTTGTGGTATTGGGTGACTTGCCAAAAGGACTAGCAAGAACTATAATTTTCGATATGTTGGTTATGATGTATAATAATAATATATATACTTATTGCAAAATTATCTAATATCTCTTTTATTAATATATTTTAGGATGCATATGGTTTCCATTATGTCGTTTTACTATATTATGCAGTATTTCTGTTTTATAATATTCTTATCCAAAAAATTAAGTTTAAAACACAATTGAGAAATGTAAAATTAAAAAAATTAATCTATTAAAAATTTGCTATTCTGATTAAGAAAATTATAAGTACTTACTTGAAATTAAACAATTACCATTGAGTATAGAAAGATTTAATATTTAGAAAAAATAATACAAGATAAAATATTACTTATAAAATATTTGAATATTATATACAAATTAAAATTCATTAGACCAATTACTGCACAAGAAAAATATACTTAGCACCTTAAATTTGTATACAACAATAAAGATTTGAAACAATTTTTAGAAAATATGCAATAACTATTGACCGAGCTCTTATGCGAGCAGTTGTCTAGCCAAAGAGTTATGATTCTAGCATTCCTGTTAATTAAAAAGAAATAATAAAAGGAGATTATTATTTCTTATTTTTTCTTGCCAGCTACCCTCGTGCTAAAGAGGTGTGATTGGTTTGCCAGGCGTTTTCGGACCCAACGGAACAAAGCTTTCATTGAATACTACGATTCTAGGAGTAAACAAGAAAACCTTGAATTCTTCCATTCTAGGCAACATTATAACTTTTTGAAGATCCGCTGAATAACATACATCATCCTCTTCTCTTTTAGAATCAGCGTCAATCTGAAACATTTGATTTTCATCTGTGATGATAGTATTTTCTTTCATAACAGCTGATAAATTCTCGATTTTGATTGGCTAGAGCTCGAAAGTATCACCGGCAGCATTGCAACAATCGTGACGAAAAGTTCATATCACGTTCCCATCCAGCTACGTTCAAGAATAGCGATTTAGCAACCAGGAGAAATGGAAGTGAACTTCCAGGGAAGTGATCTCATATTTTCTCCTGAAAATTTCCAAGTTCTCTCGAACCCAAGAATAGCCACCTAGAACTCCAACCAAAAAAAATGAATTTATTTTTTAAAACCTGGGAAGGCTTAACAGCGTTCGGAAATATATTCATCCAAAAGTTTATCTGCTTTTTCACGATGCCATATACTATTTTTACAAGCAATAAACTGGATGAGATACGACGAATCAGCAATTTTCAGGAGGGGTAAAACAACCGTTTTTAAATTGTTTGAAAAACAAGATTTAGTTAATTGTGCTGAAGTTTTTAAAGAGAGCAACTCTACTCTACAGGCTGTAATCACCAATGGGATTAGCTTCCTTCTTTCTGTATCTGGAGCTCCAAAAAAAATTACGTGCTTAGATTAGTTTCGGTACTTATCTTCTGTAAAAAATACTCGTAACAATGAACGAGTACAATTAGCTATTTCTTCCCCTAGGTCTTCTCCCAACCTCTGGTTTGCTCATCAACATCTATTTCGGGTATATTATCAAGTTCAAATGTGGCTTGGTAATCAACTTGACCCAGAAGACTGGGGTTGGAAGTTAATTGACTATACATTGGAACCAATCCAGACTTTACTCCCACCTGCACCGGAAGAAACAATTTTTTGCAATTGCAAAAAGGGGTGTAGTGCTAAGTGTGGCTGCAAAAAACTTGTTTTGTTCATTAGCGTGCACCAGTTGTCAAGGCCAATCGAGCTCCAATGTTGAATCACAATCGCAACAGGATTCTTCCGATATCAGCGAGGAGACATCTGATTCATCGCTGTTAGAGTAATTTACTTGTATCCAGCAGGAAGAAGCAGAAGAAGATGAGAGAGGAGAAAAGAAGAGAAAGCTCCATTAGATAATTATCAATCAGACGATTAGTTTTCTCCAATTACTCATAATTTTATTCACACCGCTTCAATAATTTCCAATAGTACCATTTTTTATTTAATATAATATTATTTAATTAAACAGAACCACTGGATAGGGATGGAACCTTTGATGTAATTGTAACACTCGGAGTATTTAAACAGAACCACAATAGATCGTGGAATAGGCCTACCAGGAAAAGTACGTTACGCGCCGAGTATATTACCTCACAGGTAGCGTGGAAACGCGTGCATATTATGGAGAACACAACTGTCTGAATCGTTATATCTTAGACGTGGTGATTTTTAGGGAACAAGTGTAAGAGCAATTTTTATAGATCATGATCTACAATTTTTGTTTGACCTATTTTTATGATAAAGCTTACCGTTTGGCTCAAAATGCAAAATTTTGCAAATGGATTTTATTTTTTGCAGACCCTAATTCTTTTTTCTAAAATAAAAGTAGTCTAGGTTACTGCATCAACTACCTGCCAGTGAAAGTCCCGTCAAAATCAATCGGTCCAACCGCTTCGGGGATTAGCCGGAACAAACACACAGACAAAATACATTTTTTTTATTAGTACCGTATATGCTTTCATAGGCATTTAGCAAAAAGCTGTTATTTTGCTATTACAAACACTCTTCAATTTTAATTATTTGTATAATATAATTAATTATTTATTAGTGTTTATATTGGATTGTATTGGATGTATATCACTATTTGAATCGGATTTTCTTCACAATTTGATCGATTTTATTTTTTTTCCGCGGCACCCTAATGTCCAGTTATGTTATGTAAGTGAAAGTTTCGTCAAAATCGGTCCAGCCGTTTCTGCGATTAACCAGAACAAACATACAGACAGACAAACATAAAAAAATTGGTTTTTGGTTATAAATACCGTATACACTTTCATATGCATTTAGTAAAGAACTGTTATTTTGATATTACAGACACCTCAATTTTATTTATTTGTATCGATGTAATCGATAATATAGCAGGACGTAGTAGATGATAAAACTAATTTAAGTAACGCTCATGTTAAAATTCCAGGGTTCCCACAAAATAAATAATGAATAAAGAGAAAGAAATTTTATGATTTTATATTAAAACAATTTTATAATTTGCACATATTTTTTGCAAACCGTTATATTAGAATAACATATAGAGATTTTTTAGCACCAAATTAATTAATCAGGTACCACAAAGACATATTTAACAAGGGCGGCACATCCTGTTTTCGGCGAGCAATTAATTTTTGACACCTACTACATGAAGGTCCGCAAGGCCCGTGCCGCCTAATCGTCCCTTAATTGACTCGCCCCTCGCCTCCATATTTTTACCTCATGGCCCTCGTAATACCGCTACTCAGTGCATGATAAATGACCTCTTAATTATTTTCCACGGGTTGTGTGCGTTATTATTTTCGAATTTAGCTCGAGGGGGGGTTACGGAAGGGTAGATGTTTCGACATGTATATGCAGGACGTGTGCGTCAGGATATTTTTGTTTGATATAAAATATCTTTTAATGAACCAAATGCATTAATGAAGAATCAAGCTACAATTTCAATGAATAGACGGGGTATCGCGAATTGCAATTGCGGCCATTTAATCGATATTATTTGATTTTTCACTCGAGTGCGTCGTACGAGACAACCCCAAGAGGCGCTTTTTTCTTTTAAATTGAATATATAATATAAAATAGATTTTTATTTCAGCAAAAAAAAAGTGGAGTACAATTTTTTCTTTAAAAACAAGCAGTGACGTTCTAATATGGACGCTACTGGCAAAAACTAGAAATATATTTTTCATTGCAAAACGTGCACCCTCGATGGAAGATAACGACTACAAAATTTCATTATAACATATAAAACCGTTTCGCAGCAATTAATAATTTTTTTTTAACCAAACTTGTACATCCTATATTTCCTTAACAAAGTATTTCTCGAATATAGTATATAACAAATTAGTATTATTTTTCGATGCAGAATACGTGACTAAATTGCCGCAATTTCAATTCGGGATACCGCCCTGTATATTGGAATCTAGTGAAGAGTTAAAGGGACAATAGATGTTATACACACACCTATTCGCCAGTGTATGTATACCGGGCTTTCATTTAATCCCAAAACACACGTGATAAATTATTTCTGTTTATATATGTTATATATGTTCTATAAGTTGGTATTTAAGAAGTTACCACCATGTAAATAACTATATAACAGTCCCTGTGAAATGTCAATTCATAGATTTATTTCATGGTCAATTCACGGACGTGTCTGAGGTTTTTCAATGTAATTATGTCACGTGGGTTTCGGGATTAAATGAAAGCCCGGTATTATATCTTAACACGAGTTATTTAACTGATTATGAGTTAACTATGAATACCATTATAAATAAATTACTAATAAGGTTAATTATAGGGTTGTAGTATTCGGCAAATCAAAATTGTATTTTCATGTAATATTGTAAATATAAATGGAATTTTTAGGAATCCAAACAAGCCTTATAACATTATTTATTTGCGAAGACAGTTGCGTTTCCTATTATTTTCTCTAATTTGATTATGACATAAACCATTTGCCTTGACGTGAGATTTTATCTTTCCTAAAATATTATTTAGTAGGTAGGCATATCTGATAAGAATTGTGATAGGTTACATGTGGGACTATTTATGTTGTTTACTATTTATTTATTTTTACAAAATATTTTCTTTGTGGAGTTTTGGTAGGCCATACATGTATGGGACGTGGCCATTATGATGTGGCTCACAAAATGTTTTAAAGCAGTTTTACAGTCTTCAAGAGTACCCACAATACTCATGCAGCAAGATATTGTAAAATCAAGTCGTTGCCCGCTAAGTATTGCCATTTCGTTTCACATGCCGCAATGCTAGTTGCTTCCACTCGAAAATTTTCAAAATACAAGATAACAAACTCCTCTTCCGCCTTAACCTCACTTTTTCGACTATATAACCAAGTGAGTTTTTCATTCGATGATATAATCATAGTTTAATAGTAAAATGTGGTATCTGTACCGAAAGTACAGGCTCGACCGTCTCAACTTCTTGCTCACATCCTACAGATGGGTGTGTCCTCATATTATGGAGGTGCGTCCTCACCCGGCAGTGTCCTATTGACAGATATTGATAGATATTGACAGATAATTCTTTGTAGTCTCTTCGCTGGGATCGCCAATAGCTCCCTGTGTATTATAAAGTAGGCATAGTTCATCGTTTAATCTTTTATGGAGCCGTGGCAATTCAGTTTTCAAAACTTGCACTTGAAGGGCGTATCGAGCAGACCTATATTGTTGCAACAGCAAGATACTTGCGATTAGCAATCAGCTGAATCTCAACTGCGCATGCCTTTATGTAATATCTCTGCATGTAATATCTCTGCATGTAATATCTCTGCATGTAATATCTCTGCATGATTGCACTTGCAATATCTCTTATGACTTGCACGATCTTGAGAAAACTCTTGCAGACTGTGAAACGGCTTTTATAACGATGATGCGCTATGTCGCAACATATTTCTACGCTTTCTGTAGAATTTACGAATTAACTACTGTAATTTGCAAACTCCACTACGATATGTCCCTTAAAATCCAGTTGTATAATACATGTTTTTGTTTCAGGTAGGTAAGCTGCACATTTTTCTGGATTTGTTACTATCACTGCTTGGTAAGATAATTAGATCAATATTTTATTTTACTACGATTTTACTGTACTACGTACTAGCCGGCCCACAAAGAAGTAGTAGAACCAATATATGCTCCGACAGCAGAGCATATTGCCATCTTGGCACTTAGTGCCGTTGAAGTGCCCTTAAAACTGGTTCTGGAATGCAATATTGTCGGAGACGTTCTCTCGGAGGAATGATATACCTACGCCTCGTATGGTGGTCCAGGGAAGCGAGTAGACTGATCAGTTGATCAAACTGGGCACTTTAGATACAAAACCGACTGGGCCTGAACCCTTTGTAGGGATCTCCAGAAGCATAGCGGTTATCTCAATGAAGACCTTAACCCAACAAATGTCTCAGCATTGTTGGACAACTGCCCCGGGGCATGAGACAGCCTAAGGAACTTTTACCTGGTCCCGACGCTGGGAGGACTAGACAGCTGCTGGAACTAAGCACATGCAATCTTAGACGTCGACTGGCTTACTGACCAGTAAGCCACTGCCACCTACCGACACGACACCTTTGCATAATGGGTCTTGTTGAAGACCCTGAGTGGTGAGGATGCTTGGGCGATGAGGAGACAGTGGGACATGTTTCGATGAATTGCCCCGCTTTCCTGCATACACGTATGAGATACCTGGGACAACCAATACTGGTACCCAGCAACATTAGAGAGCTATGTCCTAGCCGTCTGAATGGGGTTATTAAATCAACTGGTCTGATATAGCTCTCGTCAGGCGGCACGTGACGGCTCCATGTTGCAGCCTATAGGTCACAAGGGCAAAAGCCCCCACTAAACTAAATCTAATAGTACACATGTACTGTACTTAACAAAAGAATATATATTCATTCCAGTGCATTTAGTTTAACCCTACAACACTAAATCCTCGTAAATTTTACGACGGCACGACAACCATTCGATTACTTCGGGTATTTACGTTTGCGCAATTGATGCGCGCGCTTCAGTAGCTGTGCCTAGCATCCAGAACTTATTTCAAACACAACGGCTTGCCTGTAGGACGCTATTTCGGGGAGTTAGTGAGAGACCGTCGTCGTCGTTTAGTGTTTGTGTATATTAGGTATGTTCTCGAACTACTGGGTATCATAACCTAGAGTAATATTTATTTATAGGAAGGCATTTCATTTATATGTTTAATCATGTCCAAAAAATGTTGTCACAAGCCGAATTGCAAGCAGAGGCACAGAAAATTATGGAGGGGATGGAAACTGATGACGAAGAAATTCAAATATCGGATAGTGAAAATGAAGAAGATTTTATTGTGGAAGACATAGATTCTGACGATGAATATTCCGAAGATGAGAATATTCCAAGAACTAGTCCGTCAATCAATCCACCAGAGAATCAAGTAGCAAATCAAACTGGATGTAAACAACGACGAGCTGTTTCTATGTTCGAAAGTGATGACGAATCTGATGATAACTTGCCATTATCTTCTATGGCTGATTTGAGACATAATTGTCCCCAAAAATTCCACGATAAAGGGCAAAAATGGTCACAGATGGTCAACAATAGAATCGCATCTATAAAGACGGGTTCCTGCTCAGAATATTATTCATTTTGTACCTAGTAATTGTGCTATCTGATACTTATTGTTTAATATTGTTTTATGCATTTTATGTTTAAAAAAGAGATATTTTTTGTTTTTATTTTACGATATAACGAAATACTTAACTAATTTTTTGTTTCTAAACAAAAAATAAAAAAGTCGTAAAATTTGCGAGTGTTTAGTATTTGTGTACCTTATACACATGTTTAGTGGTCTAGGGTTAAAATAGGTACAAGGTACGTACCCACCAATCCGGCAGGGACGAAGTACGCCACCTCAAGTACATATTTCAGGCCATTATTCTATATGGGTAGCACCGATATCATTGTTTCTCAGCACATTCATAAATTTTCCGGGGCAACATAACATATAAATTAGTATGTTCGTGCACGTTTCCGCATTAAAACACTGGACGGAGGCGCGTTTTTACCATATCCCGCTTTAATAAATTACGAGTAATATACACAATGCCTACAAGAAATTTATATATCGACCTCTGCTGCTACTCTACAATGATATACGCGGCTGATGATTAATTCAAATGAAGCCGTAAATCGGGCTGTGTGACGGGTTCATTTTGCCTGTTACGGGGCCTTATGTAGTTTCTCAGGATCCATAACGGCAATCCTGAACAGAATGCGCCTAAGCTTGTTGTACCGTTGAGTGAAGGACTTCTCTCAATCAACGGTTGTACATACTTCATAATTGGCTTGACATAGATGCGGATCTAAGATTTTCTAAACATATAAATCAGTTACTAAGGACATCATACAGTATCCTGAAACAATTATTATATTCAACCGGAATATCATTAATCAGAACCTAAAGTTAAAGTTGTGTGATTCCTTGATTTTTTCAAAACTATCATATTGTGATGTTGTGTTGATGATTCAAAATTCATGTACACGTTACTCTTACGGTATAAGGAAATTCGATCATATTTGTTAAAAGTTGATAGAAATCGGCTTCAGATGATGTAAAATTCATGTATAGTATCCGTCAGAAATAATTCATATTCGTGTAAAATGTCGTATAAGGTAAAACTCGTAAAAGTAAGTTCGTATAAAAAGCATGGCATTATTGCCTCCTAAATAAAAACCGAGGCAGGATCAGGCTTGGGTTTTCTGAGAAGGAGTGTAAGTATAGTAGCAACCACACGCTAAATTAACTATATCGTGGTTCGTATTACCTGTGGAGTTTCACTGTAAACCAGACCCTTGTAATAGTTTATACTAAACAATGTTTCCACCGTGGGAGAATGATTCTACTATTTCGAGGCCACTGTAGACGAAATATTGTGAAAGTGTGGATCCTGATATTGAAACCGAACCTGCTATGAACTTGGTGGGACCCCAGGTTGAATCCGACGGTTCAGATTTACGCCAGAATTTAGAAGGAACTTAGAAGAAGGAAGGAAGAAGGAACACAGATTTATTATTTGGATGAAACCTGGTATGACACCCACGATAATGCGAAAAAAGTTTGGACTGATGAGTCTAGCAGATGTCAGCTAAAAGATGTACCTCCAAGCAGAAGATCTCGTCATGGTTGTGTTAAAAATGGCCTTAAATTGTGTGGTAAGAAGCTGGAAGAATGTGGATTACCACAAAAATATGGTCTCAAATATTTTTGAGGAAAAGTTTAATGCCTAATATAAATCCTGAAAGTGTCATTGTATTAGATAATGCAGCCTGCCATTCAAGGCAAGATCCCATAATACCCAATATGTCCTCTAAAAAACAAGTACTTCAAGAATTTCTTCTTAAAAATAATATATATTTCGAAGAGTCATACCATACCAAAAAAATCATACCAAATAGCCATACCAAAAAGCAATTGTTGGAGGCACTTAATACCAAACAATGGAAAAAACAGTATATGATATGGCAAAAAAAATGACATACTGTTTAAGGTTACCACCGTATTACTGTATTTCTAACACAATTGAACTTCTGTGGTCACAATTAAAAATAAGAGTTCGTAGAAAAAATTTATTCCTAAAATTCGATAAAAAAGTCGTGGAACTTATTAAAGAATAATTTTTAAATATTTGAAAAGACGACTGGTCGAAGGCAATTGTAAAAGTAATTAAATACGAAGAAGGATATAGAAAACTAGGACAAATTGGTGAAATATTTGTTATCCAATCTGGCAGAGGAATCAGATGATGATACAGATCTTTTTTCAGATGAAAGTTTCAATTGAGGGAACTACCTACATAAATTATTAAATTTTGGATGTAGGTATAATATTTATTACTTTAAAATAAAGCTTCTATTTTATTGATTGTTATTATATCTCAAATAATTCATAGGAAAAATCTATAAAATATTTTTAACATTATGTTAAAAAATATTTTGTGAAATGCGAAAACAAATAGAATCCGACCCTGGCTACTATTTAGAACAGGCTGTAGCTTTTCAACCGCCTTAAAAAAAGAAGGAGGTTCTCAATTCGACTGTATGTTTTTTTTGTATGTTCGTTATCTCGGAACTCCGTCATTCATAAATCAATTTTAAAAATTTTTTACTGGAAAAGGGGTGTCTTCAAGAGGGTCCCAATTTACTTTCATTGGCATTGGACGGACCTTGGATTCCGAAGATATCTCGACGAACTCAACAGATATAACATAAATAATGGCGAATGCGCCGGGTAGCCATAGTTTATAGATATTTAAAAATTAACTAAAAAAATATTTTGATGCTGAAAACCATTCACGATTCGCTTAATTATCATAAAAATCAGTACAGCCTTTTAGGTGGAGTCCAATGACATCACACAGACCCATTATGTCTCTGGACGTATATACGGAAACGAATCATTTAGAAGTTGTGATTTAGAAGTTCTTTCTCCTTCATTGAGGCTCTTAAGAATGATGTACGATTTATTTAATTGATAGTTTATACTTGAATTAACTATCAATACCTACCATTCTCACAGTGACACTTTTATGGGACATTAGTTTTGACAGAGAACTCACATAAAAGTAAAAAATAAAATATTTTTAACAAAAACGACCTTAATAAAAACTATTCTAAAAAATGCTTTAAAAAGTAAAAAATAATTAACGGTATTCTACTACTATTACTACTTAGAATACAATCAATTTGTTAGGCCAATCAAAAACAGCTCTAAGCTGAAACTTCGCCTTTCATTTTTTTTTGTTTTATCTGTTACATCTGTATATTCAACCCGGTACTTTGTTACCTTATGCAAGTATTCTTTTGTATTATAATGGAAGTGAATAAAGACGATAATTATTATTATATAATTTGCAGTGTCGGTGATGGGGGTGGATTTATTTTATGATTGTCGTAATTTCCGTAATATGCAACCCAAAGATCAGTACGTGCTCTACTGGCAGAAGGTGACAGGTATTCGGAATTTACAGGAAGCTCTGAGCCTGTCTAAACATCGAATTATAATTATTTGACGTGACACGATTCCATTTGGATAATAGGGAATATACCTAAAATTTTAAGAATAAAAATAATACTAAAAAACAGCGTAAAGTTGTAATAAAACGTCTACTTCACAAAAAAACAAGTTTTCTAATTCCGCACGGTCAGCGCAATTAGAAATCTTGCTGTTTTGTTAAGTATCAGCGATAAAATTGGAGCGACCCGAAACGACCTGTGACGTCACAACCTACAACTACCTAACCTACTACCTATTCGGTAGTCGTTGCACCGGAAAGCAACACAATCAGAATTCCAATTATTATAAAAACTTTTATTTGCCTATTTCTTTCATAATGTTATGCTAATTATATTTCATTTATCGCATTGTTTTCGTGTACATAGTGTTATTAGACTGTGGTTGATCTGTTAGTGACTGTTCTGATACAAATATATAATAATTGTGTTTTATAGTATCGCTTATTGTAGTTGTACCGATACTTTAAAATGACCATGAATAAATGAAAATGATCAATTATCACACACATGCAGAGACTTACTGCTCTGTGAAATATCTTTTTCATTTCTTGTGCGTGCTTTTAGCCATTTTGACCGACGACGAATGGTACAATGTAATATTTAAAATAAGACGTTTTGTTTCTATTTTATGTACACACTTCAAATTGATGAGAGGCTGGTATTTTTACGACTAAGTGGCCTATGAAATCAAGCGGCCAAGTACTGGGATCTCCATCGTCGCTTGTAAATTGTAGTATAGTATGTGGCGTCACGACTTTGAACCTGTTTGAAAAGATTCGCTCGCGCGCGAAACTAATAATTTATAACAAATTTATTACTGGAAATTAAGGCGTATGGTAGAACATTTTTGTGCAAAAAAAAATGTGAGAGTTGCCTATTGATGACTATAACTTAGTAGAACATTTCGTATCCCTCGTCTATTTGAAGCATTTCGATGTTGTTTGTCGGAATGCCGAAGCATTGTTAGATTGCCAACCACTGACGATAAACAGGGGTTTAAAATTCTGAAAATTCTTGTTAGACACTTGACGCTTCGATCGGAGCACGAGAATCGGGTTGTACAGCAATTTCCCGGGCGGCATTTGCTACGGGCCTCCCGATATATTCTCATTTACCCACTATTTGCGTGATAATTTTAAGTGATTGGCAAACATAACTTCGCGCCGGTTTTGCGTAAGCTCTTAGCGCGAACTCGGCACTAAGCGGGGCGTATAAACAACGCGGCTGTATATCGTGATTTATAACGTTGTACAAGTTGTGTTTAACAATGGGCCACTACGCTAATCTTAATTTCTTGATATACGATGAGTAGGCAAGAACGGGACCGGAAAATTTATCATATAGACAACAATATCGAAGTCGTGCAATTAATAACTTTGGAACATATGCGGCCCTTAAGTCATTATAAATTGTCTCTAGTTTGCGGCGCCACAGATTGCCTCTGCGGCACATTATTGCGAGGGTAATGGCCCGGATACCTTTATTAGTTATCGGGAAATTGTAAACAAGCAGTCGTGATTTACTCTTCGGCGTATAGTATGGAAGAAGCGCGCTTTCGAGGTAGAAGTTTAGATCAGAGCGGATAAGGTATACAATACAATAATTCACGACTCATGTTATAGCTAGAGGATCTTACTCAAGCGAGTTGCATATATGAACCGCTCAGGCAAGAACTTATTCATTCGGGAACTTCTCAGGGCCCGTTTCTTGGGCCCGTTTATTTACTTACATTTATTAATGACGTTGGATGTTATCTCTTTTACGAGGATTGAATCAACACTACACTGTTTTAGGATAAAAAATATATGAACCTAATATCAGTACATATATTGTACTGCTCACCTACCCATAGTCGCGTTAATAGAGTTACAACCACCAGAAGGTCTGGACAAACGAGACGCGCAATTTAAGTTGGGTTCAAGGAGCATATGTCTCTTAAATCTTAAATATGGAAGAAGTGAGAAGTCTAATTAATATTGTGAGAAGTGTAATTAATATAACACTCTTTTGACAATGTTGACAATATAAATTTTATGACAGACGTATTTGATATTCTCGAAATTGGAACTTGGATGTGCTTGAATTACCAGTGATTCTTATTAGCTGCTCTTCACCAACTCCTTTTGCCAAACCTGAAACCGCGGAAGGTCGCAGGGAGTGATTGGAATTTGTTTCTCTGAAACATCCAGTCTTACTTATTTTGCTGTATTTTTACATCATTTCGAAAGTTCATTCCTTCCAATAGGTACCTACCTACCTATTTATATCACTTGACCCTGAATTTCGAGTGACGGTTTGCCGTTTTGAAGAAACGATTGCTTTTCATACGTTTTTGTTCGACACGATTATTTTTCCTCGTTTTTCTACGAACTTTTTGTATAATTTTGTAGGGCACAAATTTATATTTATTTTATTTACAATTAATATTTTGATTCTTCACACTTTTCGACGTATTTCACAGGTGTATTTTTTGCAAAAGTCAAAAGGTTTTTTGAATTCATTGTAGCATAAAATCGTTGAACTGACTGCGTTTCTATGGGCATATGCCTGTAATTCTTTCCTTTTCGAATCTCTCGGGTCCCTCTAGCTTCCTCGGGCTCTATTGCATCAAATGGGCAAATTTTTATTCCATACTCATTGAACATTTTGTCCATGAGTATCTTGGCTATAGTGGTCCAGATTGTTTTGATAGTCATTTCCTTGTGATCCCCTTTCCCCATTCATTTTACGCACGTTATACGCCCAATCTTTAACTATCTTAGTCAAATGCTGCATCTATAATTGTATGAAATTGCTATTATTTTTTCTTGCAAAATATAATCCTGTTTAGTTTTAAGAACTTAATAGTTTGGCATTACGACCCAAATAATTTACATTACGTTGCTTTTAGAGGCTGCTTTTTTTCATGCAGACGGTCTATAGGCACACTGGCGCAAGATGACCCAGTTGTTTACAGCCTTCAGTTTTAAAGTGTTACTGGGTGGCTCGAAAAACAGAGCAAGTATATTAATTGTTGTCCGATGTGCCGGAATTTGTTTTTAGTAAATTGTGGAACTTTATTGTTTCCGCTAGGGCAAGTACATTTTGGCGAAGAAGATTAAATTTTGGAAGGATTCTACTTATTACGAATGAAACACTTACCAGCTGATTTCCATTCCGTCTCACTTTTAAATTGTGAACTATTTTGCTCATACCTGTAGCTATAACATTACTTATCTTGGTGGCCTCACTTTGCTATGACCATTGGAAGCCCTCCTTCGTTGATCTCTTTTGGATTCGCTCCTCCAATGATTACCTATTTCCTCACAGAATTCCCTCTGATGCTTATGCCAGATGCTCATTCCAAGTATTGTCCACATTGGACTCCGACTCGTGCTCCCCTTGTACTACGAGTCCGCCACCGCCGGCCACTGGAAGCTCTTAAATGTTGCCGACTTTCCCCATCCCTATGCTGATACCGCCTCTCACGTCTCCGGGTCGTGCTAAGGGATCGCCGCTTGTCATTCAAGGATCTCAAGCGTCACCAGAGCTCGGTATGGTAAATAAGAGCGCTTGAGACACATATACACCTGGGCACCCCTAATATTTTCCAAAATGTCACGGTTCAAAACAAAACACACAGCGCACGAGTTCTTTATTCCACTTCTGTGTTAAATAATGGCCACTGTTATTAATATAGAAGATAATATAAAATAGATTTGAACTTTAAAACAATTTATTGGGCCACCGCGTACAATATAAAGACTCAACGTGAACCACTTCTAGTTATCTCAGCGGCTGAACCAAAAATGTCCCGGGTGTATCGCTCGAAAATTGGATTTTTTTTGAATTTTCGAAAAAACAATACATAAGACCAACAAATGATTTTAGTTTTGACTAAGCAAGCAATTTCTGTATCACTCCCTCTTTGATGTTTCAGAATTCTATTGTATTTGTAATTCAATTTTTTTCTAGCACATCGCTAGGAAGGATAGTTGTTTTAAATAGATTTTACAAGATTTTATGCATTTTAAAGTATTAGTATTAGTAGAGTATTAATATTTTAAATGCAAGTATAAATGATCAATGAAACAAATCGTACACCACTCTGAAGATCCTCAATGAAGATGAATGAACTTGTACAAATTCTAAGTGGTTCGTAATAAAACATTTTTAAAAACAAGCTTTCATTTAAACGCTCTAAAAAAGAAGACAATAAACTTCAAATTAAATTAAACCCATTAATTTATTACATTACAGAATTTATGATATAAAAGCTTGTCGTGAGATTTATCTGTGTAGATAAACAATAATACAACGTGTAACTTGATATTGATATAAGTAGTTCTAAGAAAAATATTGTTTTTTTATAAAATAGGTAGGTAAATCTCGCGACAAGTTTTTATATCATATAAATTGTGTAAGTAATGTAATAAATTGATGGGTTTAATTAAACTTAGTTTAAGTTTCTTCTCTTCTTTCTAGAGCATTTAAAAAAAGCTTGTTTTTAAAAAAGTTTTTGTCGTATTAATTTATTTTGCTAGTCAGAGCAACTAATTCGGCGAACTATTTTTGGTTGGGCGGTTACGTCATTCACCAAAATATCCACATTGGTGTAGAGAAAATCCACGAGTCATTATTGAGATATCTTTATATATACAAAAAGTCACAATGAAACCTAGTGACTGTATTTTTTTTGTAAAATTTTCATCTAAAACGCAATTTTCGCTGAAAGTTGGTTCTCATTAGTCCAAATTTTAAAATTCTTGGATTCAATTCTTGGATATTTCAAGGATTCTTAAATAACGCGAGGGAAATATACAATCTTATAAAAGCTGATGAAGATAAGGTTGTTATTCTTGATGCAGAAGACTAGTAAGACTTGAAACAATTATATGAAAAGTAGTCTTGACTTCATCTTGTAACAATCTTATTACTCCAGATTTTTACACATGGTTAAATCTGTTCACTCCAAGTATAGCTTTTATTGCTATCCGAAGATATGCGTAAACCATCAGGCCAGTCGGTTCACTCTATTGTTCCAGCAATTGGATCTCGTCTTACCGTTTATCAGTGGTTAGCAGAGAGTACAAAAATTTACCCATGAAGCACCTAGATTCGCAAACATTACAAGAAACTGTGAAAATTGCTAACTATTGAATAATTTGAGGTATATATATATAGAAAAGATACTATAGATATACTCCTGTCTCTCAAAATTGTGCACGACACAAAATTGCGAGTCCTGCCATGACGGTATTTATATTATGTCTTTCAAAACACGTCATATATTTTATACTAAATAAATAAATAAAGGATATATATAATGACCTGTCAAACCTTAGCAATAGCCAAAATATAGTGTTGACCTTTTCGAAATCAGAAACTTCGACCTTCGTGATTCTTAAATCTATTGCGACATCACACTATCCACATCTTCTTGTAGCGAAACGCAATTAGTCGCGGTATATCCGCACTGTCTGCAATGTTTAACGCGTTATATAATTTATTGCTAGTATACCGCGAGGATGCGGCAGCAGTCCAAGGACGTACGCAGGTACAATGCAAAATTATTAACAATCAACTAAGGACGGTTACGTAAAAATGGATTTATCGCTGCACATAAGGTCGAGCTGTTCACGATACGGCAAATAATTGCAAATTAATCGGATAGAACTGTCGGCAAGTCCTGTTAGGACGAAGGAGAGGTAACATTCAATTATTTCCCGATGATAATAACAGCAAAGTCATGCTGATTAATTGAAGCAGTTAGTATGTAATTGCTAGTCTGTTACAGTGGCTAAGATAAATCTGCTTTATTAAATTTTCTAATATATTCGTATGATTTCGTCATTTCTCCGTAAAAATTATATAGACCTGATATTCCAGAGAGGCATGTTGCTTGTCTAGATGCAGAATGAAAGCACCTGAATATTTACCGACATTTTCATAGGTAGTTTTAAAGATTGATGCTGTCACCATGTTGGGCTTACATAAAGGTAAATAAAAGGCTTTTTAAAAGGTAATCTAATCCAATTTTTTTTAATATACAAACACCAATGGCATTTACTGTAATTACAATCTGATCTGAACTTAGATCAATGAGTAATATTTTTCTAACCTAATTTACTACCGTTACAAAATTTATATCTAAGGACTTACTCACTAGTGTTCCTTATATTTTTCTAATACTTAATTACACTAATATTAATGTGTACACAGGCACTGTTCTCTGCTGTTGCACTAACAAAATTATACTAGCTCGAAGGGTTTGATCCTCTTGAGCCTTCTATCTGGTTTGTATTGTCGAGGAGCTGGATGGCTTCGACATTGACGTGACGATGAAGTCGCTGTTCGTGACTTTTGGCGAATTCGCTGATGGTCTGGTTAACGGTGTCCATTCCCATGTCCCTATGGAGGTCACTATTTCTGCAATACCAGAGGGCATTAACAATGCTCCTTAATACTTTGTTTTGGAATCACTGGATTATATCTAGATTGCTCTTACTGGCACAACCCCACAGCTGGATGCCATATGTCCATACGGGCTTGAGAATTTGTTTGTACAAAAGTACTTTGTTATATATTGACAGCGTGGAATTTTGTCCAAGCAGCCAATACATTTTTTTAAATCTGATATCGAATTCTTCCTTCTTTTTTTTGACATGAGTTCTCCAGCGTAGCTTAGCGTCCAGTGTTATACCCAAATATTTTGCTGTATTAGCATATGGTACTTGGATATTGTTTATGCTAACAGGGATATGTCGGTTCCTTTTGTTTGTAAAATTAACATGGGCAGATTTACTCTCATTTAGTTTGATTCTCCATTACTTAGTCCAAGTGCTGATTTTGCTAACTGATATTTGCAGATTTCTTGCCGCTTCTTGGTGATCTTTACCTACAGCCATTATAGCAGTGTCATCAGCAAAGGTGGCTATCGTGTCATACTCTAATTCAGGAATATCACTGGTGTATAGTAGATAAAGGACAGGCCCTAATACACTCAATTGTGGTACTCCTGCCTTGATTTCTTTAATTTCAGAATAAGCGTCTTCCTGCTTAATTCTAAAAGTTCTATCTGAAATATAAGACTTCATTAATTGTGAGAACTGATTAGGCAGGGGCTTGCTTAATTTATAGTGAAGTCCCTCGTGTCATACTTTATCAAAAGCCTGTCCTACATCAAGAAAGACGGTAGAACAAACTTGTTTTTCCTCCAGCGACTTTTCAATTACATCTGTGATCCTATGGACCTGATCTATAGTTGAATGACTCTCTCTGAATCCAAACTGATGATCTGGGATTATGTTTTTGTCTTCAATGACTGGTTTTAATCTTTTAAGAAATATTTTTTCGAACAGTTTTGATATTATAGGAAGCAAGGAGATAGGCCTGTAGGACGAAGCTTCATTTGGTGGTTTTCCGGGTTTCAGCATCATTATCATTTCTGCTACTTTCCATGTCTTCGGTACATATTTTAATCTAAAAGATGCATTAATAAGATAGGTAAGTTTTACAATGGCTTTACGTGGGAGATGTTTTAGAATTTCCCCTGTAATTAGTTCAAATCCTGGGGCTTTTTTCGGGTTAATGTTTTCTTTAATTTCTTTTGCTATTTCTTTCGGGGTAGCAGGTCTGATTGCACCTTCTACCTGGGTAATCGAAAATTTGAGGTCAAAAAGTTTTTTTGACTTACAAGGTTTTGAAATCAGGAATACTGAGATATCAGAATCAGAACTACTTGACTTTTCTCTTGACTATTTTTTTCTCGACGTTGCGTTGCTCTGACCATGGTCATCTTCATCGATCGACTAATCAAGCGTTTTCAGTTCGAAGGGGCGCCGGGCCGCGGCGTGTTTTTTTGTTCGCGTAGCTGCTCGTGACGTCGGCGTCTTGAGTACACTAGTCAATCGAGTAGATTTGCCGTAGGCGTAGCATATTAAATGTTGATCCTAGAAGAAAAAAATATTAGTACTGAAATTGTCCAGAATTTATTCCCTACAATTTTTTAATGTTCGTTTATACCCTGAAGTGAAAAGTAAACAAGATAATGCAATAATTTTGCTTGCCGCTTTTTTCAGATTTGAATGGAAAATTATCGACCGTAGAGGAGAGCTATTTGAGCCATAAGTTAGGAAAACTGACTTTTCCGCATCTCAGGCCGAAAAGTCAGTCAAAGAAAATTAATTTCGTACATTAAGTTATTAAATACGCCTTTTTCTAAGGTTTCTCTCACAGATTTAAAATCTTAAAATGGTCGTTCAAATTAATTATACAGGGTTTTGTACACAGCTTATTTAAATTTACAGATTTTTTTGTGACACATGCTCATTAAATGTTTTCCCAGGTTTTTAAACAGTAAGAGATGTATTTTCAAATAAATGTCCTAATTTACATAAAACCCCCGTATATTCGAAAAAAAGCGGAATATCAAAAAACGGTAAAATTTGTTTTTTTGAATTGGTCCATATATATATTGGTCCCTGGTATACAATTTTTTTCGCGATTTTGGTTTTCCTAAATTCTCCGTAATAATACAATTTTGATTTTTGTAGAGGTTTGTATATTTTTTTTTGTAAATTATTTTCGTATATTAATTTTTTGAGTACAATAGAAACATGATATTCAGGCCATTTATTACCAACGAAATTTCCAAAAACGTCCTGAAAACCATATTTTGATATTCCATATTATTCAGAAGATATTGGTATGAAAATTACATTAAAATTTTGAATAATTCCGACCAT
This sequence comes from Tetropium fuscum, assembly GCA_964058915.1. Classification (NCBI taxonomy): domain Eukaryota; kingdom Metazoa; phylum Arthropoda; class Insecta; order Coleoptera; family Cerambycidae; genus Tetropium; species Tetropium fuscum. The sequence goes on from CAXKVY010000645.1 coordinate 220,013, forward strand.
TGGCCAGCAGTATAGTTAGGAAAATTTGAATTTTTCCTAACTCAAATTAGTTACCAAATAAATGTACAACTTTTAGAAACATTAAAAAAAAACAATTATTACCAATGTTGTAGAGAATTGAATTTCCTAAACATTTAGTCATTCCCATTTTGAGTCGAAAATGTGCGAGTTATTCAATTAAAATAGCAGAATCTGGTCGCCATTTTGAACACAGGATACCAATTGGGAGGGTCCAAATACTACAAAAATAAAACAAGCCGAACCGAGTTGTTAAATATTATTCATGTTGTCTTTTTTGCACATTCTGCTAGACTAATATTGAAACTTACTACCAAATCCTAGTTGGATGAAGGGAACACATCCCGAGTATTTGGTATTGAAACCTAGCCTAGAGTCTAGCGGCCTCGTACGGAATGAATATGACGACGAATAAATAGTGCAAACGATATTCCGACACAAGAGTCCGCCGGCAAACTTTTGGCGTGTTTATTGCATTTGGGGAGGACTTTGCAACACACTTTCATTCCGATATTTCCATATAACCGACGGAAATTTGATTTCTCGCCGCGTATCTCGTATATGGATGGAAACTGTTTCAAATCCTAATAATGTTATTCATACCCGGAGTGATCCGCGGGATTAAATTCCGCACGAAACTTTGAATTTGATTTGCCATTTCGTTTCGGGAGAAAAGAGGATAATTCGGTTTATGGACGATTTCTCGAATAATATTTCCGCACCTACACAACAATTTCTAACTCTAAACGTTCCATAATTTTATATACTGGCACAATACTCATATTATATTAGATAACTTTGTGAGATAGTACGACATAATTGATCGTTATTTTTCAAATGTCGCTGTAGCTGTATACAAATAAGCAAGTGCATATTTGATCAAATAAATCCTTCGACTTATATTTTGCACTCTCAGCCTGAAAGCGACGTTAATGTCGTGCAGAAAAGCGCGATCGGGAGGTAAAAAGGACTTTTAAAGCCTTTTGATGTGCGCGACACTATATATTATCAACATTGGCAAATGTAGTCCACGTAGGCGTCTACTAAACTAAACGTGATACGCTAGAATTACCTACTTAGTCGAATTCATATAGGGCTTCTCAGAATATAAGGATTAGTTATAAGATGAGAATGTAAAATTTAGACCCAAAAAGCCCTCTTAGCATATAAAATATTAGATTCTATATTGAAATAAATAGTCCAGGACAAATAGGTTTAAACAACGAGAAAAATAGTTTTGAAATTTTGTTTGTTGTTTGCAGAAATGTTGTTTGAGGTATTCTGGTTGTGCCCTTTAAACGCAGAAACCACCCCGGTGTGTGATTTTTGGTTAGCTTCTATAGACAAATATTCGTCCTTTGATTTTACACAAAAATATTCTAACTATTTTTTCCGTAGAAATATCGTTCGCGCAAATGAAGCATCAATATGAGCGTACGTTTTAGCGCGGTAATATTTATGCAAAAACCATTAATCGTATGACGTATGACAAAATTCATGAGAACTGAATCTGTAGAGCGGAATCGATTACTCCTAACGATGAATTTTCATTTCTAATTTTTAATCATTTCCACACCTCTCTGGAGGTAGTTTCTCTTAAGGGTTCCCCACCACAAGCAACAACAGTTACTCCATTTCCTTCGCTTTAAAAAATTTTCCACTAGTAGCAAAGTTAATTGCTCCTTGTTGAGTATGCATTATTCGACGTGAACGCGCCAGTTACAATGAAGCATCAGCTCCGGCATCTATACTAACAGTTCATTCATGCATCTGCAAATTGGGATGTGAAAATATATGGGGTTGGATTTAAACTGGCCTACGATATTCAACAGTGTGATCCTACTGTTATCAGTAGGCCTGCTTCAATGCTGAAACTAACGAACATGACAATGACGATAATGGTCTTAAAGCTACCGACGTATTCTGACATTTTCGTTTATTAACGACTATTGGGAGTTCTTCTGTTCTTCAGTTCAAAGAAAAAAATGGTCTTATAGGAAATGAAATTTAAATATGAGGATATTTAAATATAATTCTATTTCTTTTAACTCGCGCCTAAATGGCGTACCTACCCAAAAAAATGGCAAAGGTGAGAAAAACGGGTTTTTGTAAATAACTGAAAAACTATAGCTCCTATCGAAGAAAGTTAAATGAGGAAGTTGTAAGATCTACCAAAACATCTACCAAATGCTTCTATAATAATTTTCGATATTTTTCGTACTTTTCGAGTTAGGTATATCGAAAATACATCTAAAAATAGGGTTCTCTAGAACTTGCAACTACGAAGTACCTAACTATACTTGTATATATATACGTTCCTATACTTAATATATATATACGTTCCTATACTTAATATATATATACGTTCCTATACTTAATATATATATATATATATATATATATATATATATATATATATATATATATATATATATATATATATATATATATATATATATATATATATATATATATATATATATATATATATATATATATATATATATATATATATATATATATATATATATATATATATATATATATATATATATATTTGTGTAAAGTAATCTTGGGTTTGTAGCATTTCATTACATAGAGAAATAAGCAAATAGACGAATAATAAGGAATATACACTTACCATTCTTATATCTGGACATACACACGGAAACGAACCACTTAGAAGTTGTACAAGTTCTTGAGGATCTTCAGAGTGGTGTACGACCTGTTTCATTGATCATTTATGCTTAAATTTAAAATATTAAAACTCCACAAATATTAACCACTTGTAGTGACGTTTTATGACATTAGTTTTTGACGGAACTCAAATTCTTATAAAACACAAACATAGTCTACTATTTATATTTATTCTCTTTGAACATATTATATATAAAAGCATTAGGCATACAGTTATCCAGAAGATGTTAAACTTTAAAATGCATTTTAAAGTTTAGCTTGATCTGTAATACCTATCTACAACTTCCTCATTTAACTTTTTCAGAAAGGAGCTATGGTTTTTTTAGTTATTTATAAAAACCGTTTTTTGGAGCTTTGCGAATTTTTTAGGTTAAGTTCGCCATTCAGGCGCCATCGCCAGTGGTAAAAAATAGAAACTCATATTTAAATTTGATTCCCTGTATGCCCATATTTTTTTATCCAGGTAGGAATTTATGCAAATTTAACATTGGACCGTGACATAATGCTTGGTATACTCCACTGTGTAATGGTGGAATGAGTAAATTCAGCCGTAAAACTTTCTAAAAAGTAGGACGGTATATAACCTGTTGAGAGTTGAGAGAGTATATGAAACAATTCTCTGTAGTAAGTATAAGGACCATGAGAGACGGGGACTAGGAACACGGCTTTAAAGATTAGACCCTGAAGTTTACTTGGAGCATTATTGTATATAGGAAAGGAGATTTTAAAAGAAAATATTGGTCTATTTTATATTGTGTCTGTTGCGGAATCTGTACATTGTATCGAGATATTTGTACTATTAGGGTACCTGTAAATATAAGAATCCATCAAACAGTTTGCAATCGTTTTGCAAACCGTTTAAGTGAAAAATGTTCTAATATCTGACTGAAAATAACTATCAATAAGTACCTACTTAAATTCCCGACGTAAATCTATATTATAAAGTGTAGTCCATATCATTTATATCCTTGGACGTTGGCCCCAAATATCAGGGAATTTTCAAACTAATTGGGCGAATTCCCAATTCTCGTAGTTTATCAAGATCAAAATTTTATTTTGTCAGAACCACAAAATTGAAGTTTTGCCAATTTTCCGAATTATGGTGAACCAAGAATTTTGAGCATCGTCAACTGACAAAGATTTATAGAAGCTGCTATAACAAGCATATTTTTTTTACACTGCTTTCAAAGCATATTTTTTTAACACAGTTCTCCGTAAAGACGCAGTCTTTCGAAGAGAAGTAGAGAAGCAGCAAAATATATTGAGTTAGCAGGAATCCCTAGATGTCATCGTACCTTATTCGCATTCTGTCAACGATCTGATTGTAGTGGATGATGCGAAATATTTTACTTTGTCCCGTTCTGATATAATATAGGGAACTTGCCTAAAATTTTAAAAATTAAAATAATATTCTAAAACATAGCGTAACGTTGTAATAAAACGTGTACTTATAAAAAAAAACAAGATTTCTAATTCCGCGTGATCAGTATGCAGGATCTAAAAAGCGATAAGATTGAAGAGGCCCGAAACGAGCTGTGACATCACAAGCTACAATATTAGGTAGTCGTTGCGCCGGAAATCAAGCGGTCGAGTGCTCGGATCTCCATCGTCGCTTGTAAATTGTAGGATGTGGCATCACGATTTTGAACCTGTTTGAAACTGTTCCATCGCCCGCGAAACTTTAATAAATTATAACGAATTTATTATTGGGAATTAAGGCTTCATATTTTGCATATCTTATTTTTCAGTAGGTATTTTTCAGTGTCGTAGGACATTTTCAAGCAATAAAAAATTGTGAAAGTTGCCTATTCTTAGGCTAGATTCATCTCGTAGCCGTACATTGGTCAAGGAGAAACATTAATTGCACAACTTCATATTCAAAGATCTTAACATCCCTTAACTGTTCCAAGTTTTGAATATGCACGCATCTTGCTAATGATAATATTATATTTTCCTTTGATTTAGCCTCATGCCATTATTTTATATGAAAAAATATTGATGTGATACGAACAAAATAGACACCTTATAATATAATAGCTTTTTTTTTGTGCTGGTAAGTCCCCCCTGGTAAGTGCACTAAAATATCGATTATATCGATTATTGTTAATTAAGTAAATTGTTAATTAAGTAATAAAATTTTTCCACTATCTTATAAGAACTACCTTAATATACCAATATAATATATGAAATATGAAAGCGTACTTTCACCTTTGAAAAAAAAAATACGTATTGTAGGCGAATAACAAAATAAATACAATACAAACATCTAAAAAACATCTAAAAAACGAAGGTAATTTAACCTAACCTAACCAGTATATTATTATTACTGGGAAGAAACCCAAAAATAAAAAAGAAAATAAATAAAATGCCACAAATAATATTTAGACAATACCTACGTCATGGGTGTACACTGTACACATACCTTTTATAATTTATTTTGATCCTTTTGTTTCCATGGTGCATTTTATGTCCAAACAATTAAAATAAACTATCCCTTCAACAACGCGCGCAAACGCAGGTACGGGTACTGTTTGTAACATCGAAATATGAGACATAAAAATTTTCAAAGGATACCCACAATTGCTGCAATGGGAAATCGCGGCAGTATAACTTTTCTTACAGCAAGCTAAAATCGTCACTATAAAGGGCGCTTTCATTTAACAAGTTGTTATGTTTTGGTAGAATACTAATAACTAATCAATTTTAACACAAAAACCATCAAAATAATACACTAAATTAAAGAACAACTGTATTGCTTCTATTTCAAGAATTATTGTTGACCCCACTTTACCACAAAATGTTCGATGGTATTAGGCAATTTAGGGATCCAACGAATGCCAATGATGCCGATGTGACACGGCCGAGGAACGTGTAAAATGGATCCGTAATATTTGAATGGGAAACATCTTATTCTGCGAAAGGTATATAGTGTAATCAATATTTTGTTATACTACATGATAAAGTCATAATGTGATGGGCGATGTATATAAAATCATTTGTTTTTCCTTAAATTCCTGGAAATCGGTTATACTTGACAACGCTGTTAAAAATGCGCTAGCAGGTGTGAAGGCGATATAATGAGGCTTTTTTTGCTCGGGTTTTTATGTCTCATATTTCTATGTTAGAAACTATACACTGGCTAACGCTAACCGAGTGACACATCCAACGAATCGAGATGGAACATGAATCGTAATGAACATTTCACCTTTTTTAATGCGTATTTATTAATTTTAGGACTAAAATATTTTTTCAATTGCTCACAAAAGTCTTAGCTCGGAACAAATTTTATATATTTACTGAGGTTAATGAAATTAAAATATTGCAAATATTATAATTCTAGTACAATTTCATTTAAAATAATGCTAATTTTTTCGCTATTTTTCCTGTTTCTTTTATTTTTTTCCATTTAACTAATATAATGTTAATTTGTTAATTGTGGATCAATTATATTTAAATATAAGGACATTTATTTTTATTCAACAGCACAATGATTTTTTATATGTGAGGTAATATTTCTTAGTGTTAAAATGATTGTTTGAAATGAATGATAAATTGTTTCTGACTAAATTAATTTATTGGTAATTTTTTTTATACTTGATTTGATTATTAATTGACAAAATATTTATTATAATGTTCAAAGCCAATGCTCATTGTATTTAAAATAATGATATTTAAATTGTCCCCTTCTCACATGATTAAATTAATCATATCATATACCTACCTACGAGTATACAACGTCATATTTTGAGGCCATTATTTAGGAATAGTTTCAAGCGTATATATCTTTTATTTAATCACGTCGAAACTCCCAACCAATTTGCACACACTCGGTTAAACTTGGTAAGTTTCTAGACACTTCAGGACCTCATCACGAGCACAGGCTAACGCTATTCGGAACTTTCCATCGCCCATATGTTCACACTTCTGCATGGCAGGAAGAGTTTCTAAGTGCCGCATCAAATTCTATTAATTTATTAATAAGTATCATGTGATTGAATTCGAAGGCAAACCCGCCCGAACTTGCCAAACAGAACATGTGTTGGGGTTTTACATCGTGACACGCAATGCACGAACAAGTTAATTTTTACTCTCGTTCTTTACATTTCCCCATTCGATATAGGCTCCTTCCACTTGATTTTAGTTTCAGCATTAACAGCGACGGCGAACTGCGAGTCCCCGTCAAAATAAATTATTGCACTTTGCGCTGCAAGCTGTCGATTCTGTGCAAGAACGCCTAAAAGTAGAATAATGCCCGAACTTGGATTTGATCGAACTGAAACGGAAACTATAACTCTCCTTCGACCAGTGTATTAAAGGGGGGGTCTTTGAATTAGATTCGAAACTTTGAGCTATATTTTCATCTGATACGGTGCGTGCTTCCTATACGACTACGAACATCCACCAACACGTGGCCAAGGGAGTTAGTTGGACAGTTTGTAACTAATTTTGATCCATCTAAGTTATTACTTCTTGGATGGCCGGGATCGGAAGCAGGGCGGTTTTATGTTGAGACTTAGTCTAGGGCAACATTCTACGTTAATTGGTATATTAGAAATAAGGTTAGATGATACTTAGATAAATCAGAGTTTATTAGGTTATTTTAACTGTTTCCCTAGCATCATTCGTGTTTTATTCGAAAGGGAACAAACCAGAATTTGGATTAAGTAAATGAAAATGCCTCAATAGCAGATCTCACATTATACTCTTATATATTATGTACCTCCAACTTGCCAGTGTTTCCAACGTGACGCATCTCAGAGCATCCCACAGTGGCTCACCCCATCTCTTTACCTTCGTCCTAATCTTTCATCCCATTAAAAAAAATAAGGCAACGCATACGGCTCTGCCCACGCGACGGTAGTCCGTCGATGTCACCATCGATCTATCGTCCTGGGACATTGAAGCTCGCGGCGACGACGACGTTTACATTACGACTAATTACCCCCTCACAAATCGTAATCTTATTTTAATTGGATACTAAATTTTATATGGGGGACGCCCATAAAGGAGCAACCAGAAAAGGATTTAACATTTATCTATTTTATAGAATGCGCCTCGTAAAATTGGATACATAATTTCGTCCGTGGCAGGAAAAGAGACGGGAAATTAATTAAATTATAAAATATTTTAGTGACAATTTCAAAGCGGGAGAGTCAATTATTATTTCCAATATAGAATCTCTTTGGTTTCGTCTTCCAGGCATCGGATAATTTAACGAGGGCGTGGGAGGGAGCTTTGGAATATTGTCAGCGTCGCCATTCTAATTTTATATAAATCTCATGCAACCGTATAGAAAACGCAAGTATTTGCATTGACGATTTAACCAGATAATTTCCTTGGGAATACATTATTTAGGTATAATACGGCGTAACGGCGTAAAATCGTCACGAAACTTGTAGTCTGGGGTGGCGAAACAAGGTCTCGGGATATTAAAAACCGCTTTCCATTATTTATTTCCCATAAGAATCAATAAGAGATTAAGGCCACTGACTAGGTCGGTGCGTTTCATGTTCCATGAAAATTCATGAAATTGATGAGGAGGACGGCAATTGGAACCCCAATTCTTACGTAGTTTTATCAATATTGAGTCAGTCCTTGGTCACAGAAAAAACATCTTTGAATAAAATGTTTTACCGTTTTTAGTGGAATGTTCGTAAATATACAGTGTCCGCCATAAAGTTGGAACCATATGGGATATTTTTTTAATAGTTTGATAAAAACTCCAATATCCATTTAACCCCCCCCCTACCCCAACAACCCCCCCACCAACCCTTAGGACAATGGGGGCAACCGGACAGGGGGATGATTTTTGAAAAATCACATAATTAGCATGCACAGACTTTTAAAAGTCAAAGCAATCGGTAAATATTCATTGAAAAGGATTTTCAACAATTTTGTGCAGCGTATGGCATTATTGTAATTTTAATGAGGTTTGGGGGTGGCTAAATAGGGGTTAATTTAATCAAAATTGGATGGCTTGATATACACTATTATTTGTACTTAGGACAGTATAAATTTCGAATGCCATCCGATTCCAATAATTTTTTAGTGTGTTTTTTTAATTATTGTTGAAACAATCGAAAAATAGGGTTTGAGCGACTTGACTTTGGCGACTTTGAGGGGTTGTTTCTCCGAAACTGCCTATCAGGATCGGACGGCAATTTTTTCCCAATGTTTGGTGGTGTCAATAAGTATGCTCACCAATTTTGAAGCGGTTGCCTCATAACTTTTTTTCTTGTTTTTTTTTATTCGCTATTGCAAAAACGGCTCATTTTTATCCGGTTGCTTTGCCAAAAATGTTTCTATTTTGCCCCACCCCCATATCGCCGCCCCTGCCCATTTGGGGTCACTTTGGCCGCTACGAGGGGGCTCTGTACTACTCAAAGGCTCAGATTACCACTCGCCATCCGGTTGCCTATCTTACATCGGCTTGACGTGCTATTTCCTTAAATAAAGTGCTCAAGCAATTATGACAGTACCATACTTATGTTTATGTGTCCGTGTTTCCTTTCCAAAAGATGAGGAAATTAAACAAATATGGTTTAAAGCCATTCATAGAGAGTCGTTCCACAAAATATTCAGTAGTCTGTATTAGGTATTTGTCAGAGTCGTGTATTATAAAAATAGATAGAATGACTAGGGACGGTGGTTCTATCTTGGAGGTTCCTGTTAGAGAGAAACCAATACTTACAAAAAACGCTATTTCTTTCGCTAACAAATCGCTAACAAATCACCTGCTAAGCGAAAACACCCAGACGAAAGGCGACATGAGTTAGCAAATCGGGACGAGACTATTTTTCAGGAATGGGTTCGCAGTGATAACGTATTAAATTTCGACAACTTTTTACTTAAATTTATGGAGAAAAATTTGTTCCATTTCCTTTTTAAAATTTCAGAGACTTTTATTAGTTTTTTTAAAGTTGATTGCGATTCCAATGCGTGTCCTACAATTGTTTTAGGATTAAAAATATTTAGAGATTTGAAAGTTGAATTTTTTTGTAACAATAAAATTTTCCCTTTACGAAACGATTTAATTTGGGCAAAATGGTCACAGTTTTATTGTTTATTAAGCCATATAAATTCAAATGACATCGGTAAAGTTATGGACAAAATTGAGGTCGTAAAAATAACATGCAAAGATTTACAAAAATCAAAGAATAGCCTGTAGATGATTATAAATTGTTTAATATACGTTACTACAAATTCAGATTTTTTAGATTTACCAACTCTTTTGAAAACGACTCTGTTGAGGTTAGCGAATACCTTAAAAATTTATAACAAGAGATGCTTTAAAACAACCGTCGGAATTATTCCTTGAAGTTTCTATTCAAGCCTATCAAATATTTAATGAGCTTATTTCAGATAAATACGAAAGCGAGTTTTTAAAGAGAGGTGAATCACCAATTTTTGCGGGAATTGATAATTTTAGAATTAGAAAAGTATGTAGAAGAAATGTATAAAAAATGTGTTTTATGTAACAAAACACTAAAATCAATATTAACCAAAACTAGTCATATTCTTTCCAATATATTCCTTAATAATTATTCAAAAATATTCAACAATGAAATTGAAACTTAAAATAAGGATAGATCAAACAGAAAATTAATGAAATTTCATAGTTTTGCAATCGGTTTTAGTGGAGTAAGGGCTACTGGCGATGCCTGCTTAAGAGACAACGCGTCTATTAAGGTACCTCTATGATGATGAGCTAACCCCCTTTCAAGTTATATTATCATAAGTAACAGTTTGTTTTGAAATATATTCTGTTTTACTCATAAAAACCTCTGTATATTGTATATTACGTTATGCCGTGACCAGACCAGTATCGTGACGTCACAAATTCTCGTCCCCGGCCTGTCTTACGGAGGTCTCGAGCTCACATGTGTCACTATGAAGCACACATGTGTCATTATAAAGCATCAATGGGTCATTTTATTTTTGCCGCGTTTATTTTTGTTTCATTTATTACTCCGCAAATGCAAATTTTAACGTTATCTATTTTCAGTAGACTATCATCATGTAAGTATCATTTTTTCTTTCAGGTTTCAAAACAGAATTCAATTATCTTTTCGAAAACGTGTACAAAGTTATTATAGGTACTGTTTCCAAATAATTAGTCGTTCTTAATCAAAACTGCTAAGATATCTCGTAGAAAATTGAGAAAATAATCAAATAAAATATTCGATTTAAAGTGTAGTGATGCTTTCGCCATTAAGTATTACTTATTTTTGTTCCAGCATGTGAAAATAGGTACATTTTATCATGGTGTATATTTTTCTCCGTATGCATTTAGTTCGGTGTGCCGCCGAAGAGATACCAATCTTATTACGGAAATTACATTAGCTCTATCCAGCTTTGTCCAAGTACCTACCACCGTCGCGTCGCGCGTCGCGTCGTGCAGCAGAGCTTTCATTGAAAAGCGATTAGCAAAGCGCTGCATTATGCATCTGCATCATTAACATGGAGTTTCTCAAAGCTGCATTCATTCCCATCCAGAGGCTTTCCCGAAGAAACTAGAAGACCCGCAACAAACAATACTCCGATGGAACTCCCGGTCCATTCTGAACACCCTTTGTTGTCGCTGTTCTGTAACGGCAGCGCAACCCGTACATTTTTCCATGACAGTTTAAACAAAAGTGTAGGAACAATGGATACGGCAATATTTACACGGCGGTTTTAAATTCCAATACGATATGTTTTCGGTTCATTTGCTGAAGTTTCGCACTGGGGAAAATAACACAATGTCCCGGTTACGTTATGTGTTGTTGCATTGCCAGCGCTTTGGGTTACGGTATTGTTATAGCCCCAGCTCGTGATATGTCCTTCGACTTTTATTGAAATTATCAAATAACCATTATGTTGGCAGCATTGTGGTAGGCAAACAATGAGCGGACAGAGCGCATGGAGATACTTTAAAATTTGCTAGAATGCCAATAACGATGTTACACCGTAATTGAATAATTACACCAAATATGATTCCTGTCACAAAGAAACTATATAAAATGTATATTGTATACTTAGTAGGATTAGTACCATTCCTGAATGATAAAGATGCCTATCGCGCAATACAGAGGTAATTATGGGTTATATTTTTTAAATTTCCGTGGTAAAAATCTTACCTTTTATTGTTTGAACAAATCTATATCATATGGGCTAAAGGGAACGGAGCAAATAAAAAGTGTGTGACATTTTATTTATCAGTTATCTTGATTAGTTGATCAGTTATCTGAAATCTGAATATGGTATCTTAAATTTATCATCCTGTTTATTTTTTTAAATCAATAACATTTTCTCAGAACAAAAAGAGACCTTACCATGACTAGTTTTGCAACATCAAAAATGTTGGCCTTACCACTTTATACCTTATAATGATGAATTTATATTACCATTAATAATAAAATGTAATGCACGTTCTCTGCCTTTCAAAAACATCATGTTCTCTGAAGAAACTACAATAAATTATAATGGAATTCAGTGGTGGGTATCACAAATTAATGATGATCCAGAAATTAAAAAACAAGCAGATACTTAAAGTAAATCGATACGATTATATCGATCTATATTGTAATGTAACCAACCCGGGTCGGTTCAACATAATAATCAGAGAAACACATGGCCGGGGTACGTGATCGTCAAAAGGAAAAATACCTACCCTACGTTGTATTTAATTTAAATTAACCCTGTCCGAGATGCACTGGTTACTAACGAAAAGCGGGAGTTTCGAGATGTAAAAGAAAAGACTAAGCATTTTAATACACCTACTGATTTATTTAAACAGGTATTAAATTTATGAACAATATAAAATAAATACATGCCGTACTCAGCCTTGAATTCACGAGGGGAAAGAGCACGGCAGAGAAACCCTCGATCTCTATTCAAAAGAATCGCAATAATGCTGTTGGACATTTAGGTGAAAGTAAAATGAAAACTTACAAGGGTTGCCATACTTGTGTTTTAACCTACAATCATTCTCAAGATACAAAACTGAAGAGTTTGTTGTTAGTTAGCCGACTTTCGTCAGAAGGTACTGAGGTCCCATACGGGAGGCAACTCAGCTAGTAGTTGTAAGGTTTTGGTGCAAAAACGAAGGTCCCATGCGGGAGGCAACAAGCGTGTTTGCCCAGGCACGGGGGAAAAGTTGTAATACATTCAACAAGGCACAAACATTCATCATCTCATACAATAAGCGGCAATTAAGTCATTGTTGTAAGAAAAACGCACAAGTACAGAAAACCTACTCGTAGCTATGAATCGAACAAAGAAAAGGTCAACAACATTACTTAGATCGAACTAAATAAAACAAAATAAAATAATCTTAAAACAGAATGAGCTGAACACACTAAATAAACAAGTAAAAGGTTCATAGTTTATGCGTAACGTATAATATTTATTCATAGTTCAAAAACAAAATATAACAGGGACAATTTTAATAAAATGGCATAAATTCTCGAGATAACAAATTTAATAATAAACATTACAAATTAAGTATATTTACTAACCTGGGAAATTTGACGTCAAGCACTAACACACACCAGAGTCCAACTACCTGCTTCTCCATATGCGATCCCTCGTCTCCCTATATTCCGACTTATCTAAACCACCCCGCACCACGTCTTTCCTAGTGCCTGCTTATACCCTAACCACTTGTTATTTAAAAATCGGTTTTTCCTCTTTAAACAAAACAGAGGTCACGACATCGCAGTTTTCTTAACTAAATAGGGGGTAGGGTCCATTTCAATATTCTATCTATAACTAACTATCAATAACTAACCTATCGATATCAATCGACACAAATTAAGTTACACCACACTAGACTAGACTGCCGATAATCAAACGCGATGGGCGAAGCCGTGACGTATGTTATCTTCTCTAAGCAATTCCATTATAGTCCAAGTAATGGGGGATTTCTATTCGCAAAAGGTCGGAAAGGAATGAAACTTGGTGGGATGGTAGACATAGGTCCCCTGATAATACACCTCGAGTTTGCGACCTCGAGCGGTTGCCGCTCGAGGGGTGGGTTTTATTCTAGCTCAGATTTGATGTCTGAGGATGATGACAACGAAGGCGAGTCAGTTTTATAACGTCGCAAGCAACTCAAAGTGCAATAATCCCCGATATCGACCGTGATCGACCGAAAACGCACCGATAACTCTACTTCAATGGTGATGTGGAAATGAGTTGAAAATGATATTTTGTTGTATCATCTTTGAAAAAGAATAATAAATCTGGTGCCTAGGTCAACAATAACAAGGAAATATTGACATATTATAGTATTGAAATATTAATATATTTTTTTATCATAGATAATGATAATAAAAAATGCCCATATTTTTATTATTGTAATTCTATCAATATTGCAGCATCAGTGTTACATTTTTGTTCGTCGAGATATTGCTTAAATTAACTTTTCGCGACTTTAACAATGTTGCTGACCTTGAAGCGAGTTGTAAAATTTCACATGACAATTTAAAAAATGTAAGAATTAATGTAATTTTTTTTAGTTTCCACGTCTCTATTCACTGGCCTATAAGATAGGAAGTACATTGCAGCGGAACATTAGTTCGCATTAATGCAATGCGGTTCGCATTAATGCAGTCATTTTATGCATTTCTTGCCTGTGTTAGCATCTTATATTTTCCTTTTCTTCGCCTGTGGGTGTACGCCTGCCGGTGAGTATAACCCTCTCACCGCTATCGCTCTTAGTGGGTCTGTGCGTGCTATTTCCATTTCTGGCTGATATTGTTGTAATGTACTTACGTTTCTCATGTTGTTTGTTAATTATTATTATTTTTTACACGACAATAGATATAAAAAACCTGCTTTCATACTTATGCTGGTTTTGATGTTGTATATATCTCCTCGCCTTAGTACTTTGACTCGTATTGTGTTTGTCTATCTAGAGTTATGGGGGTTAGGTAGTGAGATGTTGAATACGGGTAGTGTTTCATAGCTAGTTCCGATTTTAATAGGCTGGGGATTGAAAAAGCAGGAAGTATTAGTATTAGTATTTTCGTTCAAGTATTATAATGAGAATTCAAAATAAGGTGCTTCAGTTTAATATTTTTTGATGTTCATTGCCGCCATTTGCATATGAAAGTTTGTGGCTTGTTTTTGTAATTAGAAAAAAATGACAAAATTATTTATTTTCGTTCAATAAATCTTCTCAAAATTATCACTGGCCTTGATTTAGATAGTAATTCCTTTTTAAAATGAGTTGATTTAAATCATTGTTTTTATCTTGATTGAAATCAATTGATTTAAATCAGCCCAACCGTGCTCTTTATGGGGCATAGCAAAACATTAATGCATGGATCATATTATATTATCGTAGCTGGGCACCAGAAGTAGTAGTGCCAGAAGTAATATAATTACAAAAATTATTATGAATGCCAAAGGTTTTAACAAAGAAAATCAATGTCTAGCGTTCTCCACTGGCCGTTAAAAGGAAATGGTAAGATCGCGAACAACCCAAGCACTTTCTCCTGCCAGACTCTGAGCTTCCTGATGCAGCTGCACCGCGTGCATGTGTAGAGCACGAGCCGAAACGAAAAGTAGGATTGTAAAACAAACCGCTACATACGCAGTATCGGTTGTGACAACGCAAACTTTGCCACAGCGGTTGCATCGCCTCGTCGCAGGCATATCGGAGTCGTTAATAATAATCATTACCCCCCGAAATGTCGCTCTCGATACACCGGAACTTCGGCAAGGAATGAAACTTTTAACAAGCATGTTTGCATTGAGCTCGGCATAATTAGGATAAGAACGCGAGGGGAATTCAAAATCTGAAAGGGATTTCCGGGGAAACGCTCATTTAAGTGGGTGTAACATGAGCCGGAAGGCTTTTTTAAGCGGTATCTAATAACCAGATTAAATATTTACTTGCAGATTATTCGGCGGAGGAACAGTCGCTCACATTTTTAATTCATGACGCCTGCAAGTAAGTAGTCGGGGTTTAGTTGTAACGCTGGATTATTTGGCCTGGATTTTACTATTTCTATTGGTTTGAGGCATCAGTTACAAAGCAAAAAAATCAGCTTACTTTAGATTGGCGGCAGTGATATACCTCCCATAGAAGTAAAATCCGCACAGCTGGTAAGCGTCGGTTATGTCGCTCACGTCGATTAGCATTATATAATAATAATTAAACTTGCTACCTACATGGAAATCCAAAATTGTATTAAAAACTTCGAGTTACGAAGAGATTTTGATGTAAACATGCTTGTCTTAAATGGTTGTTTACATATTAACGGTATAAACAAGGTTTTTTGAAACCGCGCATGGAATGTTGTCATGCCAAAGTCATAGAAAATCGTTTAGGCTAAGAAATATATATATAAAAAAATAGTATTGAAAATACTTTTATGCGCGTGTATATGGGAGCCGTCTTTAAGAAAACGTTCGTGACATGCGACATGCTGTTTATCTGTCCGGTCAGCAAGTTCTCCCCAATACGGAGACATCACAATTTGTTGTGTTGGGAAATAAAGGAAGAATGTTTATGTTTCAAACAGGCATAAGTCAAAATGCTCCAATATTATCTGCTTCGATTCCCCGACGGATACCGGCAGCTACCTTAGGCGTAGAATTTATTCAACAGTCGGAAGTTAAGTAGTACGTAGGCGCTAATCAGCTCAGTTGCTAAATTGATTAAATGCAATTATAACGTAGATAAGTATAATTATTTGTTATGTATTATGATTTACTTGTGATTAATTGAAAACAAACTACTTCACGTAATAGTTGTTAATATTTTCAACAGTTTTTGTTAGGCGCTACTGAAGGCGACATATAACTAATTATTAGTTAATGAAAATCCACGAAATTCTTTCAGAAGATGATGAAAATTAATTGCCCTGTACCCCATCCGATGTAGCAGATGCAGCAGCTTTTAGCTTATTACCTCCTAAATTTATAAATACCTCTATTATATACGAAAAGGCATATGACGAATTCTTAGTGTGGCGCCAAAAGGCAACAATATTCCCGGGGAATGTGATTTTAGTATTTTTTCGTACTTCCGGGACCAAAGTAATAACTTCGCTCCCTTATGACAGGGACTGAAATATCACTTTCTTTCCTCCCGGGAATTAATATTGACGAAAATCCCGGAGGGATTTAATTCTAAACAAAAGAATGTTGAACAGGTGTTTTATTGATTTATTATATACCTACATTAATGTTGTTAGAGTTCGTCATATTGATCGGTTTTTCCTGGGTGAATGAAGCAGATACTTGACCTACTTCGGGTGCTCTTTTATCAATGTATGATACACCTTCACTCACCGAGGTCATGATACTAGCAATGACAATGGCTCACGTGAATAAAAATGAGCATTTAGTTTATACTCAATAATTTGGAGCAAATACTCCACGCGATATGAATAAACAGCACAAGCAGATGCTCCGCTTGAGTAAATACTCTTATGTACCGTTTGTAGTGAGTAAATACTCACTTTTGGTATGAATAAAAAATTGTCCATGCTCTTCGGGGTAAGAATCTACTCCATCATTTTGGAGTCTGATAGGCAGCAGACTTCAGTTTGACCGCGGCAGAGGTATGGCTGAGTTCATCCTTAATTTGCGTTCCGAAAAATATTACAAACCTAGAAGAACGACGTGTGATTGTGACTTTAAAGCATTGTATCGATTTACTAAAGAAAATGTTGAGTGGCTATTATATCAATTTTTGTGTGTAGAATCTGGGGAAAGAAGAGGTGATGCTATATGTAACGTTGATAAAATGAAAATATTTTTGAGATATGAAGGTGACCCAGCTTTTCAAACAATAATAATTAAATAAATAAGTAATAAAATAAGTAAATAATAATTGCTTTACAAAGGAGCGTGTAATAATTGAAAGATGTTTTGGTCAACTAAAACAACGATTTCCGATGCTTCAATATAAAGTTCGGGTATGCATATAAAAAAGTTCCAAAACTTATTATATGCCGTTTTATGTTACACAATGTAGCAAAATATTTAAAAGATGAGCTTGATCCCATGGAGCCTCCATTACAAGATATTCCAGTTCTGTATCCAGCGCAAGAGCAGGTTGACAATAATATTAGACAAAACGGGCAACGGAGGCGAGCTGCGTTATCATAAATCATTCTTGCTCTACCTTAAGGTAAATAAAATTACGAGTATCTACTTTTATGTATCAGGAGCAGGTACTCCTCAAATCGAAATCTTTCATTCATATAAATTGGAGCACAAACTATCACTTGATGCTCATGCTCATGAGTACATACTAGGAGTTTAAACTCGGGTGTTATTCATACCAGTCAATGTCTCCAAATTAATCGCGTCACAACGCAACATTACTATGGTTACGAAATTCAATCAATCAGTGACTTCCATTATTTGCCTCGCTTTATGCTTAATAATTATCTGTGTTTCTATACATTTTTCTATGTGCTTTTTATATTATGTATACGTTTCAATTTCGGAAGTACGAAAAATACCATATATACCTTGCGACTGAAGTACTTGTATGCCCTCAGGTAAATTATGGCCCTTCTACAGTCGGGTTATAAACTTTACCTTCGGGATTAAAAGTGCTACTTCAGTCCCGCAGTATATAAGTATTGTGCTGCAAAATCCAAGCACTATAAGCCCCTACGCTTGATTCTCACTATAGAATGTTAAAAGTGAATTTGGTTATCAAAAACAATGTGGATAATAGCAGGTACTCTAAATTAATCGTTTTTTTTTAAATTTAGTTTTATAGAAGAAATCTAAAGTTCATTTTCACCCAAAGTCAGTTCAAGTTTCACCCAAAATAGGTTATGAAAATAATATTTGATTGTTAAACTGTTTTGTGTTTTTTGTTTTACTTTTCACCCGGCGGGCTGAAGACCGGCGCGCGGGGCGGAAATTACTACCTACGCCCGCTAATCATGCCTTAAATTACAATTATACCTCCGCTTGTGAAAAAAGTAAACTTTGAATACGAAATCACTAATATGAAATATCTCACTCTCATATAAACGAAACAATGCAGTCGAACTTTGCACAACCTACTTTATTCTTTACGCTTCGCTTATGAGAAATGTCAACATAGTAATGAAATTTCTCAATTTAAACCTTCATGGTAAAAACGCTTTTCGGATTTTTGTATAATGAACTTTAAATTAATTAAGCTGTAATTTAATTAACTGGTTAAATCCCATACGAGCTAACCATTATGCAAAACCCACCTAGCACACTTCGAATATTTTGGGATTTATTCTGGTTCAACGGCGCCGCGCCAGAATAGCGGGATATCAATATAAAATACTCGTTTACCGTATAACGTGTAAGTGAAAAGTGAAATGTGAAATACCGTAGATAAACCGCGCTAAATAGGGGAGTTAAATCTTTTATAATATGGCCGAGACAGTAGCTCCATCCGAGGCATTTTTCCAAGATGCAGGCATGTGTACCGGAATTGCGCAGATAAGGCAACATAAAGCCATCGCCGGAGGCAATAATCTACCGAGTAAACAGATATCTGGTGTATCTTGTATCATAGCACATTTATATAAAAACATCTGATATCAGCACATGCCGAGAAAGAACTTCGAATTGTCAGGGGAATCGGTGAATCTAAATATACTCGTACCTATCCAAATGCATTATTGAAAAAAGAGGATGTAAAGAACAATTAATTGCATTAAAAGATTTATATGGTTTAATATGATAAAATCACAAAAAAATAAGGGGTGTATTTTTGAGAAGTGGGTGGAAAGGGTGATTTTTTTGTACGTTAAATATAAGTAACTCAACTCAACTAAATACAAGTACTTTTTTTGTAGAAAATATCTCATTACAACCTCGCAAAAACAATTTCTGAACTAAATATAGGCACAAACAAAAAACACGAAATAGCGTTTTTTTTACATTTTGCTTACTATTTTATTTTGAGTAGAGACAGGAAGGAATTGCTTCGGATAAATCGGTTGTAATATTGCAATTTCGATGGAAAATCTAAATATTTGTTTCCTTCAAAATAGTATCGTTGAAATGAAGAAAGAAATATTTAAAGTTATATTCCCGTTACTTAATTCAATAAAAAAGATCAAGTTATTATATCAATATATATTGATAAAATGCAAGTAAATAATTTGAACACACAAAATAAATAATTTACTTCATATAATATATTATTTCTTTTGATTGTCGAGCAAATAGGTATATCAAAAGTCAACAAACAAGTTTTTTAAAACCGAGTTTGTTTTAGACCCCAAAAAATTCTTTGAAGCGAAGAAATGGCAGTCAACGAAATGGAGATAAAAACAAAATGTTTTTTCTATGCGTAGTCAATAAATAAAAGGCAAATTATTAGGGACCTTGAAAACTAGCTAAATTTGACATTTTAGTTTGTATAAAATGTTTAATTTTAACTAAACTAAAACGACTAAACGTTTAAATTAATATATTATTTTAATTAATATATTAAAAAAGTTACAATTATATATATATTATTATTATTTATTTAATAGTGCCATTCCCATTTTTATATTAGAGATCATATTATATGAGATATTTTATTGTCCATTATCGATAATCCGGTTTGAAATGAATATTATTAAGAAACGTTTCTGTTGGGAAATTGTTATTCAGTTGCGAGGGGGAGGTTTTGCATAAAAACCTGACGGGAAAAATTAAAAGAATATGCAAAAACGAAGTTATTCAATTATTTTTAAATTGTTTTAGGGGCGTTGCTCGCCGCCGCTGGCTGGGCGAATTGCGGCTTAAATTGTGCTGTAGGAACACAGAGAACGCCGCCAGCGTAGTATATTTTTGCGTAGCAAAAATACCCAGATGTTTCGCACAAAAATAAAATAAATCTAGATACCTCTACATCATGACTGCTTATAAATATGTATGTAGTTATTGATACAATATTTTATAATATTATATATATATATATATATATATATATATATATATATATATATATATATATATATATATATATATATATATATATATATATATTAGCTTTGAAATTCTTTGCTATTCATATTTGTTTTGTGAAAAGTAATCTTGGGTTTGTAGCATTTCATTACATAGAGAAATAAGCAAATAGACGAATAAGAAGGAAGACACACTTACCAGTGCTATATCTGGACATACATACGGAAACGAACCACTTAGAAGTTGTACAAGTTCTTTCACCTTTATTGAGGATCTTCAGAGCAGTATACGATTTATTTCATTGATCATTTATACTTGAATTTAAAATATTAATACTCCAACACTTGCAGTGACGTTTTATGACATTAGTTTTTGATATAAAACAAGTAATCTTTGCAAAGATGTTCAATATTTATGGCAAAATTTTAAAGATTCTATAGCTTTGTCAAATCACAATGTAAAATTAGAGCACGCAAATGCTTATCCCAAGGTGGGTTTGTTATTAAGAAAATTTAATATTAATTATTATTTTTATGACTTTGCAAAGATTATAATTTATCTTTATTATTACTTTTAGTTGGAAGAAAAAGACTGGATTGAATTTAAGTTATATATATATATATATATATATATATATATATATATATATATATATATATATATATATATATATATATATATATATATATATATATATATATATATATATATATATATATATATATATAACTTAAATTCAATCCAGTCTTTTTCTTCCAACTAAAAGTAATAATAAAGATAAATTATAATCTTTGCAAAGTCATAAAAATAATAATTAATATTAAATTTTCTTAATAACAAACCCACCTTGGGATAAGCATTTGCGTGCTCTAATTTTACATTGTGATTTGACAAAGCTATAGAATCTTTAAAATTTTGCCATAAATATTGAACATCAAAATAAAAAATGACCAAAATTCAAACAAACATCTCTATCATTCAGAATATATCCATATTTCATAATTTCATAATTTCAATCCTCAAAACACAACGTGGAGCCAAGGCCATAATAATAATAATATAAAAACTATTACTTAACGTGTTAATAATATAATATACTAATAAATGATATATCATCTATAAACTATAACAAATTGTCTACCCAACGTGGTGACATATATCTCACCATATATCTCACATATATCTCACATATATCTCACCATAGTTAATATAAAGATAGAGCTAACGACACTATAATCAACCGCAATGTTGTTAATAAGCACAATAATGTAATGTATTAATAATAAGTGAAATATTGAACTATAAGTACTAATATCAATCAAATAATATATTATATCAGAATATTTAAAAAAAATACTAAACTCAATCTAATTTAAAATTATAAATACAGAGTATCTTGGTTCCGAGGCTATGACTCGAATCACATATGAACATGTTTACAAAGTATTGAATTTTATTAAAGTAAATAATCCAAGTGAAACATAAAATGTAGTTATATTTAAAATAAACAAAATGTGGTCATATTTTTGTAGTGTTTAATAGTTTAATAAAGCACATTAGAAGGCATGCTATCATTGGTTAACAGAACAGTTAATAGGAAAAATATTCGCAATCAAGGACACAATACCCTGGAGAACTTCCTTAGAAACACAAAAGTGTATGTAAGTTAAAAACTACCTTAAATCTCGCAATTAAAGACTTAAATCTCACAAAATAAATTTAAATTGAAATTTTGGATCATCAGATTTGTGTTTGATAGAGGATTATAACAAAATTTTATACCTAACCTTATAACAAAATTTTAAAATAAATAGTGAACACATCGATGTAAATTAACAAATTTTAAACCAATGCTAATTCCATATACCTATGAAATATAAGCTTAAAATAAAACAATAATCGTTAAAAGATGAATATAGCCACATAAATATAGAGTCACATTTTGTGGAATGTAAATCAAAGATTATGCATTAACGATAGTGAATACAATTTCAAAGATTTCACATATCAAAGATAGTTAATAAAATTCATAATGAATGATAACTATATCAAAATTCAGCTTCTTTTGAACCTCCCATTGAAATAAAGATCATACTCAAATATAATAAAACATATCCAAAATATAATATCTTAAAAGATAAAATAAAGTAACCATTAAAACTTATACATAAAGAAAAATAGCTCAAGTGATTCCTATGTACAAAAGTAAAATTATAAATAATTGTTCATAAGAACTAGTGCTCATAAACAGAAGATCACGAGCATAAGTAAAATATAGTAAGTGTAATTAATAGTAATAATAAAATATTAATAAAAAAATTAATAATACCATATAAAATTAAAAAACATAACATGCGCGACTGATGACGTTTTAATGTACATTCGGGCCCTTGTATTCCAATAACGTTATATTGAATTTTAAATTAATCATTCACCCTCCGGGAATACGCGATATCTGAAAAAATATTCTCAATCAATGTCGAACGATTGGTCGGCCGCCCTCTCGTAATTAAATTAAAAAGTAATTTAGCAAGAACCGGAATTCATAATGATTTTAATTGTTTACTCCGATCCGGCGAATCCTATTGGGAATATTGAAGGATATTAACTAGCCGATTTGTCTGTGCCCGACATGCTCGACGGAGACAATAGAAAAGTAATGGGAAGCGAAAATTAGTGTGGGCGATGCATATTACGCAATGCAGATGAAACGTTTTCCTAGGGTCATCAAATTATGCTTGTTTCAATAATTTATTATTAGTGATGCTCCATCAATGACCAGTAACTTCAAGAAATAGGAACACGGATATATATAATACTAATATATATTATTGGGCTGATTTAAATCTGTATAGTATAGAACATTAGCAAAGTAGTATGCTGAAAAGAAACAGATGTAATCTACGTTGTTGCCACGCAAGGGTTGTTGCCCAATTGGCTTGGAATCAACGTTAACATATCGTACATAATTTTGCCATAGTTGTTTTGCTTTATCTCACACAAGCATCGCCCAACGTTTGCACTAGCCGGTAGTGTATATCCATATTTACATATAGAGAGGAATAGTTTTCACACAGTTTATGGTATCATCAGACGGGTTTAACGGGGTGTTTGTGTCAACCACCGGTTTCACCGTAGGCCTTGTGGGTTTGACCTATTAACGCCTGGTCTCGACATGGTAAGTCTCATGTCGTAAGTGAGGCTTGACCTTGAGATGTGAGTCAATAAATGAGGTATGAGTCAGCAGTGACCTTGGAGGGTGAGGCAACAACTCCCTGAGGGGCGAGTCAACGAGTTGATCTTGGCCTTACGAACGAGTGACCTGGGTTTCGCTGCTACTCGTTGTGGCTATGTAGTCCAAGTCCTGAACACTCTTATTATGATACTACCCAATTTCATTTCTATGCAAACTTGTTATTTTATGCATTCGAACACCCTACATGTTTTCCCTCAGGCAGGCGCGACACGTTTTCTATTAGACTATGAAATAATAATATCTGTATCGTATTTGTTATTTTTATATAGGACAGATGATTTATGAAATAAATACAAAGTACAAAGAGATACTTACATACAAATAACATTGACCGAAAGCAGGATTTTTTAAGGATAATTGGATGGAAACTTTAAGATTAATGTACCAAGGGAAATATGCTGAACAGTGTTACGTTCACTTTTCGTTAGTTGACATAAGTTAAATAATTGACAGTATATTGTAGGTATATACGTTCTCTAATAATATGATTTTATGAAAAGCGATTAAGCGCTCCCACATTCGTGATTAGGACTCAGGTGGGAATGGTTTCAGGTTTCTTTGATATATTATAAATATATAAATACAGTTATATATTTATAATAATATATAATAAAATATAATAAATATATTTTAGTTTTATATTAAGGTAAACTGTTTATCAAATAAATATATATAGAAATATATAGATATATAGAAATAGAAATGTATATTCTTAAAGTAAATACGTTTAAATATTTGACATAAAATTATACAGTATTGGTTAAAAGCTATAGTTTTCTTGTTTTAAAGGTTACTTGGCTTCTATATAAGAAATATTTCATTTACATTTAAAATATTGCTTTCTTGGGATTAATACTTATAAATTTTGCAAATGCATAGGTATTCATGTTTTTACGAAATTTTAAAAAGAGGGAATTCTTATTGAAAAGTCAAGAAAAATGAGAAGAGAAAAAATAATATATAATAAGTCGAGTAGATTAATAATCGCCGACAAATGTTGCATAATACTTTATTTTTTACATTAATCTGCGAAGAGTATTATTCTATATTACTTTTACATAAATTAGTATATCACCGAAACAAATAACCTTGTCGAGTTGAAGGCTTCATTATCTCGGTATTCCCAGTATTGCATTTGTAATGTATGAGATAAAATTCTAATCATTCGCCGAATATTTTTATTATTTCAATTTGGAAATTTAATAGTCATGGAAGTTAAGATTTCAAAAATTTTCCTCGTTAGGATAGACATCATCATTTCAAATATTTAAACATCAACAACTACTTGTGCGTATTATGTTAATTACTTTTGGTGGGGAAACAATGCAAATCCATTAAAAACTGATTAAGTAAATTATTACTACTTTATATGTATAATATAGATTTATAACCTGATTGAATTTTATTTAAAAACACGCAGCATGCAATGTAAACTTTTTTAGAACATGTAATCAAAGTTGACATTGAGGTTTTCTACCTCGCTGTTAAGTAAATGTAAAAATAATTCATATAAGTGTTGCATTAACCAAGATAATAACATGCACTAAGACAGGAATTAGAATGTTTTGTCTGTTTAGGGACTTTACTATTAAAAATTGGATTATCAAATGCCGCGGAGTTTTTGTTCATAGACTTTATTTTCTTGGAGATAATTGGAACCTTTGACGTGAAACTAAGACTGGGGTGTTTTTTCGCATTCGCCAACACATTGAACACTATACTCGACGAACGTTTCCTTATTTGTGATAGTCACTATTCCACTATTTGAGATAGTCTCAACGGGCCTATCCCAAATAGCCCGCTCTTTTCGCTAGTCGCTAATATTTATATGCATTGTTCAATGACTTATGATTATTGAACAATTAACTCGGATTACTGAGCCGTGACAATAATTTAGGTATAATACCCTGAAATTATTTCTATTCCCATGTTTCACCTTATAGTGGAGCGGATCTAAGTTTGCAAACGGAAGTGACTTTTTGAAAAATATTGCCCCTCAAAATGCGGCCCCTCAAATATTGTAAAAACAGGTTTTTTTTAGATTACACGTAATCGAGGAGACGGATAGAAAAATGTTTTAAACAAGAAAAATAGGTCTCCTCGATACGCGTAATCTGGTCTTGGATCCAGCGGAGATACAGCGGTTTTAAGATTTTTGTTTTTTAGGGGGGACAAGAAAAAGGGAGTGAGCAATGGGGGTGTTGCGGGAAAGGGGGTGGGACTGGGAAGCTGATATTTTTTTCTCTTGTAGGTAATTGTTATCGGAAGCCCAGGCCGAAATTTTTTTCAGATTTCTCAATTATGGAAGGGGAGAGGGTGGAAAAGGGTTAAACGGGTGTATTTCCGGCCCTGATGAACCGATTTAAAAAAATAAAAATCGATTTTTTTTGTCGGAGATACACCCGTTTAACCCTTTTCCACCCTCTCCCCTCCCATCCCTTCCTTAATTGAGAAATCTCAAAAAAATTTCGGTCTAGGCTTCCGATAACTATTACCTACAAGAGAAAAAAAATCAGCCTCCCAATACCACCCCCTTTCCCGCAACACCCACATTGCTCACTCTCTTTTTCTTGTCCCCCCTAAAAAACAAAAATTTTAAAACCGCTGTATCTTCGGTTCTAATGGACCGATTTTGAGGGGTCCAAAACCAGATTACGCGTATCGAGGAGACCTATTTTTCTTGTTCAAAACATTTTTCTATCCGTCTCCTCAATTACGTGGAATCTAAAAAAACTGTTTTTACAATATTTGAAGGGCTGCGCGCGCCCCCTGGTGGACAGCAATTACCGGAAAAAGTTACCAGGGGGTAGGGGGGAACACTATGAACAAGTTGGAAACTTTTTTTTCAAAAAAATCACTTCCGTTTTGACCCCTTTTTTTTCGTAGATCCGCTCCACTATTATTTCAAACCCCATAACCCTTCATGTTATTTTCATTGGGGTTTAATTTAATACTTGAATTACATAAAATTTTGCAGTAAACGTTAGTTTTCTCGTACTTATCCGTAACAACATTTTATAGAAATATTTAGTACGGTAGCCTAGAACTTCTCATCCGAGGAACTAAATTATTAATCGGATCCAATTTGACTGTCGCAATCGCCGCGTACCAGATTCGGACTGGCGGACGATGAAACTAGCTAGTCAATAAAACGGCATTCCGCCTTCTAGATTCGTAATCAGTAACTCAAGCTGGTCGAAGGCAAATTAGGGAATGTAAAAAATCCGCTACTTTTCATCACTTTGCGGAAAGTTCCCGAGGAGCAGCGCTCGTAATAATTGAGCCGATAGTAAATTGCATTAAACGTTGGAATCAATTAAACTCGGGTGCGAAGTTCTGATGGAAATTGAAACTAATTTAAACTGTCAATGGCGGTGTGACAGGCGGGGGTGAATCGATCGGAAGAATATCGGCTCTTATTAGACAAATTACAGAAAAAAATTCTTTTCGGACAAGTGGATCTAATATTCATCGCATATATATTTTTTTCCATTAAGCGGTAAATCTTATAACTGCTCATTGTGAGGGATGTCATCGGTTTGTTCTCTATTCCGTATCTTAAACACATGCCAACCTGTAACATTTTGGAGGTACATTGTCTTAATTTAATGATAGTACGTGAAACAGTAGTCAAAGCGATTGGAAGCAACCGATCCTTAACTGACAAACCATGTTTTGTATATTGACAGGAAATTTTCATTTGCATCTGGTGGCCTTATTAAATGCATTTCTTCTATAATCACTCCGAACGACAGGGAAGTTATGTTCCTTTAGTCATTGATAAAGTTTTGTGTGTAAGAAAACACAAAATTTGTATTTATGATTTAAAATGATTGTGTAAAGTTAATAACATACTAGAATTTTCGTAAAATTTTGTAGCACATTTTTTGAATATATTTTAAATACCATCCAAATTATACACCAATGTAATGGGCTACATGTTAAAAAAGTTAAAGTTAAAAGTCAAATTAAAAAAAAATATATACAAGTAGTAATTTTTTGAGGTACTGGCCAAAGAAGTTTGCAATAATTACCTAGGGTACCGATATAGACCATGTGCCAGACCCAGTCGTTATAATTTGGGGGGGGGGCTGAATAATACCTGAACTGACTGCATCTTGAAATTAAATTTATCGAGATCGGGTGGAGCATTCTTAAATTTCTTTTTTTCTAAATGTATGTCAATGAATTGACTACATTTTTGTTCGTAATGTTTATGGCCGAAATACCAGCATTCATCGGTCACAACTAGAAAAAAATGAAAAATAAGGTTTTATGAAATTTACGTTTTTCTGTTTATTGGACTAACGTTTAAGTATATCGAGATCATGTTCTCAATAAGGATTTTAGAGAAACTCTCACCTTCAAAATGTAAAGAAATTGAATATCGCACCAACAGAACTTGAGATATCGAGATATTAATTGTTGCTTCGGTGCATCCCTTTTGCAACCACAGCTCTCAGTGCATTGGATTTAACTTGCTAAGCGCAAGCAAGTTTCTGGTACATAGTGCACCTTTCAGTGGCACCGCAAAAAGGAAAGTACGCGCCCGGTGTTGGCAAGCCTTCCACATACTTGACACATAAGTTACCAGTATGATATGATGTCCATATGGCATGATGTCTATATGGTATGATGTCCTTTTACCACCCATGAGCAAAGGGGACCGGAATTATTGATCTGGTTTCCTGGATTCTGGGCCAAATTCCGGCTTGGTAGTTCTTACGTTTATTGTGCTGTTGCAAGGTGTCGTTACAAGGATGCATTTGGAAACGATAAATTTGCCCCTCCTTTCCTCTGAATATCTGGTAACGCAGCTCATCAACATATTTCACCTTGCATTTAGGGGCATATAACTGGCAGACCGTTCCTCTATGGTGTCATCAACATCATTAGACAGCATCATATAATCTCTGCCTAACTTGCTGAACGCTTCAATAAATATTTGCTCCTTATTGCAGGAAAGCTTAAATCCTTTAAGTTTTCCCTAGCCCTGGCTGTAAGAAGCTCTTACCCTAAGGCAGATACTATCTGGGAAACTTCTATCTTTTTATGGTTTTGCATATTACAACCTTACGGCGAAAACTAATACATCCGTATCGTATCATTTGAAAAGTAAAGAACTCATTCATATGATGTAGCCGCATTCTCTGAATGCAGCATCATTCTGCAATTAGCTTTATCTTTAGTGCAGAACAGCTTAGGAACAGTTTCGCTCCCAGTAGATGTGATCCTGGGAGCGAGATTTCACCAACTGTTACGAAAATTTCTTGGTTTCCAATCATGTTCTTAAATTCCTCTTCTTTCCAACTGTCAACAAAGAATTTTATCATCTTATTTTTGCGGTCACTGTTCCTTAACAGTTTCCTCCAATAAACCACTTTGTGGCCAGCCTTGATTTTACTGAATTTCATAATTTCAGCGGTTCCTATTTTTTCCCGCTGCAACGATTTGATCGATTACCTCCCGGTAATCATATAATACTATGTCATCTCTACAGCAACTCCGACGTATATTCAAAATCTGTTTGAGAAAAGTCGTTGTCAATTCGTTAAACGGATTTGACGTTTGGTTAACGGATTTGAAATTGGGTTTCAAAAAACTCAATTTTTCGTTTTCTCGAATTTTGATCGATAAATACTGTTTTTTTGGCCATAAATAACAAACAAAACAAAAATTAAGGTGAACAAAATTGTTGAACAAGTTGAACAAAAATGTCGTCAATTCATAGACCTACATTTAGAAAAATGAAATTCAAGAATGCTCACCCGATCTCGAAATAATTGATTATCAAGATTTACAGTTGGGCCGCCATATTTGAAACTACCTCCCTATGAAGGACCCCCCTACTTTTTTGCTCCACATGAATCCCGAAACAGCTAGTTAAAGTTTCATTCAGTCTCCCCAAATTATAATGACTTGGTCAATTTCGGAGGTCTGACACATTGTATAATAACGCCACGTATAAGTTTGGTCATAAATCTCTACAAAAAAAAAGACATTTTTAGGCCGATTTTACTACTACTTTTACTAATAAACTTTTACTAATAAGAAAGATTAAGCAAATTGCCAGAGCCAGTAATTTGATATAAATGATCTGAAACTTGAGAGAAATAAGGATATATAAGGCTCATTCATCATTAACACGGGATATTTCCAATAAATTTTTCGCCGAATTCGATTATCTCCGGGCAGGATATTAATTCAATCATTCGGGCTTATCCACGCAACTCATTAGCCCTGGAGAAAATTTCAATTATGCCTTCGCGAGTCCCGATTTAAAATTCCGTAAGAGTGGCCATAACGCAAAGACGGGGGGGGGCGGGGGGCCTCCATTCTACGTGTTCCGCGGCAAACAGGAGGCTGGATGCAAGGAGCATATAAATAACCTTCCGCCATTCTTTTAACGAGGCACTGCCGAGCTTTGATTTTCGCACGGCGTTTGCCCAAGCAATAAAATTAGCGCGCAGCGAATTTGTTTGGTTTTAAATTCATGGGAATCACCCGCCGCCGTGCAGACACAATTTCCCGAACGGAAAATGGGGAATGTTTGCTGATTGGGGCCGGTGCTCCTGTAGGAATATTTATCGTGCCATCTCTTGTAACTCACTTCCGCCCACGAAGATTTTTTTCCTCGCCACGTAAATTGAAATTTCAGGGTAAATACGCGGGCAAATTGAAACTCCATTTGACGCAGATGTTTCTGTTAAGCGGCGCCAAGTTGCATGTATCGTTCTGTATTGGATTTAGTTCATTTGGCGGAAGCAAACATTGAGGCACGATATGTACGTAACCTACGTTTGCAGTTTACTAGGTACATATTTTTTTTCTTTTTAATAATTTCTTTATTTGCAATATGTATATGATTAGGATACCTTAAGCAAATGTTTTATTAATTCAAAGAAAGTATTGAATGACGATTCTTCGTCAGTAAAGAATTCTACATTTCTACCTAACCTAGATTACATTCATATGAATAAGAATAAACTTAAAATCTAGTGAGCACATCAAAGTGAGTATGTCTCCTAAGTCTGTTTAATGGTTCAGATCTTCGACCATTAATGTGCCTCGAAACTGGAATGTTTATTTACACCATGTGATAACGTACCTTCAATGTCATTGGTCAGTCAATTCTTGTGTCATGTTGCCATTTTAGAAAATTTTCACATGGTACACAGATTTACTCTAAGAAATGAAGTTGATTTTATGCTATCCACATTGGTCATTCGATTAGTATGTTTAATAACAGACACTGATATTAATTTGTGGTAAATCTCAGCTAGAAAAGTGAGATTAAGTTTTGTTTTCATTACCTGTTCCAAATAGTTGTTTTGTTACTCGTATTTAATTTGAAACCTGGCAACGTTGCGTATGTTTTGAAATAGCTCTGTCGTTATATATATGTGTGCCGGCAAACTGTAGTTATTTGTGAGAAGTGTTCGAATTTTGTTTTTAGTGATTTAATATTCCTTGATAATAATGGTCAAAAAGTGCGAGGCTTCTTAAAATCCGTTTGAAAAGTGATATCTGCATTCATTTCAGTGAAATCGTTTGAATTTGTTTACTAAATTGTGTTGCGTTTTTTTCCAACTCTAGAGTATCATTTTCTAGATGCTTGGACCAAGCATTCATATACATTTGAATAGGACATTATTCCTCTATCTTTTTGATTCTTGAAGGTTCAGATATTAAGGTATTTGCAAGAGTATTTAGATTATAGCTTGTCAAATGGTGCTCAAAAGTGCCTGTTTCGTAACATGAGTCCGGTAGAAGGTTTCTCACTGGATGTATGTTTTTTGGGGTGCTGAACACGAATCTGAAGTTGGAGGTTTGAACCTGAAGGAGTTTTTCAGGTTTTCCGCTCATATGTTGCAAACGACACATCGTACGGAAAATATGATATGCGTTTAGTGAGCATCGAAATTTTAAATTTGGATCATATAGACGCATATACTTACTGATCATTTTTCCATTTTCCCTCTAAACGCTTATTTGACCAATATGAAGGGGTTCAATTATACCAACCCTGCGCTGTCAATATGAACCCCCCTGCCCCACCTCTTCATAACCCTAAATTGAAGTACTAACCCCCACCCTCTCTCTCAAACCCCCTTTCCCAACCCTAAATTCTTCCCGACTCCTTTTTTGAAAATCTGATTTGAGGATTTATAAGTATTATGTAGGTGTAATAAGAAGTAATAAGTACCCGTTTTCAAAAAATATTTACTCATTTACCTATTACATTTAGATTTACAATATAAAAGTAAATTTTCAATATATATTGGAGGATAAATCATTGGTAGACCATATACAGTCAACTGGAAAAAGAAGTAACTTGTAGTCTATACATCGCATATAGAAAATACCTGATAGCAAAGTCCATTTTATTTTACTCTCTTTCGTTTGGCTCGGACTGTGGAAGGCCCGAGTGTAGGATGTTCAATGAACGATGATGGTCCGGGCACAGACTTTTCAGTACTCGGAGTGGCAGGCTAGGATGGCTGTTCTTTATTATGTTTATCACTCTGACAGTGGTGCAGCAAACGGAGGGTCGTCTTCTTGCTCATCGAGGTCGGTTCTTTCGTCCACATTAGTGCAGGTATAGGCACAATTGATGCAGAGTTGGGTGCAGAACAGACCTAGGCACATGTATCCAGAAAGCCCACTACAGTCAGTGCGGCACTTGCATGATACTTATTGCAATAGTTTGTCCGGAGTCAGGTGCCGGGGGTTTCAGGGTGGTAAGTGGGATCAGACCATTTTTGGTTGACTTGGTTGACTTGGTTGACTGATCTAAACTGTTGCCGAGCCACTGCTGCACTTGTAAATATACACGCAAGCTCTGCTGGTAGGCTGCAGCATAGGTGGCAGGGATGGATGTAGTATTATAGGAGACCTTGAAGGATATGTCACGTACTGCTTGTATCGTAGCGAATTCAAGGTAGTTGATGAGTAAGATGTTCAGCCCCGTACCGAACAACCAAAAATTTTACTCCAGCAGCAGCTATTGCCATTAGCTGGGCTGACGGATCCAATAATTTCCCAACGGTCTCTTCCAGCTTTGGATGTTTAGAGAGGGTCTTCAAGAATTTAGCCTTGCCTTGGTTATATAAAGATGACGTGGAGTCGCATCCACTCATCGTGTGCAGAAAAATCATGTGCGTAGCAAGATTTTGTATAACTACAGACTGTGGTTGGCACAGCAACTTTCCCTGGCTTCAGCATATAGACGTTTGGAGAAGTGTTCAGACGTATCATGATCACCGATCTGGTTATAATCTTACCCCTGTCATCTATCTGGTTATAATCTTACCCCACAATCACAACATTACATTTACGTAGAGTGGCTGTTTTCAAATCATAGATGTCTAAAAGCGAGTTTATTGCAGTTTTCAGAAAAATTGGTCAAAATTGCCCTTTTTCGACTGACGATGGCAATCTTATAACTCGGTCTCAATTGTAAGTTAGAAATGAAGGTCATTCGACGCAGAATTTAATGCTCTACAACTTTGAATGCACTGATATTTTCCGTACGATGACGTCATTTGCAACATATGAGCGGAAAACCTGAAAATCTCCGTAATTTCGCGTTTTTTTTTTGCGTTTTCGACCTGGGTTAATACTGCTACGAGACAGCAAAGTTCAGAGTCGTCTTCAGCACTCCAAAAACGGATAATTCCGTTGACACACCTACCGGACTCATGTTACCGGAAAACTACCATTTGATCGGGCTATTAGAGCTACGTTTGCAGCATATTTCTCACTTTTTATAACTTCTTTCACTGTTTTCACATTTAGGTCGCAAGCAATAATGTTATTTGAAACAAAACCAAGGTGCATTGGTAATCATTCGTAATTATATTATAATTTGTTTGAAATTTTTTTAAATAATCAGTTGCGAGAAATGTTTCCCGTCCTGTAACCAGTTATAGAGTGCTGCGTCTCTAAACCTCAGTCATCTTGTAAATGTGGCACTTTACATGTCGAAACACATGTTACTTTACATGCTTTCTTTTTCTCTTATTTCTAGTTACGTACCTTCACTTCTGCCCCGCGGGACTATAACTTCCTCGCTTATTCTTCAACTGCGCTTTGTTTCCAACTTTCCTCTCTTCAAAGCTTCTCAAATGCAATTAATTTAAAAAACGCTGCATATTTATAAGCGCGATACCTACCTACTTGCACTTGTAAGAAAATTACTCTTTGCATACACAAGGCTGACTAATTTGAATATTTTCCAGCGGTTTCAGGGCTGGAATATATTTAAATTTCATTGACCTGATTCTCGAACGTTCTTTTATCGTGTACGTAATCGTTAGAAGGGTAATTTTCATATTTGTAAATTAGCTCAGAGTGACCAGTGTGATATTAATTTGCCACCATCGATAGATCGATTCTTATCAGAAGCAGATAAAAGCCCAAAGGAAGCCACGACAATGAGTTCGATGACGACTCCGCGTTCCTCCAAATACCGACGCGATGAAAGGACGAAGGGAAAATATTACGTTGCTATTACTATTATTAATATATTATTATTATCCCTATACATTATTGTGCTATTAGTCCAAGCAACGAGGACAAAAATGGCGAAATAAGGGAAAAAATTCATGTAGAAGCCAATTGTGACACAGCTATAGGGGAAGGTATGAGTGGAGCTGAGGGGAGGGAGGGCTCTAAAGGTCCCTTTTTAAATTTTTTGTTAATAACTCGACTAGCTGCCTTTAGCGAAACAACGTTCATATAATAAATTAATCTAATAATTTTTTCTCTAAAAAAGGTCTCATTAGCTTTTTCGCTAGGACCCATACATAAGGAGATATGGAGGGATATATCATCTGCCATGTGACCTGTGACCCATCAAGATGTACTCCCAGTTCTAGAACCTCTGGAAACATACACTTACGAATCAGATAATTTGAGATGACAGTGATTTGTCAAGACGAATATTTCATTCCATCAACATCAAAAGATCCTGATTTCACCACATAAAATAACCCAATCAGAATTAAATGATTTTGTGAGAGATCTTGAACTTCGAAAAAGCAAATCAGAATTGCTGGAATTAAGAATGCAGCAGTGGAACCTATTAGAAGACGATGTTGCTGTTTTTCGTATACATCAAAAATACTTAACACCATTTTTTTATATGGAGCATAGCTTGGGTTTCTGCAATAACATTGAAGGTATAATAAGGTGTAACATAGATACATCCTTGAAAACGGCAAGCAATTTTTTTATTTAATTGTCATGTTCGTAATCAGCATCCCAAAATTAAATGGATATTACCTTTATGTTAACATTGGAAGCACTATCTAAAAAGTCCCTATCAATATCGCGCTTGCGTTTGTAGTTATTTGAAGTCAAAGGTCACGAAAATCCTATTTTCTTAAATAAAGGTCTTTTCCGTATAACCAACGCTTCTAAAATAACACGTAAATTATGCTGCAAGATGCACCAAAAAACTGTAAATACATTTCATTGTTTGAGGAAGCAAGGCAAGTGGCACTTAGCCATGAAAAGTTACTATCCAATCGCTCAAATAAAACTAGATTAATATCAATGCTCATGGACAAACTACAATCTAACAACATAGCTGTGAAACAAGCTAGAATAGTTGAAACGGCACTTGAAAAATCACAACGCAACATCACTATTATCGTTGGAGATGATGTAGATTTACTGGTTCTTCTAATAGGACGTGCTACTTCAAACCAAAATGTTTTTTTCCTTAAACCAGGGAGAGGGAAAATAAAATCAAATACATACTCCTCTACTAACCTAAATACATTTCCAAATTGTAAAAAGCCGCTGTTGTTACTACACGCTATTACTGGCTGTGACACAACGTCAGCACTTTTTAATAAAGGAAAAATAAAAGTTTTTAGAATGTTCGAGAGGCGTGATTTGCATCAATTTGTGGAAGTTTTTAAACAGGAAAATTATAAAGTAGAGACGATTGTGGAAAATGGATTACGCATTATTTTGGCAATCTATAGAGCTCCAAAAATAGAATTATCTATTGAAAACTCTCGATACATTTTTTGCGAA
Source organism: Tetropium fuscum (assembly GCA_964058915.1). Taxonomy (NCBI): domain Eukaryota; kingdom Metazoa; phylum Arthropoda; class Insecta; order Coleoptera; family Cerambycidae; genus Tetropium; species Tetropium fuscum. The sequence goes on from CAXKVY010000645.1 coordinate 255,936, forward strand.
ATTAACAAAACTTAACACCGCAGTGAAATTGTCGTCACTTCCACCTACTGTCGCAGCTGCATGTCAACATATAAGTCGAGTGTATTATCATATACAGACGTGGCTTCGAAATAATTTAAATCCTGAACAATGGGGATGGACGATAATTAATAACATTTTGGAACCCCTTAAGACTCTATCATCAGCTGCACCAGATGTACTTTTAAATAAAAATTTTTTCAACTGCACCAAAGGATGCAACACAAATTGCGAGTGCAGAAAAGTAGGACTGTCCTGTTCAATACTATGTGGCCATTGTCACGGCCAATAATGTTACAACAAAAATGTCGATAGTAACGCTATCAAAGAAATTATTTAGGATGAAGAAGATGAAGAGCTTGATCTTGTTGAACTCTTGACACAAGATATAGAAGAAAAAGAAAATGTTGGGGAGGGCGACGAGAATCTGGAGGAGGGGACAAAGGACGAGAACTTGGATGAGAGGACGAAGACGTGGGACAGATTTCGAGAATGAGGATGAGCTGAAGAATAAGCAAAACCATGGATTAGGCGTAGTGGGAAAAAACATGCAATAAAACGCGCCTTGCATCCTACCTCTGAGGTGGTGTGGAAACGGATGCAACGCTACCCTTTGCTTTCCTGGATTATACTGTGAAAACGGTTGGTTTTAAGTAAAACATGTACCTATGGGTATAACATTTTTTGAATATGTTTTTTTAAATATTTATCCTTACATAACCAAAGAAGTCATAGACTTACAGAAAGCAAAATATTTGCGAAAAAACAATTTCTGTGACATTTGACCTTGATTACTTAAAACGCAAACAAGATATCGGTGAGGACTTTTGATATATTATTAGTATAATAAAAGTAAAAATCTATGCAGTTTCAGCTCACTCGGATTTTTTTAGTAGATGAACCCCTATGTGACTACTATTATTATTTTTGTTTTATTTATAATTAGTGAATTATTTAATTTTTAACAATAAACAGCAATTTTTTTAAAACTTTTCCATTTCCCCCCCTCCATATCTCCTTAAGTGGTGATCCTAGCAAAAAAGTTGAGTAGACCCTTTTTGTTGAGAAATTTATGTACATTAATTTAGTATGATCGTTGTTTCTCTAGAGGCAGTAGTTTTCGAATTATTAACAAAACACTGAAAAGGGACTTTTAGAGCCCTAGCTCCACTGCCACCCTTCAAGTACTTTTAGTATGTTGTTACGGACACCTTCTCCTATGGCTGTACAGAAATTGGCTTCTACATGAATTATTTCCGCAATTTTTCCTTAGTTGCCTGGCCTATATACATTATGCTATATATTGTTATCCCTTTATCCCTATGTAGTAACTCATCTGCTTTTGTGAATCAGGTACTGTGTTTTGTGTTGCTAGCATAATGGTTCTATATAGTTTAGCGTCTAATTTTCAGACGCAGCATTACTTTCTGGGGGTTGCTTTGCACCAGTCACGCGCGCCGAATTTCTTTAATTAGTTTGAAGTTCTAATTGTGCGCAATTACGGAGGGATGGAACAAGAGAATGAAGAAATTATGGCGAATAATTATTCAGCAGACAACATGATACTGACGTAAACAACTAGGTATTTCGAGAACGGAAGGATAATGAAATTGTTAATTATATGCTACTGATTATCTTTATTAGAAGTATCGAGTAATTACAAGTACAGGGAAGGGGCGGTGTTAAAATTTAAATGAACTGACTGTCACTTAAAGCGGGCAAAGCCTTAGGTGTTCTTTCACATGGCATTACTAAAACAAATTTTTGATTAAAGAACACATAAAGCCGAATATTTTATATGAGTCAATGCTGATTAAGTTTGTAAGTTGGATACATCGTTTGATTTCTTGATTTTCTGTAATTCTGACTTTCTTGATGTAATGGCGTAATATTCTAATATATTGTCTATAAGAAACAATAACTACAATGTAAATTTATTTACGAGAAATTTACATTGTATTTGAAACGCAAATGAAACAAATGAAACGCAAATGAAACGCAACTTAAATGTTGAGTATCATACTCGTATCTTCATTATAGTGTAATAGACAAAAATGAAAAAGTTGTAGCGATTTTAAGTACTACAACATTCCAATGAGAACATAATTAGAATCGTTCTATATATGGTGTATACCTATGCACAGTGTTGCGCAGCCTGTCTCCTCATTCATAATTCGTAATTTGTTTCCGTATTGTATCTACAAACAGCAGAAAACATGCAATTCCACCGAGCCTGAAAACTGTTTTTTTAAATTCATAATTCAGTATTTCTCTTTACGCCAGTCCTGAAAACACCGCCACAACTTTTACCAGTGCAGCGTGTGCTTTAGGTAACCACATGAATTAAATAAATAGTGTTCGTTCTCGAATCTGATTTAACATTAAATAATAACAATTTCGGTATTATCGCGACGTGCTTTTCGGTTAGGATGGTACATCTGCAGTTGATGTCCATAAAGTTAGCAGGTCAACTTTTACAAATTGATCTCGCTATTTTGTAACCGTTAATTAATCGTGAAAGAAAAAAAATTGCCGCTCCTTAATTTTTTGATGTTATGAAGTTAGCAGGTCACATATACCAAAATTTAATTAAAAAAAATAAGTTAGCTTAAAATTTGACGTTTTTTGGCCGTTAAGTAATCGGGAAGGCAAAAATTTGCCGCTCTTTAATTTTTTTTCTGTCGGGTGCCCTGCTACCTCCATATGAAGTTAGCAGGTCACATATAAAAAAAAATAATTAAAAAAAAATTAAGTCGGCTTAAAATTCGGTTCGGTAGGCTTCGTTTTATAAATGGAAAATTTATTTATTCGATTATCGATTCCCAAATATAAATCAAATTCCCAAATATTTATAAACCAAGTCGAACGGCAAAATTGCATAGAGAACAGAGACCAAAAAAATTTTAACCAAAACTCGGTTGCCGCGCTGAGATACAGTGATTTTGATGTTTTTGTCTATTATTATTAATAAACAAATAACGACAAAATCGCACTCTTCACGATTTAATCAAACAAATCGAACGGCAAAATCTCAGCTAAAAACGAGTCGAAAAAGACTTCCCAGCGAGAAACTCGGTTGTCTCGCTGTGCCCTAGATTTCGAGGTTTTTTGTTTATTACTATCGATAAACAAATAAGGGCAAAATCGCTTTTCAGGATTAAATAAAACAAATTGTAAAGTAAAATCTCAGCCAGAAAAAGAATAAAAAAAACGAACTTTTCAAGCAAAAAACTCGATGGCCCCGCTGAGATTCAGTGATTTTGAAGTTTTTTGTTTATTATTATTGGTAAACAATTAACGGCAAAATCACTTTCTTCACCATTAAATCAACCACGTCGAACGGCAAAATCTGAACCAAAACACTGAGTCGAGTATGAGACGAGAAAAATTTTCCAAGACGAAAACTCGGTTGCGCCCCTGAGATTCTATGATTTCGAGTCTTTTTTATCTATTACTATCAGTAAAGTATTAACGACATAATCGCACTCTTTACGATTAACTGAAACAAGGTGAACTGCAAAATCTGAGCCGAAACAAAATTATCCAAGCCGAAAACTCAGTTGCCCCTCTGAGATTCCGTGATTTCGAGGTTTATTGTTTATTATTATCAACAAATAATTAACGACAAAATCGCAAATCACGGAATCTCAGCGGGACAACCGAGTTTTCGGCTTGAAAATTTTTTTTGGGCTGAATTTGTCGTTCGCTTTGTTTCACTTAATCGTGAAGAGTGCCATTTTGTTGTTACCTAACACTTTACTGACAGTAATAAATAAAAAATCTCGAAATCAAGGAATCTCAGTTTTCGGCTTCGAAAATTTTCTATCGGCTCATTTTCGGCTCAGATTTTGCCGTTTACCTTGCTTGATTTAATCGTGAAGAGTGCGATTTTGTTGTGAATTATTTATTGATAATAATAAACAAAAAAACACGGAATCTCAGCAGGGCAACCGAGTTTTCGGCTTGGAAATTTTTTTTCGACTCGTTTTTTGGCTCAGATTCAATAGATGAATCTGCGCCTTGTTTCATTTAATCGTGACGAGAGCGATTTTGCTGGTATTTGTTTATCGATAGTAATAAACAAAAAAACCTCTAAATCTAGGGCTCTCATTGGGACAACCGAGTTTCTCGCTGGTAAAAGTATTTTTTCGACTCGTTTTTTGGCTGAAATTTTGCCGTTCGACTTGTTTGATTTAATCGTGAAGAGTGTGATTTTGTCGTTATTTGTTTATTAATAGTAATAGACAAAAAATATCAAAATCACTGTAATTCAGCAGGGCAATCGAATTTTTCGGTTGAATTTGTTTTAACTCGTTTTCTGCATCATATTTGCCGTTCGACTGTGTTTATTAATATTCGGGAATTTGATTTATTTTCGGGTAACGATATTCGAATAAATAAATTTTTGGCAAATTTGAACTTGAATTTTTTAAATTAATTTTTTATATGTGACCTGCTAAACATCATTAAAGCGATTAAACAAAAGAGCTGCAAATTTTTTTCTTTCACGATTAATTAACGGCTAAAAAGGGCAAATTTCAAGCTAATTTAATTTTTTTAATTAACTTTTTATATATGTGACCTGCTAACTTTATATGAATTTAGCAGAGTACTCGATATAAAAAAAATAAAAAGCGGCAATATTTTCTTTCACGATTAAGTAACGGCTAAAAAACGGCAAATTTTAAGATAACTTAATTTTTTTTTAATAAATTTTTTATATATGTGACCTGCTAACCTCATATGATGTTATCAGGGCACCCGATATAAAAAAAATTAAAGAGCGGCAATTTTTTTTCATTCCCGATTTCTTAACGGCTAAAAAACGGCAAATGTATATGCCATAGCGAGATTGATTTGCAAAAGTTGACCTGCTAACTTTATGGACATCTGCAGCTGTCCTATCGAACTGCACTATTTATCAAGAGCGGTTACGGAAGAAAAGGATTTAATAAAGCGCCCAAAGCACAGCTGGCGACAAGCAGAATGAAATTGCTAAGAAAAATAAAGTGTTTAAAACGGATATTTTTACAGTCGCATAAAGGCTTGTATGGATTCCTCGATGTGCAATAAAACTGATAAGTTTTGTACCAGGCTGCAGCAAGATTAATTCTCTCTTTGTGGGACGTATTAGGCGGTAAATAAGATTGGTTTTAGACTGATTGTTCGGCGAAATGACCGAAAGAAGAAACAACTTATTTATGTTTAATTAAGCAAATTACTCTGAAAATATGGCACAGGTTTAAAAGTCTGTATCATTAAATGGTCAGATTATACAATAACTTAAAGAAGGAACAACTTGGATATTTTTGGGTTCTCTAGGGAACCATCCATGGGCCTCTATTATTCTTGCTATGTGCTTATATAAAGCAATATATCTATTAAGTGAAAATTAAGGTCATATTATTATAGATTTAACTGGCCATGTACATTACAAAACATCACAAACTACCACAATCATTATCTACTTTGTGCCATTATTACCTAAGCAAAAAAGTATATAGGGCTTTTTGGCGTCAACTACTCGTATATACATATGAATATATATATATATATATATATATATATATATATATATATATATATATATATATATATATATATATATATATATATATATATATATATATATATATATATATATATATATATATATATATATATATATATATATATATATATATATATATATATATATATATATATATATATATATATATATATATATATATATATATATATATATATATATATATATATATATATATATATATATATATATATATATATATATATATATATATATATATATATATATATATATATATATATATATATATATATATATATATATATATATATATATATATATATATATATATATATATATATATATATATATATATATATATATATATATATAATATATATATATATATATATAATATATATATATATATATATATATATATATATATATATATATATATATATATATATATATAATATATATATATATATATATAATATATATATATATATATTATATATATATTATATATATATTATATATATATATATATATATATTATATATATATTATATATATATATATATATATATATATATATATATTATATATATATTATATATATATATATATATATTATATATTATATATATATATATATATATATATATATATATATATTATATATATATTATATATATATATATATATATATATATATATATATATATATATATATATATATATATATATATATATATATATATATATATATATATATATATATATATATATATATATATATATATATATATATATATATATATATATATATATATATTATATATATATATATATATATATATATATATATATATATATATATATATATATATATATATATATATATATATATATATATATATATATATAATATATATATATATATATATATATATATATATATATATATATATATATATATATATATATATATATATATATATATATATATATATATATATATATATATATATATATATATATATATATATAATGATAGATGTTTAGTGAGTGAACACTTTTGATTTTACTATTTATGAAATTTATTTGCTATTTTATATATTGAAGTATATTGAAATTTTAGATTATTATTAACATTAATTTTGCATATTTGAGCATGAAATCTCATGATCTCTAAGGAGAGTTCAAAATACTTTATTTTATATTCCGAATTTATATTGCAAAAATTATCATAAAGATTGTTGACTCTGAAACTTGTTTTAAAATTAAATTATGGAATAAGAAGATGGTTCGCAATTAATCAACATATATGTTTATTTTCAAGAGAAGATACAATTTTTAAATGATTGAGAATATTTAAAATTAAAATAAAATATGTTAACCAAGCGACCTATATAGATAGATATCCATATATTAAATTACTGAAATTTTATATAGGATATTTAAATACTTAATCAAGACATAAACTAAATGTGTGTATAGATACACGAATAAACAATTTATAAAGTTCTACAATGATTAAAATGATTTAAAGTTTTTGTTACCTTTGAAATTCTTTATGTTAATCCTTTGTAAATAAACCCCGAAACAAACCACAAACGCACTGCACTGTTACACTACTGCGATGCTGCTCCCCTATCGGTGGAATTCTGCACCTGTTGATTTGCAATGGCGTTGAATATCTGCTTCGGCATCTATCACGATTCAAACTCCTTCAGGTCCAATGTTTCACCTATTTTATTCACTCTGCTGCTGGAAACCTTGTTCTTTGTGTTTATACTCCTTTTGACTTGTTTATATTGTAGACAATTTAATTTATCCTTACTTGGATATCATGAGAAATATATAGAGAAATATATAGGGTATCCTAGATAGGCACTTGATGCCTATCTAGGACACCCTAGATATATTCTGATGTTTAACATCCCGCTACTAGTATTAATAATCTTTAGATTTTACATTCTAACGTTGCTCTATTAAGTTATTATTATTTTGATATACAACTTTTACTATTTAAATTATTTTACTTTGAAGTTACTTCTAATCACTATAATTTATAATTTTATTTATTACACAATTCATCTTCATTGGAAACACTTTTCTATAGTTCTTACTTAATCTTTCCACTATTGATTTAATTTTACATTAGCTTGAATGGATACTTCCATTTTGTATGCCTTCAACTAGCCTTGCATTTGTATTCTTCTACGAGGATTTTAATCTGGAATCCTACTTTATGCTAACATGATTAACCAATCAGAGCGCAGTCGTTGCTACCGGGTCATGATACTAAGAGTACAAGATATGATCACTTGGGAAACGCGTTTTGAACAAACGCGCGCATGACGTCACCCCGTGACAAAAATGTATGGCGATATATGGAGACGAAAGCTTTTAACACGGTTTTATTATAAAGTTTCGTTATGATTCGACTGTTATAACTATTTTGGAAATTGTTTAAGTATACAGGGTGTTTATGAACTTGAGAAACATTTTATATTTTAATTTTTCTCGGTTATTAAAGCACTTTCATCAGGTTTATTTTTTGTAAAGCATTTACTTTTAGCATAATATATTATCATGAATTAAAAATAATCTCCCAAGTTATTAAATGCCCTGTATAGGTAGGTACAAAAAAGAACAAGACAACCCAACCAACATGATATTCCCGCTCATTAAAGGGCCTGTACCCCGAACACTGGCAAATAGCTGGTGTCGGAGAGTTGGGAGCTGGTAGGTCTACTACGGCACAAACTGGAATCAATGACTATCCACGTCTATAATCCTTGAACTGGAATGGTACTTAGTAGAAGGATTGTTTGTGAAGAACCTGTACATTAATTAGTAATTACGGCGTTAGACCTTTACTTTTCTATAACTGCACGGGGTCTTTACAGTTAAAGCAAGTGAACGAGTAAATACCTTATACATAAAAATTACTAAAATATAGATATAAATATACATTAGTTTATTTTATATAATTAATTATCAAAACTGTCTCAAAATAACTAATAATATTCACATTTCCTTTAAACATACGCGCCAATTTAGCTTTGGTTATTTTTTTATTTTCTTCCCGTGTCGTGTTGCTGTTGTAGATGTCGGATGTTGTTTGTTTGGTTTCTGGATTTTTTAGTGTTAAATTTATATTGCTCATTAAATTCGTACAATAATTATTATTCATACATAGTGCAGTTTTTTTTACTATTTAGAGCAGGCATCAATTTAGCATATACACACAACCGCACGAAAGATAAGTTTTGACATAACCATAACCTAAGTTTTATTTGGCATCTTTAGCCTTTAGCTAAGATTTTCGATTAGAACGTATATATTTCATACTCTTAATTATTTATTAATATAATTATGTCATCCATAATTAAAGAAAAAAGTAAAAGGCAAGGACGTGAAGGTACAGCATTGTCTTTCAACTTCTACTTATTTTTGAGTAATTGCAATAATTTTTCTTTAACATGAAAATCATAATCAGAACAATGTAACATATTCTAGCATTTTTAATATTAAAATCATGCGTTTGGTAGCACTTTTGCATTCATAATTTGCAAATCTCTGCTGCAGTTGGAAACTAAAGTATCGATATGTACTGGAAGAATTTTTACTTTTTTTATTATTGTTACTGGTACAACCCTTCATTGCACAGTAAACCATTGTTTATCACAATCACAAATGACCAAAATAATTAAAATAACGGATTTAAACTTATAAAATAATGTATTTAAACTTTAAAATAATGTATTTTAAAGATGTGTCAAATTTGAATATTTGAAATTTGTCACGGAATGACGTCAGCAGAGGGAGAGAGATAGGGGATCGCATGCGCGTTAGCGTATCTTGTAGTCTTAGTATCATGCTACCGGGTGGTGTACCGCTGTCTTTATCTAATGCATCGGTATCTTGTTCCCATAGGTTCTTTGTCTGTTACATACTATATGCGGTGTGCAATTTGTAAGTAGGTATTCTTGAGATTCTCATGCATTTTATTGTTTATATCAGGGCTATTTCTTACTTTTCTTAATATATATTTGCCGAAGCCCGCTGTCATATCTTAATAAGTTTCGCATTACAATCCGACGTCACTGAATAATTGACTCCCACCTACAAGAGTACAATAACGAGAAAACTTAAAATTTTAGCGCTTCTGCTAATAATATCAACATGGAACTGAGCAGCGCTGTTTTACAATAAATTGACGAAGTGAAACTTTCGCATTAAATATATAAGTCTGTCGGGCCGCATCTGTTATAATCCTGTGAAGGAAAACTTCTTCCCCTGTAACTTCTCCCTCGACAAGTTCCCAACTTTTTATTCAGCCTAAGTGAGCATTATAAGGAGACCTAAATGTACTACCCACTATTGGGAGTGGCTATCAGACGACAGCTAGCAGAGCTCACCAAAGTGGGCGAAATCAATAAATTGGGTTCTTGTGGACGCAAGGCTTCATTATCTCCCAAGAATTAAATGCCCTTATAAGACCTACCGATGTTAATAAATGATCGTCTTACACCGTATTATAGATACTAGACAACTATAGTGTCTCCTAGTAAATAACCTGCCCGAAATCGGCTTCTAACGCTCCTAAGAACTGCTAAGAAGGTTTATTCCCTGACTTATCAAATCCAACGAATTGCGGTATACGACGCTGTCAGCCCATATCCAATGTGGGAAAGACACTTTAACGCACGGAAATATGTGCGGGAAGAAATGCTTTACCCCACGTGTGCGGTAAAAATATGTTAGTTTCAGCTATAATTAGTTTCGTTGCTCATTATTGTTAATATTTGTTAGTAAATTATTGTGTTTCTTACTTATCACGAATTTGCATAATTATATCTGAAAAAGAGGTCTGGAATTTTTTTTAAAAACATTTTTAAGATATTGAAAAATATTTAATTTTTTTTTGGATACAGATGGAAAGTTTTACTTTTCTACTTTTTTTTTATTTTAGTCAACGCTCGTAGGAAAATTATTATACGTAATATGTGCGGGAAAGTATCTTTTTCGCACTCTTTTGCTGACCGAACTCCGCTGCGCGTCTGCCTCCTTCGGTCAACTGGAACCAGCGTGCGGAAAAGAATCACCTCCCGCATTTGTTAGAGGTAGGTAAATAACTATTTTCTACGAGCGCCTCTAAAATTTCCCGTACGCATTTTTACTTTCCCGCGCGTGGTGGCAAGTGAGGCATTCGATAACGAAATGGGCGCGGGAAAGAAAACTTTCAGACACGCTCGTAGAAAAATAAGGTAATTTTAAAATTATTATAGCACAATCTACTTGCCATTTTGCTGCTTTCAAGTGCTCCACTGCACTTAATCTTTAAATTTATATGTACTCGGCATAATATTTTCGACTAGCAGTGCCTCTTAACCGTTTATATCCAAGCTTAAAAAGTAACTGCGCCCAAATTTATAGTTATTGGAGAGTGATTCAGCGGGCAAAACTGCAGCACGTAAAACCGTAAAATGTGCCATAATTAATCCTAACTTTCTGCCTGATTCTGCATTACGCTGTAAACGACGTAGGTATTTTGTGGCGTAATTGCAGATTTATACAGGTCTGTTTCTTATTGAGATTTTGCTAAAATTTCTCTTATCTCGATTATTTCTCGCTCTGAATTGTTCCAGTTGAACGATGCTTGTTAACTGTCTCATACATTTTTACGCAAAATAAGTGTAAATTAAATAAGGATACTTCCTATTATGCTCTATCTATAAGTACCTATTCTGTTTCTCTTCTAAAACTCCAGTCAATAGAGAATATTACCTGGAAAAAATAGGATTTAGTTTTATAAGCTTACCTTATGTTTTTTGGGTCGCTGATTCTGAATTTTTCACTTACTACCAAAATTTGCTACTAAAATAAACTAATGCCAAACTACTAAAATAAACTAATTTGTGAAGGGATACCGGTCAATATCTATTCTGGTGGGAATGGCGGGGGTTTTAACGCTCATTTTTTTCTCAAAAATGTGAGCGACCCACCGTTTTTGCATTGTATCTCTCTTAGTTATAACGCAATATTAAAGTAACAGTGTTCATTTTAAAGGTCTTTCCAAGTACTATAAAAAATGTTTATAAGTTTATATATATAAGTTTTTCTCGAAAAATACATCAGTATTCCTTTATGTAACGTTGAATACTTCGAACAAAGTTGTTGCAAAAAAGTCCTCTCCAACGAGCCATAACTCCCTTTATTTTGGACATAACGCATTCATAAACAAAACAACTCTTTGGTTACTTACAAGCTTCATTTTTGGTCTTTACAACTTTTTGGAGATAACGCGAAGTTTTCGAGGTATTCGCGAAAAACTGTCCAGAAACATACATTTTTAACGTTTTCAATCGCGAATAACTAAAAAAATATCGATATATCGAAAAACTTGATAGATTATTTTTTACATAGAATTTATTCCTCTATCCATTTCCGGGGTTATTTTGAGTGAAACATTTCTACCCCCGAGAAGGGGTGGCATCCACCTTCAGGATAAAAACAAACAGCGGCGCTATGTCACTTTTGCTCACTGAGCCATCCCTGATCAACTCACTAAATTTCACGTCAATCGGTCGAGGTTCAAAGAATTCGGAGTGGAAAATCTTCAATGACTGCACCCTGCCGCGCTGCGTCTCAGAGCGTCTTTAAGTTTGATCTCTCAATAAAGCGTTTAGAAACGTTTTTTTGTTTATTTTTTTGTATATTTCGGCCAAAGTGATCCCAAATGGGCCGGGGCGGCGATATGGGGGTGGGTCAAAATCGAAAAATTTTTGACAAAGCAACCGGATAAAAATGCGGTAGCATTGAAGGTAATACCCTAATTATATAATAAAAATTTTTTGAAGCACACTGGCCGTTTTTGCACTAGCGAATAAAAAAAAACAAGAAATGGATAATGAGCATGCAGAGACTTTTTAAAAGTCCAAGCAGTCATTTTAGTGTAGCAGTGTAATTTTAATGAGGTTTGGAAGGTGGCTAAATAGGGGTTAATTTAATCAAAATCGGTTGGCATTGATACACACTATTATTTTTACTTTTACACACTATTATTTTTACTACGCAATCCGATTTGAACAATTTTTAGTGTTTTTTAATTATTGTTGAAACAATCGACAAAAAGGGTTTTTCGACGACTTTGAGGAGTTGTTTCTCCAAAACTGCCCATCAGGATGGGGTGGCAATATTTTCCCAATGTTTGGTGGTGTCAATAAGTATGCTCACCAATTTTGAAACGGTTGCCTCATAACTGTTTTCTTGTTTTTTTTATTCTCCAGTGCAAAAACAGCCCGTGTGTTTCGGCTGGCAAAAAATTTTTTTTATATAATTAGGGTATTATCTTCAATGCTACCGCATTTTTATCCGTTTGCTTTAGCAAAAAATTTTCGATTCTGCCCCACCCCCATATCGCCGCCCCTGCCCTTTTGGGGTTACTTTGGCCGCTACGAGGGGGCTCTGTACTACTCAAAGGCCCAGATTACCACTCGCCATCCGGCTTGCCTGTCCAATATCGGCTTGACGTGCTATTTCCTTGAATAATAGCCAATTTACGTAGGAGAGCAAACATTTATCTAATATTGTGTTCAACAAATTTTAAAAGTATTTCAAAATGTCCGTCCGTAAGTCCGGATGCCTTGTTTTTATTAACACTACCTAATACAGCAAATTGTAGTTTCACGTTTCAAAAAATCCAGTAGTCGATTTTATTATCGTTCCCTATATTTTCTCTGTATTTATTTCCGGGACGAAAGTTGACCAAATCTTAAAATTTCACTTTTTTGGGAAAATTGTCAATTTTTGGAGGACTCTATTTTGGTAACTATTATACCTACATAGCTGGTTCTGGTCTCAAACAAAGAATCAGAGACGTGCAAACATAATTTAATGGTATTTGATGAGTGACATAAATAAAAGATTTACAAAGTAACATTTGGATTATTTCCTCTTATGTTACGCCAATAAATAATGTGTTGATCACTTCAACCGTACGCCAAGTGATTATTCCAACTTTATACAGGGTGAGTCAGTTTTTTGTAGACAAACTTTAACAGGGGATAGAACGCATGTTTTTAAAAAGAAAAGTGCCTATAAATATATGGCCGATCTAGCTTCCTAAGGAAGATACAAGGTGTTAAAGTTTCATTTTTTTTTACATTAATGTGTAATATTTTCTGAACGGAATGATATATTCACTAAATATTTTACACATATCTTAACCTGCATGGGATCAACATGTTGTATTGTTCCTGTCGAAAATACTACAGTGGATGTTACTTTTTTCGGGTACTTCGGATATTCTGTATAATGGAACTTTTTTTTCGTACGCCACTGACATTATCTGATACATATTTCTAAAATAACGGCCCCTTAGTAAAAATTTTGATCTCTTGTAATTTTGCTCTAACTACGACAGTTTTAGAGATATTGGCCGTTGTTTCTCTGACAGTGTAATGTCGTTATTATATTTTTTTTCTCGAATTTTCTTTATGACTTATAAACGAACGCTTAGATTTTTTCATGTTTGGGGAATAATGCCTATTAATTAAGGCGCATAAAACAAGCGGTAAGAATGTTCAAAAACTTGCACAGTGGCGGGGTGGAAGGGGTGCTCCACCCCTTTCGTAAACAGAACATCTACGCCAAAGACTATTTAAAAAAAACTGTTATTTTCATTATCTACATACAGTTTAACAAAAATAATGTCCCTTCTTCTGTTTCGAAATTCCTGTGCGGTTCCTAGTTATTTTGATTTTTAGTGTTTGATGTGGTACTAAATTAAGTAATTTATTTATTAGCAATAATAATTATCGGCTAAATATTTAATTCTTTCAACGAAACCTACCTAAATATGGTGTGTTAAGGATTCTAAAAAGCCGAAATCTCTTATTCTTTATCTTTTTCCAATGTAGTCAAAATAAATATTTGTTATATCAAGCCTTACTCAAATACAATACTTTTATATGTTGAAATCTGTTAAATTACAAATGTACTTACAATACAATAGATTATTGTGCAGTTGCCAAAAGTCTTAAAAATTTCCTTTAAGTTTTATTAAACTTGTGCATGTACCAATTTCTGTTTCAATTTTTGTTGTTGTTTGCTAAATAATTTCCATTTAAAACCAGCGTATTTGTAACTGTACGTAATAATTGCAACAAAATATTATACTCCTTGGAAAACAAGTAAGCATTATGTCATATTTTGAAACGACAGTTTGACGTATTACAAGTTTATCTACAAACAATTTTGCTTCATCTTGAATATTTTCACTGTTATTAATTATTATTTTTAAGATTAAAAAGTTATTTTATGTGATTTGCCAGATTTTAATTAGTGTAACATGCCGTTTACATTTACAAATAGCGAACAAGACGACATTCATTTTATTTATGGGTTCGCAAATGGGAATTCAAGATACGAAGCTAGGGAGTATCGAAGAAGATTTCAAAATAGACGACAACCTCATCATTCCGTTTTTGTGAGTATCCACCGTCGATTTGTTAACCAGGGTTTGAAAAATGTACCCGGGGGCCGACAGAACAACCGTGGACGAGATAGAGACCGTATATTGCGGGAATTTAATAGGAACCCAACGACAAGTACTCGACGTGCTGCTATTGCTCTTGGTATTTCCCAAAGTAAAATTTCCCGGGTTTTAAAACGGGATCACAGACGCCCATATCATTTTCAACCTGTTCAAGGTTTATGTCCAGGTGACGCTGAACGAAGACTTACTTATTGTAGGTGGGTTCTTAACTCCATTCAAAATAATAGGGATTTATTATCCAATATACCGTGGACTGATGAATCTTGTTTTACTCGGCGTGGTATAGTAAATTTTCACAATCTGCATGTATGGGCACATGAAAACCCACATGCCATTCGACCACGAAGTTTTCAACATGAATTTAGTACAAATGTCTGGATTGGAATTTACGGCAACCACGTGTTTGGACCTTATTTCTTGCCACAACGTGTAAATTCAGAAATTTTCCTACAATTTTTAGAAGAACACCATGGTAATATATGGGAAGTCATTCCTTTGAATTTAAGAAGACAGTCTTGGATTCAACTTGATGGGTGCCCGGCCCATTATGGCAGAAATGTAAGAAATTGGCTAAACAATAACTATCCAGGGAGGTGGATAGGTCGTGGAGGTCCAGTGGCGTGGCCTCCCAGATCCCCCGATTTAACACCACTTGACTTTTTTGTGTGGGGATTCATTAAGGAAATAGTGTATACCACTCCGGTTAATACACTTGAGGAACTTCAAAATCGCATTAGAGATGCTTGCAATGAAATAAGGGTGCATAATTTGTTAACTTAAGACGTTCTATGATACGTCGCAGTGAAATGTGTATTGAGAAGAACGGTTTACATTTTGAACAAAGTATCTAATTTTATGTATGTAGGTACTAGTGTTATTGTTATTAATTCTTGTAATTGTTATTTATAAATCATTATTGCTAACAATTGTTATTTATTCCACAATTATTATTGTTAATTAAATATTGCTATAAATTCAAAAATGTTTATATCTCCATAAACATTAACATCAATGCTCATCTAATGTTTTTTTTTGTAATTGTAATTACTTGGAAAGAGATAAAGAGATTTCGGCTTTTTAGAATCCTTAACCATATTTAGGTAGGTTTCGTTGAAAGAATTAAATATTTAGCCGATAATTATTATTGCTAATAAATAAATTACTTAATTTAGTACCACATCAAACACTAAAAGTCAAAATAACTAGGAAACGCACAGGAATTTCGAAACAGAAGAAGGGACATTATTTTTGTTAAACTGTATGTAGATAATGAAAATAACAGTTTTTTTAAATAGTCTTTGTTTAAGTTCTGTTTACGAAAGGGGTGGAGCACCCCTTCCACCCCGCCACTGTGCAATTTTTTGAACATTCTTACCGCTTGTTTTATGCGCCTTAATTAATAGGCATTAACCCCCAAACATGAAAAAATCTAAGCGTTCGTTTATAAGTCATAAAGAAAATTCGAGAAAAAAAATATAATAACGACATTACACTGTCAGAGAAACAACGGCCAATATCTCTAAAACTGTCGTAGTTAGAGCAAAATTACAAGAGATCAAAATTGTTACTAAGGGGCTGTTATTTTAGAAATATGTATCAGATAATGTCAGTGGCGTACGAAAAAAAAGTTCTATTATGCAGAATAGTCGAAGTACCCGAAAAAAGTAACATCCACTATAGTATTTTCGACAGGAACAATACAACATGTTGATCCTATGCAGGTTAAGATATGTGTAAAATATTTAGTGAATATATCATTCCGTTCAGAAAATATTACACATTAATGTAAAAAAAAATTAAATTTTAACACCCTGTATCTTCCTTAGGAAGCTAGATCGGCCATATCTTTATAGGCACTTTTCTTTTTAAAAACGTGCGTTCTATCCCCTGTTAAAGTTTGTCTACAAAAAACTGACTCACCCTGTATATGTAGTCTCTTATTAATCAAATCAGAGTGACGAATTTGGAACCACCATTCGCGTGTATAAGCGCACGCATTATCTGCGTCATGTTCAGCTGAAACGTTTTACTGGTAATACATCAATCCAATTTTAATGCTTCCATTTTCAAACATATTCTGTATAATTTACGAGCTTTAAAATTTCTTTTAAGTATGGACGTACCGCTACAGACGCAGTATATATACCCCGACTGGGATCTACATATCCATTTCTCACTCCCGATGAAAAATGAGGGCTTAAATTTAATAATTTGGTAAAATATACCTCGGGAGCCGCGCTAATATATCGCCTTTTAGGCCTAGCAAATATACGCGGAGAATGATTGCGTGACGGTTTACATGTTACATACATCAAGGATATAAACTTGATTATCTTTTGGTACGGTTATAAAAATGATAATGTAGGGAACATTCCATTAACTCAAGATTTCACAAGGTAATTACTGGAATAAAAATAGACCCTTAAATGTTGACGCTGATCGAAGAACAATAAGCACAATAGAATCCCCAATAATTGCCCCAAAACATACCCAATAATTGCCCCAAAACGTGTTTATAACAAATGTGTAAAATATCAAAGAGATGTTATAACGGTTTGTGTCCAGAATACAGTCGCAAGGAGACGATGTATTTACGACAAGAATAAATCGATAGGCTGTGTTCAAATTATTTTTCAAATAAATTGTAGTCCATAGTGGCACAATGTCAGTGGTATTCGTGTCGTGAATGCTGCTACAGTTGATTGTGCCTAAATATAATAATTTTGTTGATGCCCAAACAGCTTTGATGTCCCCCAATTCCTATTAATGAAATGTTAACAAGGGATGTATGCCCGTCGAAAAAGCCCATTAATAGTAATTTGTGATATTATTTTGTCATCTACAGGCCTTGTCCTATTTGCAAAAATCGCTTTGTAATAATTACGTAATCAAGTATTTGCTTAAAGCAGCAGTTTTACATGTTGTGTAAGGAAAGGCACCGACAATTGTTTTTCTATAAGTTGTCTTTTATGTGTCTCAAGCCAACCCATTTAATACTTCAACGGAACAATAATAATTGAGGGCTTCTTCTCCATTTGTAGAATACTTACAGTGTATTTTCATTTGTAGAATTCCAGTTATTACGAACCCGAATTACGAATTAAGAGGGAAATATGTTCTGTAGTCCAAGAGCTTGATGACCCCTTCAAGTGTTTGATTCAGGTAGAAATTTTACATAATAGTATGTATTGGTAAGATGTATAGAAAATAGAGCAAATTATAATTATTGCAAAGTAAAACTAACAAATAAAAATATAATTTATAGTTTATCGGATATTTATGGGAGCCATCTTTGGGAGTCCGTCATATTGGTTTTAGAGTGACGCCATTTTATTTTCGTATTTTTCTCTGAAAACCCTTTCATTTGATACCTATATCATGGAAGTGCATGAAAAATAACTGGACCGCCATCTTGGGCGGTCCGCCACATTGGATTTAGAATGAAGTTACTTAGCTAACCATGCATTGTCATCCAAATTAAACGTGTATGCAAAATTTTAGCTCAATCGGTTTTGTATAACTGCTTTAAAATTCAGTCGCAAGATTTGACCCGAACAAACATATATACAAGTATTGCAAATTAAATAAAAGCTTGAAATAAAAAAAATAATGGTGAGTTTATAGATTCTGTACATTCGGATAAAATCGAAGTATATGTTATTAATAATTAAGTAAGTCAGTTATACAGGTTATACAGTTGCTTTACGTTACGATGTAATATTTTCTCATTTTATTGTGAAATTTTCTTATAATTTTATATTTAAAAAAATATTGAAAAATCACTATATTTATAGTGAATTGAATTTTGTAGAATACCTGATGAAGAAGGAGATTCTGTAGTAGTATATGATGATATATTCCTCTTATATTGTTGCATTGTTGCTTCAAACTTATAAAATTTGACCAGCTTTCACGATGGAAACCTTCTGCAGTTTTCCAGCATTTTTATTTTTACAAATCACAAACGAAACACTATCCATTTTGATGGGCTGATTGTTTGTTCTGAAAAGTACGATACAATCGAAATGAACGAATAATATAAATATTAATAAGTTCGCAAAATTATATACAAAGTGAATAAAATATTAGAAAACGCATTCGCAATAACAAATTAAAGCACCTAATCTGAATAGCGTATACTCACTAGAAAATTTTCTGATGAAATGTGCTGTACATCCGGTACAGCTGTGCAAGATCACGTGATCGATAACCAATGAGAACGCAGCGACCACGCTACACCGTTGATCGTTGCTCTCACTCGCATTCAGTACTACCCGCAGCGTATCTCTCTATCCCGTGCAAGATTTATTTAAAGTTGGCCAGTTATTAAACTCTGGAAAAAGTGTCTGACTTTTTTCAAATATTTTTAAATATATCTAATTAAGATGCTATTAAAATTTCATCGTCAATCAATCACTTTTTTTTATTTTAGAAAATACAACTTTGGGGTATTGTGGTTTAATGTTAACCCGTCCAAAAGTATCTGCCTTATTTATTTTTTCACTCCAAAGCAACTTAACTTTCGAATAATACTTGTTAACATCTGAATCAAACACTTTTTTTGCCATATATTTTTTTACACCTTTCTTCAAGCACTCTATTTCCCACACATCTTACCTATAAATACTATTATCTAAAATTTCTTCCTGAATCACAGTTCATGAAACTGGGGTCATAAGCTCTTCGACTGTAACTAGGAACTTGCTTATATATATATTTTCCTTGCTTGTTAACACAGATCACTGGTATTGGCTGTTTCAGCCGTTCGTTCGCCCACTAGCGGTCAAACATTAAACTTAACAGACGAGTAAAGTTTTTGTTTACTTCCATTATTTAGTTACGTAGGCGTGAGTGTTTGTTGGCGCGTAATTTATCTGTTAATTAATTGTTATTAATAATCACTATGCCAAAGAAAACAGTGCTAACACAAATTGTTGTGTGTACAATTGCCAAGCAAGAAAAGATATGGACAGAACAATCAATTTTCATTGTTTTCCCCAGAAAGAGACAGTTGGGTTTGTTTGTATTATCAACACTTATGGCGTTGTTAAGAAAATAAATCGTAGGAGAGCATGGGAAAAAACATTGTCAATGCGAAAACCAGTTATTTAGGTTAATATAATTCCATAATATTTCTATTTAATTTAAAGAGGCACCTAAAAAATATAGGTATGTTTTTATATCGCTATAATTATTGTGAACCCGGGCAATAAATAGTCTATATATACTCGTAGGGTGTGTCATAAATACCGGGACGGTCAATTGTTTAGAATACTGCACATTGAATTAAAAACAAAAAAACAGGTGCCCAATATTTCTAAAAGGTCTATTAGGGGACACTAAGCTTGACATTTGGATTTTTAAATGGGTACTCCAAATTTTTATTACAGATTTGTATTCTACGTTAAAAATAAAACCCTTTTATCTGAAACATTTTTTCGGATTTTGAGTAGAGGCGCTGGGGAAATGCGTGCCCTGAAATGTATGCAAAAAAGCTTGAAAATGGAAAACAAAAATATACGTGTGGAATATTTCATCGAATAACCCGGACCCGGGGGGGGGGGGGGATTATTCCGCGTTAGTTAGGTGTCGCTGAATCCTTTGATAAAAATATTGGGGACCTGTTTTTTTTTTGTTTTTTAATTCAAGGTGCAGTATTTGAAATATTTTACCGTCCCTCTATTTATGACACACCTGGTATATGTTCAATACTTTTATTTATAAAAATAATATGTTTTAACCGTCTTCCACGCCATCCTTTCTTTCTCTCTTGTTTCGACTAATAACATTTCACATCAGTGCTTGATATTTTCTCCAATTCAAGAATGTTACCCCCTAAGAGAAAAAAAAAAGAAAACGTCATAAAAGAAAAAAGAACGTTGGTATAACATTAGGTATGTGTAATGTGCTTTTGGCCAACAGGTATGCCTTTTTTTAGAAGCTGTAACGATACAACCTATATACAATTCCTTTAAACGTGATAGTGACTAAGGCTAAGCATATACTGAAAATCGGCCAGTCTGTTTTTAAATTATTCGAAATTTAAATTAGCAGGCAAAAATTAATTTTCTTTATTTTTGCGTTGCACCGAAAATAATAAGGCTGTGAAAACCTTAATGTAAAAGAAAGTACCGGTTTTTATAAAATGTAACAAAAATGTAATTTTTTGACAGGTAACGCCAAATCGGCCGTTTTACCGGATGTTAACATGTTAGGTGAAGTTGGAAACAATTTTCCAATTTGAATCGAAAATATGAAAACGGCGTTTTCCATATTTGAAACTAATACATATTTGAATATGGTGGTTTGATATGTCACCCAAGTTGTATTGGCAGCTCCTCTTAGCCAAGATAACGCATGTGTGTGGGTGACTGCGTATGTTAGTGTTCGCCTTGTCTTCGCCTTCCGCAGTTAAAACAAAGCCGCAGTCCTCGTCTTAGCCATTGAAACGCTGTCTGAGGCACTAACATGTTTAAACGAATTTTAGCATATAGTACACTTCAAAAGTGCAGCAGAAATATGTTTGCACTTCCTGCATAATCCAGCGGTGCATGAACATTTAAATGTCCCTATTTCTACTTTGATCCTCCTCAAAGATCCTCAGTTTGCCAGTAATTTCATGAGAGTTCCTCAGAAATGCACTGGTGTGAAAACAAAAACTAAATATATCTAAACCTGTTTGTTCAGCATTTGTGGTGTTGCAAAATGTTGAACGTTTAACATCTCCTCACCTTCACTCACACATCTAGTATTTGGAGTAGCATCTAATTATGAAAATAAAGTAACTACTCCAACCTATAATATTTCTTTGTGTTCACTGTCGCCCATTTTACAGCTTATTTCTGGAAATAAATATTGCAACAACAGGTTAAACCTTCTTCAATTTGCTTACTTACCTATGAAAATAATTACATATATTAATAGTTATAAACGAAATCAAATAAAAGTTTTTACAAATGTATGTTTAAATAATATGCTTGCAAGAACACAAAAGTACATGAAACTTATTAATAAACTCCTTTATTCTGTACGATATTGATAAACAAAACAACAATCAGGTGATCGTTACTCGTCTGATTGCAGCGCCGTCAAATATGGCATGGTAATTTTATTCCCCAATGTTCTGTTAAAAACTAAATAAATTTTGCTTCTGTCGGCATACCGAGTAATCGTTTCCAAAATATCATCGAATTGAAACTTGCGCATTCGCCATTTTATTGCATATATTCTGTACTCGCGCTTAAAATTCACCGCAGCTGGAAGCGGGAGTTGGTAAATAGCAGAATTGATATCAAATTCGGTCGGGTTTTAGCCAGATAGGCGGTGCATGACCCAACGTACCACGTTATTGCATGTCACTGTCGTCTATCCACGAAGGTAACAGACAGATGACCCGGATTTTTTAGCTTAGGTTTCTCGTGACGCCGCATTGGATGGAGACAGGCAAGACGTACACGATTTAGATTGCTACTGACGTTATGTAGTACTTATATACTTTCCACCTCCCACCAATTCTATTATAACTATATTTTACCTAATGTTGTTTAATAATTAGGTATATTCTGTATTATAATTATATCACAGATATACTTGTTGTAATTGATGACACATTTTGCATTTTGTGCGCCACAGCTATTTGGTTCAGGAAATTATCAGTTCAAAAAAATTTGGCCCAGCAAGCTGATTTTTTCAGGGTCGATGAAGGGGGGTCTACCGAGTATCCAGCCAAAATGTCACAGTCCACACCCCTTGTAGGGTGTTGCAATAAGGGTGGTTTCTTTTTTTTGCAATTTTCTTTGTCCAGCTTGAACATATTCTCTTATATATTATTATATCTTAATATTCTCTTCAACTTTTTTTAACAAACATTTTTTGGTTTCTAATTTTTGACGGTCAAGGCGCCCATTATATGGGAAAACATTCACCAGATTTATTTATTATGGTTTAGGAAATATACCAACAGATGGCTGAATAGCAGGTTTTTGCAGGGTTGATTGAGAACTGTCTTCTGAGTTTCCAACCAAAAAATCGCATTCCAACCCCTTCGTGGTTTAGCACAATAGGGGTGGTCTAATTATTTTGGGGGGGTTTTTTTTGTCACTTGTATTTAATAAAAATCTCTACAACGTTATATCCTTATAACTAATAATCTATTAATGTTGATATTAACCAGTAGAGGCCTCTGGGGAAATTAGGCCTTAAAATTAGAAAAAACACACAGGGGTGGTGTGGAAATGAGTTCAATTGACAATTAACATTTACACGTAAATATCATCACTGAAAACACAAAGTTACTTGGACATTACATCCGATTTATTTCAATCGTCGTACCTCAAAATTTCATTGGCACATCCCTATTAAATATATTTAAATGTGAATAAATATTGTAATAATGAATTGTAATAATATTGTCGGCCCTTAAAAAATCAGCTTGCTGGTAAAAATTTGTGAGTACCACCTATAGAGAAGGTCTTACTGTCTTACTGTACTAATTGGGGACTTATTTATATATAAGCTGGAGAGAATTCAACATGAGTTTTACATATCAAGAGATGGATTGTTTTTATCATCCTCATTATACGAACATTATGCCAATCTGCTTTAATTTTATTATTTTTTAGAATTCTTTAGAGATTTATGTAAATATAACTGATGCCATAGCAGGTTTAATATTTGATGCGAGTACATCACATTTGTCACTTATATTATTATAAGAATAATTGGTTATTTGGGTGATAAATAGAAAAAAACATTTGTTATTTGTTCTGACATTTACAATATGATGGCTGACAGCTATCTTAATTCTCTCCATGAAAATGAAAGAATCCGACAAAAATTGAGTATAATAAATATAGGTATGTAAAAAAAATCACAAAATCTTCCTGTCATTTATCAGGTATTTTTCAATTGAAATCCCAACTGACCATCTCTTTGAAATTTGGAAACATTGGAGTTTATATTTCAGCTATAAAATTGGTCTATTCACATTGCATTTTACAAGGATTATAATTTATCGGGGAAAGTAGCGACCTGATCAGGAAGTGGGCTGTTTGCAGGGGATGTCAGGGAACCCCGAGATGCATTCTTAGCTGAGGGTATACGCGGATCTTGTCATCAAATTTGTCAGATGGCCTCATCTATCATCGGGTAGCCGCTTTAAAGTTATCCTTCCCCGAAGAATTAATGCAGTCTCTCTAGTGAAAAAATAGGTAGCGGTAACGGTTTTAGATTGGATCCCCTAACATTAAAGCCAATTCAAAATTAATGACTCCTGATGGTACAGGAGCTCCTGATGTGCTCGCGCAGCCCGCTAAGATTGCCCCTTTCGCCAAGAGCCCCAGCTCGTCGCAGATAATGGTATTGATTGTTTGTATATTGCGAATAAATTACGATCGTTTCGTTAACAAGGGGCTTTAATTACCGTAATTATGATGTAAGATTGTAAATGGAACTTGGAACTATTATGTATATGAGTATATGAATAAAAATATGGACGCTATTGTATTATACTATCAATCAAAATTGCAGTGTTTTTCATCTTTATTTGTATTGTTGTTTCTATCAATTGTAGGACCCAACTTTAGCAAATTATGTTTGCGAAATATGTGTTGCAAATAAAATATATACCGAAATGAAATTACAGTCTTTAAGCTGACTGTCTGTTTTTCTTCATTTTCATGCACATGTTAAAATCGTGACTATTTTTCGCACGAATCGATTTAAAAAGAGACGAGCTTCTAATTCGTATATAGAATTGGAAAATCCGGAGTTTCCGGTGGACCGAAATGGCAGCAGCGACCGCTGATATCCAATAAACCCTCCCATGGTCACTTGTGACATCTCGGGATTTTTTGTTTAAACCGAATGACGTCATGTGTCATATCGTTACTCAGCGCCTATTCGGTGCCAAGTTTTTTAATCGGTCTCGTGTGTCGGTCGTGGAAAAAGCGGTACATGTCGAGGGATATGCCAGTGATTTGGGCTTTCTGACAATCGTTGACAGGAATTATGTCCAGTTCCCTTTATTTCAGAATTTAACAAATAAAACCTTTATATATAGTTTAGTATAAAACATCCAGGATATTTCTTTTACATTATAGCAACTAATGAACAAGATTTGACATGGATCACTGTCTAACACATAATTAATTATTACGCTTTTTAAAGGCTACGGAGGATATTTTGAAACTAAATCAGTTACTACTGAGAATTTACTTTGTCGTTTTTAGTTGTAAAATATGTAGTTAAGTAACCATTTACAACACATCAGATGCTTTGTTAGTCAATTGTTTGATTTGGCAAAATTTGGCAGAAAAACTCCAGCGTCATATAACAATTTGGTATTTAAATAAATCTCAAGCCGTTCCCTGTACATGTTTTATTTGCTGCATCTAATCGTTAATTCAGGCGATCGATTTACATAATGGTACATGTGTTTTTATTCACTTTGCTATTATTTACCTAATCATATATCATTTTATTTGATTACATTTCATTATACATTTCCATGTTAGATAATTGAAATTCCCCCATACCGCACAAACAGATAATTCGTGTGCAGCAGTTATGTGTCATACATTTATCTGGGAATCTCACACGCCATAATGTTTACCCTTCGGCCACAAAACAATTTCCATGATATTATACATAAGCTGCGTTGTTAGTTTAAACAAATGATTGCTCTGCTGGTGATTAGGGGAATATATATATATATATATATATATATATATATATATATATATATATATATATATATATATATATATATATATATATATATATATATGTTGAAAATTTTCATCTATCTCTATGTATATTTATTTTGTATTTATATAAAAATGTAAACACATATCTTTCGTAAATTGAAATTTAAAATCAGAGCATGGAAACGTTTAATCAGAAGTTGCATTCAAAACAGACTAGTTATTTTAAAATGGTTCATTTTAAGATACTAAAATTTATTTTATGCTCAAGAAAATAATATTGAATATTCTGAATACTATTTTGCAAAGATTATTTTAATATATGAAATTTATTATTATTATTATTATCACTGAATTAATTTTGGAAGAAAATAAATTGGTTTTAATTTTAATTAGTACATGTATTTATTTTTAATAGTGATATGGATTATGGGTGGCATTTCAATAACATTGAACAAAAATATACTTAGTCTACCCTTAGATAACCTATCATAACTTAAACTACAATGAACATCAAAATACTGGGTGAACAATATGAGACATATTTAAAATTAAGCAATATGGTTATTACTTATAACAAATATTATAAATGTAGTGTTTTCTTTGTTACGTTTTCTTGTCAATGTTAATGCTTGTAACAACAAAACTATCACACGCGTAAGATACTGTTACACTATGGTGGAGACCACTACCGTTGGTTTGCTGCATCTGCAAGACTGCGATACCTCCCTTGTTGTGTTAACAGCTCAAGACAACTCACAGCGAAAAACAGGAACACTACTCATGGAATTTATGAGATATCTTCTTGGAAATATTACCTTATTGTTATGTTATTTTACAGCTTCGAAATCCGTTTCTGGATGTGATGAAAACTGCTACATATTTATCTAGGACACTCTAGATACTATTTTAATGCTTGATTAAAACCACTACTTCTTGAAATTCACTATTTTATATGACATAACACCTTGGAAACACAGGTGATTATTGTTATGCCCAAATTTGGCAAACATTTACTTAAAATTTTACTATATTAATTACTAATGTTCTCGGAGAGAAATCTAAAACGTGGCTATCTTATTCAAGTGCCTTTATGTACTCTGCGCTTTATTATCCGTCGTGAAAGTCTATCCGCATCAAACAAAAAACACTTCCGTGGTTACATTGTCTTTTCTAACAATAATAGCTACCTGCCAACCAATCATGTATTGTCATAATTTATGATTTTTATATTTTCACTTCAGTTTATTATTTAAAACATTTCACATATTAAATTTTTAATCTTTGGACCGTTGTATAGACTTCATTTTTACTATGGACACATATTTCCATTTTAGCGGGGACGGTGTCCGATCGACTAGCGCACTTTACTCCGAGATTATAATCTCGCATACCGTTTTCAGAGATGCTTCAGTGTACCTACATTTATTTTTAATGAGAGATAGTTTACAAAGTTTTTGTCTTTGATAAATTTCATGATTCGACATGTCATGTCGAAGCTATTTCTATTGTCTTTTTAATTTTCTGGCATCACCAATCAACGAGTAACCGGTTAAATAGGAAGGATAAGGAATAAAATGTCCTCCCGCAGAGTTATTGTCTGTTGCACACGGCCTGGTTTGTTAGTACCAAAAATACACAATTTTATAGCGTAACATGTTTTTACTTAAATGTAATATCGCAACAAAAATTGTGGTACATTATTTGGGTCAAGGCCCTAATGGGCCCTAATGAGGACCCTTGTGAAACACCACAAGTGACATTAGAAAAATTAGAAAATTTGTTGTTGAACACTCCCCTTTGTCGACGGTTATGAAGGTAACTGGTTAAAAGAGTAATTGCGGCGTTTGATAAACCTATAAATTTTAATATCTCAAATATAATATGATGCTGTATTGTATCAAACGCTTTCGAATAGTCAAACAGACACCAGTATTATACCCAAACCAACATAGACAGCTTTAAAAACATGGTCTGTGACATTTAGGAGGGCAGTGGCGCAACGGTGTCCTGTGCGTAAACCTGACTGTTCATCGGGAAAAATTTTGTTGTTTTCGATATATGTTCCGTTAGTTGTTCCCTGACAATGTATTCTAGAAGTTTGGATAATACAGGTATAGTATACTAAATTGGTCTTAGATCATTATACATTTTAGGATTGTTAATTTCAAGGAGAGGAATGACGTGAGCTAATTTCCATCGACTGCATGGAGAAAACAGAATTATTATTACGAAAATTAATTATGTGACTTCTGTTAATTCGTATTAACAGAGGGGACAACAGAATATTAGAAAATTTATGTGAATTCCATCTGTTTTCATATCCGAATATCAGTAAATACGGCGATATGTGCCTTGGTTGTATAGTAGTTAATAAATGGGGTTGCTATATATCGGGCTAAGCCGATTATTTCCCAAAAAAATTATAGCTGATTCTTGCTCAGTCTTGTTTTTTTCTTGTTATTTGGTTGTTCTGTTTACATATTTACATCTGTCGTTTATTCATTTTGGACATTCTCCTTCTCAGTTTGTTGGTTTTACTATTTTTTAATATTATATTTTAGTTTCTTTTCTAGTGCGCGAGGTGAAATTGGAAACAATCAACATGTGTTTTCAAAATGGTTTTAAAATGTATGAAATGTTTAAAAATGTGTTTAAATTATTACATACTTTATAGATGGCAGCCTGCGTGTAACCGCCACTAGGTATCTAAAGTGTTCAAGCTTTTCCAAATTGGATGACCGATGAAATTCTAGTAATATAAGACTCCAATACATCCAGTTAATTGCATTATAGGTCGCTGTTAACTCCCCTAATTGGCGACCCAGTTATATACGTATCCGTATTCTTCACACCGGATTAGTGAGTTTGTATCACACATCTGGAAGTTGCGCATCCGTCAAGGGACCGCAAATTAGCCCTTCAGACTCTGCAGGAAGCCGTATAGGGTAGACGGTGGTTCCCGCGGGGAAATGATACACAGAATGCCGTGGCCGTGCTCAGTTATAACTAGGAGACGGTGACAAAGAACTGGCCGGGTGGGGCCCGACAGCCTCGCAATTAGAACTTCCAAGGGGCGGATGAAGTCGCTATATATGTCACGATGTAAGAAAGTTTATTCGCTGCCGATTACTGAACCTGAAGGAAGCAGAAATGGCCCATATTTATAACTATTAATCACCAATTTCATATGTTGGAATTTGTATCGCATTTATTGGGGCTACAAATATAAAAACTACACCACGAAAAAGCAACTTAAACATTGTGGGCGACATCTTTTTTATTTTTTGATAATGAAAAATAAAAGAGTTGTACGTTCAATTGTTTTGATTAAGTACGTCATGTGGCACATAAGACTAAGCACATATGTACTACTCTGTATAGGTACTCCTATTCTTATCTCCAATAATACCTAACAATACCTTTATAATATTTGTCAATTGAGAGTAAAGAATTTTTCTTAATTTTTTTTAACAAGATTTCTAGATACAGGAAATGTGCCAGAGGCTTGTGGCCAAATTAAAGTATTCCTAGTGTTTAAGAAGGGAAATATAAATATACCAGAAAATTATAGGGTATATCTTTTATTAATTGTATAACTAAAATATTTACGCGAATACTTTCTACAAGAATTTGTACATATGGGCTGAAAATCATAACAAGCTTCCAGAATGCCAAGCAGGATTTAGAAAAAATCGAAATTGTACTGACAACATATATATTCTTTCTGGTATAGTAAGTTTTCACTTAAGGTTCAAAAGAAATAAGCTATACTGCACCTTTATAGACTTTAAATCTGCATTTTATACAATAAATCATTCTTTACTATGGGAAAAACTATATGTTATGGGATTAAACTCGAAAGTTTTACACATTATAAAAAGCTTTTACGAAAGAGCAAATATAATACTGCAAGTTAATGAGACAATTCACCTAGTATAAGAGTTACAAAAGGTATATTGCAGGGGGACGCCCTTAGTCCCGTATTATTATCTATATTTTTAGCAGACTTTACCGATTTTATACAAGCCAGAGGTTGCTAGGGTGTTAAGCTAGATAATTATAGTGATTTAGCAGCATTTTTCTATACTGACGATCTAGTTGTTAGCGAACAACCCTTCTAGAATGCATCATCTTCTAAATGCGCTAGAATCATACTGCGATATCAATGACTTAGGAGTTAACACTAATAAATCAAAAACCATGATATTTAGACGCTCCGGGATATTACCAAGGAATTTAAGTTTCATGTATAGATTGCAACCTTTAGATATTGTTAATGAATATACCTACTTAGGTATATTATTTAGTACCTCAGGTATATTTCTAAATGCAGCAAACAAAATGGCCAATAAAGCAAATTCGGCAGTGATAAATATTAAGCAAATTAAGTATAATGCAATCAAAAGTCGCATAGTTTATACGAATCAACAATCCTGAGAGTTTTACTTCATTCGTCAGAAGTCTGGGGACTGAATTACCCAGATATTATTGAAAAAGTACAAGTGAAATTCTTTAAATCTTTATTTTTTTGAATAATTCAACCCTAGGCTATTATAAGAACAGAATTTAATTTAAAAAGAATACCAATCTATGTATTGAAACGAGCTCTACACTGGCTATGTAAAATATTAAATATGACACTTTCTCGATTATTCCGTAAATGCTACAATAGACTACTAAACTTGAATAGTAGTCAAAATGATGTTGCTAAATACAACTGGGTCACACAACTAAAAAATATATTTATATTACTTAAAAAGGAAGATTTATGGAGTAGTCAAGACTCTCGTCTAATTAAGGCTAACAGTGATTTGCTATTAAATAATTTACATACCCACTACCACAACAATGATATTCAATATATACAAGCGTCGTCGCGTCGTATTATAGCCCTCTATATAAATATATACGAGTAAATTTTAACCAAGAGAATCTGCTCGCTATGAACGTATCAATCACTAAGAAAACTTAATTTAATTATATTTCAATCCCACACAGTCAATAACCGTATTTCGAGTTTCTATATGGATGGTAACAGCTATAAAATTGACCCAAATGTAATATGTACAATTTGCAATAAAAAAGTAAAAGAATCTTTTTCTCATATATTGGTTCAATGTCCAATATATGAGAATCCCCGATACCAGTTTCTCAATAAATACTTATTTTTTACTACTGTAACAGATAATTACAATGCTGAAAAAATGCTGCTTACTATTAGAAACATGCAACAACTAGATGATGTTCATTACTTCATGAACGGTATATATATACAGGGTGAGTCAGTTTTTTGTAGACAAACTTTAACAGGGGATAGAACGCACGTTTTTAAAAAGAAAAGTGCCTATAAAGATATGGCCGATCTAGCTTCCTAAGGAAGATACAGGGTGTTAAAATTTAATTTTTTTTTACATTAATGTGTAATATTTTCTGAACGGAATGATATATTCACTAAATATTTTACACATATCTTAACCTGCATAGGATCAACATGTTGTATTGTTCCTGTCGAAAATACTATAGTGGATGTTACTTTTTTCGGGTACTTCGACTATTCTGCATAATAGAACTTTTTTTTCGTACGCCACTGACATTATCTGATACATATTTCGTTATTAAGGGGCCGTTATTTTATAAAATAACGGCCCCTTAGTAACAATTTTGATCTCTTGTAATTTTGCTCTAACTATGACAGTTTTCGAGATATTGGCCGTTGTTTCTCTGACAGTGTAATGTCGTTATTATAATTTTTTTTTCTCGAATTTTCTTTATGACTTATAAACGAACGCTTAGATTTTTTCATGTTTGGGGGATAATGCCTATTAATTAAGGCGCATAAAACAAGAATGTTCAAAAACTTGCACAGTGGCGGGGTGGAAGGGGTGCTCCACCTCTTTCGTAAACAGAACATCTACGCCAAAGACTATTTAAAAAAAAACTGTTATTTTCATTATTTACATACAGTTTAACAAAAATAATGTCCCTTCTTCTGTTTCGAAATTCCTGTGCGGTTCCTAGTTATTTTGATTTTTAGTGTTTGATGTGATACTAAATTAAGTAATTTATTTATTAGCAATAATAATTATCGGCTAAATATTTAATTCTTTCAACGAAACCTACCTAAATATGGTGTGTTAAGGATTCTAAAAAGCCGAAATCTCTTATTCTTTATCTTTTTCCAATGTAGTCAAAATAAATATTTGTTATATCAAGCCTTACTCAAATACAATACTTTTATATGTTGAAATCTGTTAAATTACAAATGTACTTACAATACAATAGATTATTGTGCAGTTGCCAAAAGTCTTAAAAATTTCCTTTAAGTTTTATTAAACTTGTGCATGTACCAATTTCTGTTTCAATTTTTGTTGTTGTTTGCTAAATAATTTCCATTTAAAACTAGCGTATTTGTAACTGTACGTAATAATTGCAACAAAATATTATACTCCTTGGAAAACAAGTAAGCATTATGTCATATTTTGAAACGACAGTTTGCCGTATTACAAGTTTATCTACAAACAATTTTGCTTCATCTTGAATATTTTCACTGTTATTAATTATTATTTTTAAGATTAAAAAGTTATTTTATGTGATTTGCCAGATTTTAATTAGTGTAACATGCCGTTTACATTTACAAATAGCGAACAAGCCGACATTCATTTTATTTATGGGTTCGCAAAATTACAAGAGATCAAAATTGTTACTAAGGGGCCGTTATTTTAGAAATATGTATCAGATAATGTCAGTGGCGTACGAAAAAAAAGTTATTAAAAAGAAATTATGCAGAATATCCGAAGTACCCGAAAAAAGTAACATCCACTATAGTATTTTCGACAGGAACAATACAACATGTTGATCCTATGCAGGTTAAGATATGTGTAAAATATTTAGTGAATATATCATTCCGTTCAGAAAATATTACACATTAATGTAAAAAAAAATGAAACTTTAACACCTTGTATCTTCCTTAGGAAGCTAGATCGGCCATATATTTATAGGCACTTTTCTTTTTAAAAACGTGCGTTCTATCCCCTGTTAAAGTTTATCTACAAAAAACTGACTCACCCTGTATATTACTTTTAAGAACGTTCATTATTAACGAATAACTAAAGGAAGTAGTTATTGATGCGTAAAATGGCCTCTTCTATTCAAATTGTTGTTAATCTTTTGAGTTTATAATTTCATAATTATTGTCAATCTGTATTTTAATGTACTTATATAAAAAATGCCTAATTTTGTTATATATAGTAGCTGCAATTCTATGTAATTCTATTCTTCCTATTATACTAATGGGCGGAATAGTATACAATTATACTTCCCCTAGTATAGTAATCCTAATCTCCCTACTTAATTTTAGCTTAAAGAAACGTACCATGAAACTAATTTGTGGTTCTTACTAGATTAAATAAAATATTTGATACTCCCTTTCCTATGGCAGATATTAACTTTGTTCTTATTAATTAGTACTATAAATGTATTTATTTCTGTTTTATACTAACCTCTTTGTAATGGCATAGGTATATAGCATATATACAAATAAACCACTACTACTACTACTAATACTACTACTACTACTACTACTACTACTAAATATATGATTAGGCATATTTATATACATAGCATAAATGTATATATGTATACAAATATACGTGTTCTAGTATCTCGGTTGTTAACACCCAAAATGTCAAGGAAATGATATCTGGCTGGAGTGGGATCTGGCGGACCAACATTGTTGGATGCAAATAATATTTTTAATGCATACCCTGCATTAAAGCGGAAAGCCATATCAGAGCACGCATTTCCGTAATTGACTTTTGCCGATAAAAAGCCACCGGCAGGCACTGCGTAAATCACATTACAATGGCGTCAATGGCAATACGAAAAATGGCGTTGCTTTAGCGTCAACATTAATTACCAGTACATTTATGATTTACGAGTCTTATTAAGTTTAGGGCAAATTTATTACCTGTAAAACCATAACTACATTGAGTGATATACGGCCGTAATATGGTGGCGTATGTGTATCTCGCGTTTGCAGCCGCATCCGAACAAAACAAGCTAATGCGGGTGTTGGTAAATGTCACTCTCTTTGCCGTTGTGTATATAGAAACAGAGAAGAAGGGCAGGCGGGCCGCTTATTCTGAATAAACGTGGGGGGATTTCGGGACCGCACACGAGAACGCGGTATACTGAGTGACTCCTGGAGATGATTTGTGGGGCGTATTAGCATCGTGGAGTGGATCTCTTTTACTTTTCTGCGTTTCTCGTTAGCTCTGGCTGTGAATATGTGCCATTTGTCACCCGGAAAAACAACTTGTCCCGGCACTAAAAATAAATCCCTGCCCCATCTAAAGAATACCAATTTTTTTCGTGTAGGTAGACTCCGGCAAAGTGCATTTACTTTTCAATCAATTTAAAACAAAATATGTAGATAAATTAATGATCTACTTAAGTTTAATTACAGGTGAAATTCAATAAAAGTGAACGGTTAGGGAGATATGGGCAAAAAAACGAAAAGAGGCAAGTTTGTACATTTCGAACGAAATAACTCGAACGAAAATATCGATGCTAGAAAAAAGTTGTATCTTTTAATTTACAAGAGAAAATGTATCCATAGTTTTTTGTGTTAAGTGCGCCGTTCTCGAGATATCAAATTAAACGCGATTTTTGTGATATTAGAGTGTCGGTGGCGCCACCCACCGACACTCGAGGAACCCCTCAAATCTGGAATTATGCTCAGAAAACACCCCTTTAACAATTAATATTAGACCCCAAATTGTATAATTTAATGTAAATTATTTCCCTTTTTTTGTGATATTTTGTGACTAGATTGAAACGTGCATACCTCAAACTAAACAAATGCAGTTATACTCATACATAGCTATACTCATACATTGAAAATGATTTTTCTGGCAATAAACTTGAAGCTGCGCTGGTGGCTTCCTTAATAATTCTTGATAAACAGTAAAGAAACAACATACTACGTAGTCACTGTAGCGCTTCCAAATCCTACGACAAATTGTTGAGGATTTTTTTGTAATCGAAATTTGAATATCTATCTGTATACAAATGAATAACAAATAAAATATATAACAATAGTCACAAGGTAACGGGTTTTACCATATCATATCATTCATATAATTCTGTTCGCCACTAAAAATCCTCTTACCATACTAATAGTGTTATATACTATCACACGTGTCATATAGACACATATGCGGGAATTATATTTCATAAAATAACTAAAATACTTAGTTCTTAGTTCATATACACTACAGCCCATACCAAGATACTTTACGTTATGTTGGCGAATTGAACATTAAATTCATTTTATTCCGCATCGCCGTAATTCACGTCACAGTAGACCATACGTGATATCATACATTTTTCATGTATGTACTTATCTTCCGTCATTTCAGCTTTTATACGGTGGTACTGCAGAATATTATATATGATTACAGAAGATTATATAGGCACAGCAGAAACATACCGTTAAAAGTATATCGCCATCGAAAATAAGAGGCTTTAAACTGGGCTTAAAAAAATACAAAGCACAATGCAAAATATTGTTTAGTTCCATTATGATATAAAGACATTTCCATACAGATATCAAGAGAAACAATATAAGTACAAAAAAAGTAAGTTAACCCAGTCAAATTAGACAAAATAGATTTTTTTTCTAATCGCTTCCTTTACGTTTTGGTAAGACATTTACCAAAGGTCTCTTAGAGTGGGGGGTGAGATCGAGGAGGAACGCACCACCGCCGCACCAGTCGATATTGATTTCACAGAAGATATGGTAGTGACGACTCAGCAACAACACTTTTTAGGTAAGGAAAAAAATAAGGACAGATTCATCAGTATGTTATCTCGGAAAATAATTGCATAATTGCAGCAGGGGATAGAAGTTAGACAGGTTGATGCTGATGCGGATAGAACTATAGTACGGTGCCTTGAAGAACGCAAAATGTAGTTGTTGAACGGCTGTCATCGGCGAGATTTTAGATTTGTTGCTCCTGCTGATCACCTTAGCTCCAAGGGAACCAGAGATAACCTTTTTCAAACCTGGAGCATTCCTAAAAAACACCACAAGGGTGAAGCCCGACCTCCCCTTTCTACCACCAACTAAAGGCTCTGCAATAGTCATACATAGTCTATTTGCAAGTTTAAGAATGGTTGGGCAACCAACTGGAACCTATTGATTGGAATTGGATGAAAGGAGCAGATATAGATGTTCAACCCTTGACAACCTTAGATCAACTTGCCGCAGCTGTCATCCTTTCAACAATATTCTGCAGCTGCACCAAAGCTATCTGCAACAATCATATATCTATTAATATTGTACTGAAGAAGACTGTAATTAGGTTTTTAATTATTAGGTTGAAGACGAAAATGCAGCATATGAGGACGACTGAGATGACTCGGAAGACTTCATGGACCCCCGTGACCGTGTTGGACGCAATAAATTCAATTTACTATTTCAAATCACAAGACTAATTATGTTTTAAATGCGGATAAAGTTTTTGTAGTAAATTTTATCAGACTTAATTTTGGTAAGGAGGTAGAGTGATCGTTTCCGAGATATAAGCGAGAAACTAAAAAATTGTACCTTTAACCCCCCCCCCTCTCTTCGAGCTCACCCTCCACCAGAGGACTTTTGATATAAGTCCTCGGGGTGGGAGACTTCCTTTATACACTTCCAAGTATAAAGGAAAAAATTCCAACTTTCTAGTAATTTGTCTAATTTGACTGGGTTATATGCGCATCTAGATACTGCAAGTTGAACATTAACGGACGTTTCTAGTTACTACAAACCGGATCCCTTCAGTTTGACAATTATTTAATGTCCTTTGAACGGCCCGCTTTCAGCATCTAATGACCTGTGTAGAAGTCGGAAGCCAGTACATTTATTACGACTTAAATGATTTGTTTGCGTAGATCTGAGAGTCTTTCTCATAGTTTGTGTAATTTGAAATTCATTTCATTCCGTGAGCTCTTGGAAACGTTTAAAGCACTTCTTTCTGCTTTTTATTTGTCGTTTGCATCCCTTTTGTTATTTTAATGACCCAGAGAACAAGGGAGATGCTTTGTGAATACGATATTTCATCTAAAGTCACTCTCTAAAAGATCCTTTTCAATAACTATTTGTGTACGTGATAATTATTATACATGGGTAATCGGAACTCTGTATACCTAGGTATGCTGGTATACTATTACAAACCGCACTCTCTAAAGCTTGAACACAGTCGCTGCAATTATTCTAGCGATATCAGTATTTAACGTGAAATATTTAACCATCAACTCCTTTGAAATGTCAAAAGCATTAATGCCTAAATATTTAAGTGCTTTCCGTTTGTTTTACTTTAGCTTAAAATTAAAAAAATATATTATATCGTTTAATTCGTGGAACGCCAGCAAAAGTTTTCTTCCAACTCACTACAATCTCATGACTAAGGCGTTTGATAAAATAATACCCAAGTTGCTGGCCGTAATTCCCTTCAATGTTCTTGTTGGTGGAATCTAATTGACGGGACATGAGCACGCCAAGCATATTCTAATGTGGCCAGTATTGTAGCTGACGACTCGATAAATCATTTCTTCTACTCCCGTATCGAGGGCATTATTATAAATGTTTATTATAATTTAAATGTAAATTTGCCCAGCATATTCATTTAAGTTTTGTATACGTTTTGAGCCAGTAACAATACCTATATATCTATATTTTTTCACAATAATCCAGCAATTGTACAAGAAACAGACGGACGGTGATCATCCCACCTAAGGAATTTAGCATAACATATTAGTAAAAAGGACAAACCAAATACATAAGCCATACATAATAATATGTAAAATATATGATAAAAAAAGAAAATTAGTGTCGATATCTATTGGCAATAATTTCGGATAACTATAATAATTTCATAATTATTACGGCAATGATTTTTCAGGTATTTTAAAAGCATTAATGGAGGAAGGGACTTGACATTTATTTGCTGGCATAGAATTAAGATTTTTACTGCATTATACTAATTGACCTTTGAAATTGAGCTGTTTATCTTTAGAATCCCAAAGTAGATCATGACGACAAGTATACAGCGAATTATTTATATCACTATTTTTGATCAATGCGGCTAGCAGACATTCAGGTTTGGAATATTTAAAAAAATTATAAAACGTAGAAGGTTCGACATAATGGGGTTCTCGGGTTCTCTATTTTCTTTATACGTCCGATTTTAATAATAATAACTTAACTATTATGCATTCCATCAATATAGTGTTTTATATATTGTTGACGTCTACTTATTAAGACAATTATAAAAAATTAAACAAAAATACTGTAGTTTAGTGCATATGGTAGCTTTTGATCTAAGTCAATAACCTTTTATGTAGGGGTCGAATGGAAAAATTTGGCATGGTCCACGGCAAAATTATGCTTATAATATTAATAAGACGAAGTTTACGTTTTACCTGGTATACACATCGGCGGCAATATAGGAAGAAAATAGAGTGAATTATTGTTTTTTAGTGACACGCAAGCTTCCGTTGATAAGAGTTACATGCCCTTGGTTAGGTGCACACCTTCATAATTAATTACCTTTAGTAATTATCAATACTTTGCATGTATAAGATTATTAACGTTAACGTTCGCACATTTTTTTGTTATACGAGTGGCTGTTTCTATAACGTATAAAACCACCGTTAACATTATTTTCCACTATTATAATTGCTTAAACTCACTTTTTAACAGTTCGTACCAAAACCCTCGATGTTTCTGATAAGATCGCTCGCGTACATATAATATTATTGTGTTTTATAATATCCTTGCGGTTTGGTTGTTTAATATCACACCAATAATATATTTCAGGCGTCACTAACTTGTGGTTATTTCTTTCAGGGTCGCACTAGCAGCACAGTAAACCTATGATCACGTCTACCGTTCCTCATAAATACTCTGCGATACCCCATCAGACAGATCGACCAATCATACGAAATTGACACACTCTTGAATAATGGTTTTAGTGAAATTTTATGAAATAGTGATATGGACGGTAGTAATCGCGGACGCTGTTTTGGGGACGCGGAGGAATCAGTCACCGATCTACTCCAATGAGTTTGCTGTGCATATTCCGGATGGGGATCTGGCGGCCCAACTTTTGGCTTCCAAGCATGGGTTTACCAATAGAGGACAGGTGAGTCTTGTACTGTAGTAATACATTTCATTAGCTCCTCCTAGCGAAAATATGTTTTTCTCCCGATAGCTATATCCATAACTTTGACAATTCTCGTGTAACCATAAAACTCATGTGATATTATTTAACTCAACGCTTTTATGGATTACAAATTAGATTAAACATAATTAGATTAATAAATAATCCAGATTGGTTATTACCAAAATAATTATATGTTTACGTAAAACCAAAATAATGATATCTACATAAAACCTGGCTGCTACCATACTGTATATGGAAGAAATGAAACTTGACAGAAATAATTCCCTTGGCAACTTGTTGTGTCTCTATTCGTCCTAAGTTATGCAAATTTAATAATGTTCTATAGGGGATGCTTTTATTGTTGCTGTTTAGCCTACTATATGGTCGAATTTACGCTGGCTTCGTCATTGGTCGCATCCATGTCTCTGTTAACATTGTGCGTAATGTTATAAAAAAACCCCGAGGCTTTTCTAGATCCTTGGTGCTTTGACTAGAATAGGTTCTGGGCGGCGCTGATGAGTATCCTCAGATATATTGCACACTGCTAACCAATAGGTTGGAATATGGGGATTTTATAGAAATTAGGATTTTTTTTTGAAAATACATCTCTGACAGTATAGGAAGAATACATCTCTGACAGTATGCCGCGGACGCGTGGTCCCAGATAAATGGTAATGAGGACCAGAGTAATTAATCTCGGTAACTCAGAACCATACTATCATACATACAAATTGTAGAGACTTTGCCACCAGGCCACCCGTAATAAATAGGATGGTTTGAAGTAAAGTACTCAAGTAAAAAGGAGGAATACATAAAGGGCCTAATGAGGCCCAAGTGCTGTGGAATGGGAGTGTAACACTACCTTCCACTACACTCCGACCCATATACATACATACATACAGTATAGGAAGAAAGTAAGTAATGGATTTTTTTCTTATTTTCGAGCAAGCTTGCTGCCTCTAACTGTCTCAGTAGCTAGAATTGTCATTTATTATACAGGGATCTTGGGAAACAGCATGTACAATAAGCATGTGCCACAAAAAGTCTGTAAATTTAAATAAGCTGTGAAGGGAAACCTTCGACATATATCTCGAGACGGGTTTTTATTTTTCTTGATCGGATGAGTATTATCATAATTAAATTTCGTTGTAATTACACGGTAAATGCCTATATAAAATATTTTAAAAGCCTGTGGTAGTAACTAATGAACTATTCCAAATCAGTTATTTGGAATTGATCCATAAGGCTCCTAGGGTATAAAAATTTGATCTCGATTTTGGTTTTCCTAAATTTTCGATAAGAATAAAATTTTGATTTTTTGTAGGGGTTTAGTTTACCCCCGTATATTCCTCGCACGATAGAAACATATTCAGGCCATTTATTACCAATGATATTTCCAAAAACGTCGTGAAAACCGTATTTTGATATTCTATAGATATATGCATACAAAATTACATTAAAATTTTTAATTATTCCAACCTATTGGCCATCAGTGTAGATTCCGAATGCAGTTATTAGTTGGCTCATTTGTTAGTTGGTTCATCTTGTAATTTATCGATCGATACTTATTGATAACGCCTGGTATATTAGTCATGTTAACCAAGAATAAAATCCATTGTTTAAAATCTTTCTGGTTGCTCTGTCTGTTCCTACCTACGTCCACAAATTAGAGATTGATTTGCAAGAAACAGCACGAAGTTGATATCTGGCATATGAACGTCGCGTCGCCTCTGAACCACTAGGTCAAAAATAATCTAAAATAAAAGCGAAATGCTGCTTTCCCTTAATATAAAATTCCTGTTATTTTGTTTAAAAAAACACCACAAAATGTTGTAATAAAAATATGTATAAAATTGTTGTTTTAATGAGATATTTAACATTTTGTTTATATAGGGTGATCGCTTGATGCTTATACTCATATTAAGTGAGCCTTAAACAGAGAACGATTAAAAATAAAATGTTACATTTTCGATAAAGGCAAAGGAAAATCGTTGAGGAAGAGTTTGATTAAAAAAGTTTACACTATTCAACGAAACTGATATCATTTCTGAACCAAAGAAATAATTTTTCATATAGACAGACCTTACCAAAACCTAAAAGCACTTACCTAAAAAATATATAGCACACCTAAAAAAATAATCATGCAGATACATGCAGGTTAAACCAAATGTACGTAAATAACATAACAAGTTTTTTTTTAATTTTTTTTTGGATTTCCTCGCCAAATAAACTAAAAACATTGTATTCTGTTAGATACCGGACATTCTTGTTCTTTTAGAACAAAGTTAAACGTTCGTGGTTAGATTTGACAGCGGTATATTGTGATGATATTAAAATGTTTTACCTATACCAAAATTTTCTTCGTAATCGGATGTCCGTCCTCAGAGTTATTTAGGGTAAAAATGTGCTGCAATATCGGTATTTCTCAATGGATTTCGATGAAATATTGTTGTATGCTCTTGTAGCTGTGTTCTTTGGTTCCGTCAAACAGCGGCGTGTGTAGAGGTTTTCTGGTTGCGTTATATAGTGATGTTGAAAATAATACGTCCACCGACGATTACGGATAAATATACGAGATTCCATCCGTGAGCAATTGAAAGATTCCTGGTTTCAATGGCCAGTTTTTAGTGCTCTAAGGTTTGTTTAGTGTTTTAATATGAAATAATGATATCTGCATATTTATATAATTGTTAGCGTAAATGAATGTTAAGTGCATGGAATCCATATAATTTAATTATCCGTATTCGAGTTGATTTATAGCACTTTTGAGGCCGTTGTCAGTAAAATACTACTTCATTTGGGAAAATTACTCCATTAAGTCCATAATTGCGCAACATAGTAAAATTTCATATTATTAATTAGTTAGCCCCGGACATTTCATATTGCTATCAATGCTATTGCGGCGCATCGAATTCGATTATGTTATAAATTAACAATAGTTTGTTAATTAAAATTTGATAAAGGGTCATTTTGTGCATCGGTTGCACTCCGTTTGTTTTTGTTAGTAATGAGTCTTCTGTGGACGAATAGGTAATATGTAAATGAGAGGAATAAAGTATTAATTAATGTTGGTAAATAATATATGTGAAAATACATTTAAATGCGGTCTAAAGCGTTCCTTCTGATTTTTTCACGGTCGTGTGAGGCGTGCCCCACACTAGTAATTTTGAATTAAATAAATGATGTGATATGAAGTCGGACTCCTAATTTAATTCTGTTTACCGGCTACCCACTTCACTTCGGCCTGGGGCGCTTTACAAATATGAATATGACAAATAATCTTAAAAGTGGTTTTGAAAAGGGACCGGGCGGGTAATTTGTCATATTGGTAGGCGGCTGAGTGATGGAACATTATGAAACATCCTTTTATCTGTCCGAAACCCAACGATAACCATAAAAATTTAACCGTTGTTTTCTTTCTATTTATAAATCATTCCTAGATTACTTTGCCGCATATATAATATACAATAAAATGCAGCATATATAACATTTTCCTACCATTCTGTTCGTCACAATCATCAAGTCATCAAATTTGAAACATTCAAAATGTCCATTCGTCCGTCTGTCTGTCAGTCCGAATTTATTAAAAATAAAATAATTATTAAATTATCAAATAAAATTATTTACAAAAATCTCGCAATTTCGATCATAAAATTTGCTTTTATCGCTATAGAAACTTTTTTCTTTCGGGATTCGTAGGAACTCGCCATTGCATAGAATCAATTAAAAATAATATATTTTAAAATTTTTTTTTCGACTTGCAGATTTAATCAATTATTGTTTTTTTTTCGTTGTGAACTTCTGAACTCTTTCTTCTCTATCGAAAAATGCATCGCAAACTGTTTTCGTTTAAAAAACAGCGCAGCGTGAAGTTAGCGCCGTAAAATTGCTTTTCGCGATTTCTCGTCCTAAATTGCTAGAATTATTGCTGTTTTTTCACATTGAACTCCTGGGGCGCTATTCTCGACCCTTCGAATAGTGACAACGTTATTAGAAAATGATGTCATGCGAACAATATTTTCATATTTGCGATTCTCGATCACTCGTATTTCATCGAATGCGATCTCTTTACATCGAATGATATGCGAGCGGAAAATTAACGTCGAATCGGTAAAATACGAATTAACTATGACGTTTTGAGGTATATTTGTCTATTGATTTGAGCAATTGTCACAAATTTCTTTAAATTTAGTAATACAAAGATCCGGAGAAAACACAAAAATAATTAAAATAGGTAATTATGGAAGATTTATTGTATTTGGAATTAATTCAATAATTAGAAGACGCAGAAGTTAATGAAGAAGAAAACCAAGATTTTGTACACGTCATCCGCGATCCATTTATTGAATTAAGCGAGGATAATTTTAAAAAAATGTTTAGGCTGCCCAAAGAATTTGTGCCGTTTGGTAATTGAGTTAATAACGCCACATTTAAGACCAAAACTGAGACCAACTGATTTAGATATTATTGTATGGGTACGTAGAACAGATGTATACCTAATATATTTTTGTGAAGCAAAAACTATAGTAAATTTATAGTACGGTACTAATATTTTAATTATCTGCAGGTACTGGTGGCGTTAAGATTTTTTTGTTACATGGTGTTAAACAATTTTTACATGTGTCACAGTCTTCAGTGAGTAGATGTGTAAGAGAAGTGATGAATGCTTTAACACTTCCTCAAATATATAATATGTATGTAAAATTTCCCCACAACTTTGAAGAACTACATCAAATTAATGATCAGCTTTGCGCGCGCTTGACGATGTTGCCAAGAACAACACATCGAACGATTCGAAGAGCTTTACGATGTATGGCCAAGAATTAAGATTTTAAAAGTCATTCGCAAATCAACTGTTCGTACATATTCGTGAACGTGTTTATACGACGGAAGTTGAGAATAGCGCCCCTGAGCTCTTTTATTTCTATTGGGAACTCCCAAAAAATGAGTAATTAAAAAAAAGCAGCGCCAATTTCACAGTACTAGTTTCTTATTAAAAGTTAAATTTTTTTGCCTGATATTGTTCTGTCGATGCATTAACCAAGTGAGTGTTAGTTAAATGTGAGTGTTTGTTAAAACTATGCAAATAGTCGAAGTTTCTTTTTTTTTGTATTACATTTTGTCTCGTTTGTCAAATTCCGTGGTGTCATAACCTGTGAAAAGTTTGTTTATCCTTGTTATAATTCGATTGATACTAATTCTCTTGAAGTATTACTCAAAGCAATGGTCGAAGAAGTCGTGGTGCGATTCCCTGCGATTATTCATCATCACAGACCATATTCATCGTCTGGACAGTGGTGTGTGGATGTACGAGGAGGGAGAGAATGTCCTCAAATGCCAAGCACATTATTCTTTGCCGACTACGAAGGACGAGGGAGATAAACATTTTGGCATTTTGTTTACAAATTAGTAGGCTTGAAAAAGTACCGCATGAAATAAACATTGCACTCCACACCGGGCCGCAGATGCTCATGTGTCGCAGGAGATCTAGATAAATTTAGTGCTCGTTCTCTAACCTCCAAAAACATCATGTTCTACACCAATATCATCACATCATAAGCTTATGATCCATAATCAAAAGCAAATACCTATGTTGAA
The DNA here is from genome assembly GCA_964058915.1 of Tetropium fuscum. Taxonomy (NCBI): domain Eukaryota; kingdom Metazoa; phylum Arthropoda; class Insecta; order Coleoptera; family Cerambycidae; genus Tetropium; species Tetropium fuscum. The sequence continues at coordinate 300,576 of CAXKVY010000645.1, forward strand.
GCAATTATTTATCTGTGTAATTATTTCTTCAGTCTCAGTAGAACGAGTTTTTATACATTTGGATTAGAAGGTACATGTGGATTTAAGAAATAGACTGGGGGACGAAAAAGCAGAAAAAAAATTTTGTTCAAGTATGAAAATGCTAATTAAAATTAAGTATTTCAGTTTAATATTTTTTTATATTTTTCCATTGCAGCATTTGCGTTTGAAAGTTTGCTTCTTGTTTTGTAATAAGAAAAGACGCTAACTTAAATAAATAAGCTAACTTATTTATTTTCGCTCAGTAAATCTTTCCAATTTTCATTGACTGATTTAAATAGTGCTTTTTGTAAATAATCAGTTAATTTTATTCAAGCTTGATTTAAATCAGTCCAACCCTGAATTATATTTGTCATCATCAGGGAACTTCAGGTTTCATTTTAATATCTTTGTATGTTTTATAAATATGTGTGCTCAGAGTGAAACAATCAAGTTGCGTCAAAACATTCAAACTGGGCATCTTCATATAGCATGCAGTTATATTAGAATTAATATTCAAATATGAATATACCCTCCCCAAGAATGTTTATCTTTTTCCGTCGCTACTTATTCTTAATTTGTAAAAAAATTACCTATTATTACCTAATAGTATTTCAATTTATATACATCTACGCATTACCGTGAATAATGTGATAGTGATTTTTTTCACCGTCTGCGTCACGTTCAGTCTGTTGCCCTACTAAAAGCGCATCACAATTTTTAACATGATCTCGCCAAATTAATCAATGTCTCCCGGATTTATCGTGGAAGCAAGCTACCCGGAAAATGATTACACCTGAATTTAATAAACATAAATCATGTTAATCGCGTCTACATTAATCTCAAGGATAACCCGGTTATTTTCTATTATTGATTTACATTCCATCACAATCGGTTCAATCTAGTGTGGACGAGATACCGTACGGGACATCAAGTATCGCACTGATTTATGCCTACTTTATGCATAAATCGTCATTGAGTTTACTTGTGTATTTGCACGACCCATAGACTCTACATCATACTCTTGATGAACCATAGTAGGTATATTATGCGGATTCGACTACCATTTTCCGAATTGAAACTACTTGATACCAATAATAACCTGCCAAAATGACCTACACAAAACCAATAATAGCAGAGATAATAACGCGGATAAAAAGCATAATATTCAAAACATATTATGTGGCGACAGTATAATTCCAGGCAACATCCTCTGGGGTAGCTGCTGTACCCGAGAGGGTATTATAAAATTCGGGATAGAGCCTCGTTCTTGCAAATATGTATATGCAGTGACGCCTGGTGTATCAGTGTAGTCTCCCAAAAAAAATAATTAAGTAATCTAACCAAATAATTTTCTATTACAAAAAAACAAATATATTACGTGGCATTCGCGTTGTGAATGATAAGAACCTGCAAGCGAAGCGTGAACCACGCAACCACGCACCAGTGACCACAAGTCGGCCAGTGGAATAATCAACTGGCTCACGCTATTGCTGAGCGCTGAGTTATGGACAACCTTTGCTTAGCTGAGGGCGTAACTATGGGATTTAATCAGGTCGCGGCCCGTAGGCAAGAAATAAGTATGTAGTAGTGAATAAAAAAGCCATAGAAATTCACAATTTTTTTTTTATAAATTATAATAGCTAATCAAACATATAAAAATCACATTAATAAAAAAAGATAAAAAAAGCAAATAAAACTAATGTGATATACTTGAGTTTGAAGCTGAGAAACAAGATGATCAATATTGGGGTCAATACCAGTAGGACATAGGCGCAAAGTGTTTTCTAAATTAACATCTGTTAGCCGAGTACGATGCTTATTTTTATTAATTTTCATGATTGATAATAGCTGCTCACATTTCTACGTGCTTCCGAATGTGCAAATTATTTTTCGTGCGAAAACTCTCAGGTGTGGATACTTTTCTTCTGAAATGTTCTGTAAAATTCGCTTACCTCCACATTATCAAATTTAGACTTCAAATATGAGTCTTCTTGAAGCTCGATAAACTCCATTTGGAGGTGAAGCGAAGCATATTCCATATTATACTTACAAGGATTCGCAAAAATATTGACAGTGCTATCCATCTTCTTAAAGTCGGAAAATCGATTAGTGAATTGCTCTGACAGTAGTTCCAGTTCATCAGCATAGCGACCGTATTCATTGTTTTCGTGACTCGATGACTGGATAATGTTAAAAAATGAAAACAGTTTTTACTTCTCATTCTCAATTTTGTTTTGAAAAGCTTTAAGGTGAACTATGACTGAACAGCTGATTTACCAATTGCCCTTGTTTTTGAAGCTTCAAGTTCAGGTCGTTTAAGTGTGCTGTGATGTCTATCGGGAATGCCAAGTGACAAAGCCAAGTTGGATCACAAATTTGCGGCAATGTTTTCTCTTTCATTTCCATAAAATCAGCTATTTCTTTTCTAAGGTCGGTTTAATGACCTTTTTTAGGATTTCGACCTTTGCTTAGCCACCTTACTTCGCAATAATATCATCGTCACATCATCGTATTCTGTAGAGAGTTCATCCAAAAATGCTTTAAACTGGCGATGGTTAAAACCGACCGCGGAATCTAATGAAATTAATAATATTTAGTACCACATCCATAACATTCTTCAGTCGAATGGACTTAGAGCACAAGTTTTGTTGGTGAATAATGCAAAGCAGAATTATTAAATCATATTCTTGCACATTCATAGCGGTTGCTCTTTCCTTCAGAATTCCGATAAAACCTTTTCGTTAACCGACCATTAAAGGCGCACCATCTGTGCGCACTCCAACGAATTTACATAATTGCAAACTATATTACTCAAAAGTACTTTGCACCTTTGTAAAAATATCTTTTCCAGTAGTGGTTGGTCCCTTGTAGTGGCCGTAAAGCCAGTAATTCCTCTGTCACTGCAAATTCTTCATCAACACCTCGTATAAAAATAGCTAACTGGGCTGTGTCAGATAAATCTGTACTCTCATCCAAAGCTATTGAAAATACTTGAAAATCAGTCAATCTATCGGTCAATATTTTTTTGATATCACTAGCTATCGTCACGATAGGCTCACTTTCTCGAACTCTTTCTGATCTTCTTTTCTGGACATAAAAGTTTTGCAACATCTACTAGGCACTCGTAACAAACTCTCTTAGAAAATGACTTCGATGTTTTCGTTATTTTGGAATTAATTATAAAAATAGCTTCAACAACACTGCCTATATTTGATTTTTGTGAATGGAACATTATTTATTGCTGTTTCCCTAAATCGGTAATGAGTTTTTTATTTTATCTTTCCTTAACTGGCCCGTGAGTAAATTATATTGAGCGAAATGCTTGCTTGAGTAAGGCCGCTTCATATTGTATACTTTTAAAACAGAAATTGTTTCATTGAACAACAAACACATAGGTTTACCACTACGCAAGATAAAAATTATGCATCAGTCCATTTGTTTTGGAATTGACGACATTCTGTGTTCACTTTCCGCTTTCTTAAACCAGACATGTTTACCAGACATGTGCGTCGTACTCTTGACCGTACGCGAATATGCGATGAAAACTTTGTCAGTTGTTAAGAAGTAATGAGATGACATACGCGCTGAGCGGTTTAAATATTCCCCCAATAAGCAACTAGAATACTCTCCATCCAAGTGTACGCGCGGTTTCCCGAATGTTTATCTGTTTGTCTCTTTCTAACGACTATTTCTGGCGCGATCTATGGCGTTCCACTGCGTAAGGTTAATAATATTATTTATCGATTTGAATTAATAACGTTACTTGAATTTTTTAAATATCTCGCTGGCCGGATTGAAGCTGGTGGAGGGGCGGATCCGGCCTGGGGGCCGGTGGTTGCTCATATATGGTCTAGGCCATACCATCGTTTTCTTCATCATAATTGTATGGAATTTGAGTTACTAGGGTCAACGCATATTATGGCTCAATTAGATTCTGCTTATTGGATAAACGTACAGAGACATAATGAAAATGTGTCAATGAATAGGTATATTATAGGTATATATGTATAGGTATAGGTATATTATATTATGAATAGGTATATATTATATAATAGGTATAATAGGACAAACATTTCTGACAGCATGTCGTTACGTCGTTACTGAACAATCAACCTATAGTTTTAAAAAAATCCTCGAAAACAGATTATTTAGTATCTACCAAAACAAATTCAATATAGTGACTTCAAAGTTAAGGTAAGTTACTGCTTTTTCTGTATTTGTTAGGCCCTTGTCGAGGAGCTTTCACATTTTAAATTGAAAACATCAACGCCGAAACGCGATCAGCTGGTCTGTCAACTGTAGCTAAAATATTCCGGTGCAGTCAGATCGCAGGCAGCACTATAGAGTCTAAAGTCGGAAGGAAAAGCTAGGACAAGTCGGCGTATAGCAAAATACCAATCCGGATGCCCCCCAGAGACCTTATATCGATTATCCTTCCTATACCTACACCGTAAACGTGTTTACGAAAAGCCGGAAACAAACTTTTTTCGGCCGACCGTATACCAGTGGTTGTTTATAAATCTCACAATGGGTGATATTTTACTTTACTTTTAAGAATTGGGAGCTCTATTTACTCGGTTTACTGAACAGTTTGCACTTTTCAGGTAGATCATATTTCCTTAAGTGTCCAGGAAATAGACTTTTCTCATGGCGAACAAGGGAAGTCGTGGATGTATCGTATATGTATAAGGAACGATATTTTTCATTATACTTCTCTGAAAAGAAGAAACCTTTATAATTTGTGTTATCGTATATAAAATCCATTTTGTATGATAACATAATTGTAGGATTGGAGATATTTTTTTAATGTACGACCCGTTAAGAACTACAGTGCAGGAACTAACTCCAAAATAATAACTAATAGTAACCACAATTGTTAACTCTTACCCTAGATTTCAAAATTTGAAAAACACTAGTTCGGATATGAATGCATATATTACACGTTTTATACTCGCATACTAGCATTTATTAACTCTGCATCAACTTGACATAGCCGTGATGGAAAATGTATTTACAAAGTCCAATTCATTTAAATAAATTGATTGATAACCGGCTTTTGTCGCTTTTCCAAATTTCCGCCGCCAGCGCCACATCCTTTAATATTTACATTAAATCACATTGATTTACCCGGTAATTATTATTCAGAAAATAGTTCAGTCATTTAATTTTAGACGACAAAAGCAGAACGTGCATTGAAACGCATTCATCATACTATACGAGTACCTATACTTAAACAGAAATGAAATTTTAAGGGTCGCCAGTGTAATTCAACACAGTTGTCAGTTCGCTTCACTAGCTCATTTTAGGAATATTTTATCAACCGGCTTGTAGAGGACCTATAATACAATAAATTTGTGCTTATAAAGGCACCTCGCGGGAAAGTTTTAAGGTAGTTTTGATTTTCTCCATTCTTATGTTTCTTTGTAGTGCTGAATCCGATTCTGAGATTTGCTCACAAAATTTCGTGACGCAACATTGAAAAAAAATACAAAAAAGGCAATAGGGTGTAATTTTTGCAGTATTTTGCTTATAACTCACAAACCATCAACTTTTCGGAAAAAACACCTATAATCAAAATGAACCAATCCCATAAACCCATACATTTTTAACTCTAAAACTCTAACTTACTATTAAAAGCTCATTTAGTAAATTCATCCTAGTTTTAAAGTACTAAACACAATGTAAACTACCATCTCCAGTCCTAAAAAAAAAGGATTTCCAAAATTACATTGTATTGAAATTTTGGGCAAACATAATTTCGTCTTGTACGTCTTTCCTTTTTATTAATTTTCTTCCGGCCTTCCTAAATGATTTTATAATTAGTGTAATGGTTTAAAAACCCTCTTTTCGATCGCTAGCCCAACGGCAGAGGTATACGGTATGGCACCGGGACAAATACACCGGGTGAAATGGCACCACGGTCAGACATGTGCGGAAATCTGCAGTGGTTATGTTTCCTGTGTAAAGTCAAATTACAAATGGAATGCCGTGGTAATTTTCGATGGCTACCCCGACGAAGCATGCAAAAGCACCAAGGGAATAGAACGATTGAGAAGAGCGCAAAAGAAACATTCTGCGGCAATATCATTTACTGAATCGATGGTGTCCACTGTCTCGTAGGAGAGTTTTCTTGCAAATTCCACAAACAAGAACCGTTTGATATTTACGCTTATGAAGAAGATTAATAAAGCAAACATTGAGTCACAGCAAGCAGTGGAAGATGCTGATATCCTAATAATCACAACAGCACTTAAGTTGGCTCCTTCAAATGTACGTGACAGTGGTGGGGGAAGATCTCGACCTTTTGGTGATTTTGATTAGCCTTTGTAGTCTGATTTAAAAAATGTCTAATTCGTGAAACCAGGAAAAGGAAAAGTGTCTGAAACCATTTACGATCCTGCTATCAGACAAAACCATATCAGACCATATATTGTTCCTGCACGCGATGAGTGGTTATGACACCACTTCTGCATTATTTAATCTGGGGAAATTAAAATTTCTTAAAGTCCTATAAAAGAACAATGACTTGGTACTAGTTATTGAGGCTTCTACAGACCCTCAAGCACACCAGGACGAGATTGCCCAAGCGGGAAACATGTTTCTCATGCTTTATATGGGAAGGTACGAGAGACTAGTTTAAACGATTTGAGATACAGGCATTATATATCATCATCTTACAAAAGCAAACCCAACATTGTCGCACTACCTTCCACTGAGACTGCTGCACGAGAACATTCACTAAGAGTTTACTTCCAGGTGCAACAGTGATTATCTGGACAAACCATATTCAATGAACCACAAAAAGACCCAAACGAGGGGGGGTGGAAAAAAATAAAGAATGGTATTATGCCCGTCGCGTCGCAACCACGTCCAAACCAGCACCGGACTCATACTTCAGCGCATTTCTTGTAAATGCAATAAAGGCAATGAGTTGTGTGAAAATGTCGAGCCCCCGGACGACAGCATTCAGATAAACGAAGGAGAGGCCGAAGAAAGAGACCAAGAAGTGTCCGAAGAGGAACGCTCACACGATGTGGAAGGTACGTCTAATTGCAAAATCTTGCAGGGTTGCAGGGTTAATGTTTTTTCACTACTTCTCATATTTTCCAGCTCATCTCCGATGCTGTTTTTGAAATAACCCGATCCTCTGCCAGGACCTTCCTCCATCGAGGAGCCTCAGCCATCGAAGACCCTTAGCCAGGACCTTCTGAGAGAAAACGGCTCAAATAATATGATAATATAATATGAAAGTGATGAAATTAATATTGTTATTTGATAATAAATTAGAGTTTTGCAGATAAAAAGGGTTGCAGGGTTTTTTTGTGGAGATAGATAAAACACGCCACTTTTCAACCAACATTTAGCCCGAACGGTTCTATTGAACGAATGAAATTTAAAGGAAATTTTATATACTTTATTTTTGAGTAGAGGTGTTTTTTTCCGAAAAATTGATGGTTTTCGAGTTATAAATAACAGACTGTCAAAACTACGATGTATTTTTTTTGCATGTTTCAATGTTGCGTCACGAAATTTTGTGAGCAAACCTCAAATTCGGATTCAGCCCCCCACAAAACTTAAAGAATGGAGAAAATCAAAACTACCCCAAAACTTTCCTACCAAAAATCCTATTTTACTGAACTACTAGTTATAGGTAGGTAATTGCTCCAAATCTCGATGGCGTAATGAGGCGCATCGTCATGACGCGTATTATAAAAAATACTAGAGTGTATCCAGTTGTGTTGCACTAGTTGTTATGGTATATGGAACGTGTCTTAAGGTTCTTAACTTCTTATTATCATATATCCGAATTAAAAGCCCAGTTACATACTCATATATCTAAACGATGTAGGATATATCAATACAAACATTTAAATCCTTTCCAAATATCTCATTGCTTTCAGAACGCCTTCAGAACTCTGAGCAAGATTGTGCCTAAATGATTTTTTAAGCCTCTTTAAAACCTACGCCCACGCAATATCACGGTAGATTTTCCCTGACCCGAAATCCTCTCCCACTAGACCCAGCCATACGACGACAGTTCAATTTCATAACCGGAACGAAGCTTTGATTTCCGCTTCCTAGAAAGAAAATTGAGTTATGATTTCTTACGCGATTGTTCGAATGTTCACATCTAGTACCGCAAGAAAGGCAGTGTCGGACTGGCATAATTTCAAATTGAAATTATATATATATATATATATATATATATATATATATATATATATATATATATATATATATATATATATATATATATATATATATATATATATATATATATATATATATATATATATATATATATATATATATATATATATATATATATATATATATATATATATATATATATATATATATATATATATATATATATATATATATATATATATATATATATATATATATATATATATATATATATATATATATATATATATATATATATATATATATATATATATATATATATATATATATATATATATATATATATATATATATATATATATATATATATATATATATATATATATATATATATATATATATATATATATATATATATATATATATATATATATATATATATATATATATATATATATATATATTTGTAACATCGAAATATGAGACAAACAATTTTCAAAGGATACCCACAATTGCCGCAATGGGAGATGGGGGCACTATAAATTTGCTTACAGCAAGCTAAAATCGTCACTATAAGGCGCTTCCATTCAAGTTGTTATGTTTTGTCAGAATACTAATAACTAATCAATTTGTTATATTTTGACAGAATACTAATAACTAATCAATTTTAACATTCGATGGTATTAGGCAATTTAGGTATCCAATGAATGCCAATGATGCTGATGTGAGACGGCCGAGGAATGCGTGAAATGGATCCGTAATATTTGAATGGGAAACATTCTTATTCTGCGTCACATTCACCATCCAATTGTTTTATGATATGACGAAAGATATATAGTGTGATCAATATTTTGTTATACTACATGATAATGTCATAATATGATGGGCGATGTATATAAAATCATTTGTTTTTTCTTAAATTCTTGGAAATCGGTTATACTTGACAACGCTGTTTAAAATTCGGTAGCAGGTGTGAAGGGATCCATATAATGAGTGTTTTTTGCTCGGGTCTTTATATCTTACATTTTGATGTTACAAACTATATGTGTAGCTAGTTTGGTTTAAGTTTTCCTTTTGAAAATTATGAAATTTCATCCGCGATGGCTGTTTCAGGAAGACACGGCACTGTATATAAACAGGAGCTCCCATAGCGAATATCCGCCTGGTAAACAATTTTCTAGAGACGCGCTGAAAATCAGGAAAAGTCTTATGGGAAATTCAAGTGGAGCAAGTTCATGGATACGTTCGTGTAGCTACAAAAATTGTTGCAAATTAGATTTATAACGATACATAACTTAATTCGCGGCATTTATCTGTCTACTTTCGCTTTTATATCTGCGCTTTATGTTTCTTGTCACTGTGAGTCAAACGGAAATGTCGGTCATACTCCGAGTTTCATATGTTTAGACAGGGGAACTATGAAGGCAAAAATCTAATTGACGCAATTTAATTTACAAGTATGTTTTACGACAATACGAGAGAATAACTTTAGCTCAATAATTTTACTAACATATATAATGTAAAAGTGGGGCTATGATTTATGCAAAAGTATGTATATAGTTGCTTCTCTGCTTACGAGATTTCGTTGCTATTATTACGTGCAATCTGAATTATCTGTCCCAATATGACATCGTTCAGCATGAAAAAGACCTAATCGGCTTTGTCGAGGCACGAAATCATGGATAACCTTTGTTTTGGCTGGCATAATTTGTTGATGGCAAAGTAGACCACCTTTTTCTACTTATTAATTGTGGTCTAATATCCCCTTATACGCAAATAATTTCTCATTTGTTCGACCTCAGCGTTTTATTTCTTCTCAATAGCGTTTTCACGATTATTTAAAACAGATACAGGGTTACGACTGAGAAAATCTAATTAATTTAAGGGTGTACCTTTGCTGTAAACGATTTCATAATTGAAGATATGCTCAGCAACGATCAATACGTGGAACAATGAACAATCTCTCTTTTATTAGCGGTCGCTTTAACCATCGAGTTGCAATCTGTCACAATGACAAATTATTCCTAGCAAGTAAACGCGAAAATACTTCAAGGAGATAACAATGGCCAATGTCTCAAGTTCATAAGAATGACATGTGGCCTACGTTGGCGAAGTACACTTAGTGAAATATGCCACCACCCTATTTTGCCCGTCATATATTTTAAAGAGAATATTTCCATATCCAAGAGAATGGCATTAGTATGAAGTTCAGTAGGTTATTCCGGGTTAAATACCACTAAAAGAGGCCTAGATGTAAGATAATTTATGACAGTTTTTAGTAGACTCATGTTCCCCCGTCCAACGAACGAAATATATATTTTCGTGAGTTGCGTAATACAAGCAGTTCGTCTTTCAAAATTGGACACGTTTTCGAAAATAACCGACCTGTTATTTTCCCATCAGTTGTCGAATTTACGTTACGTTCAAGAGATAAGGAATACAAAACTGCTTCGATTTTACGTTTACCTGGTGTAATACCATCAGCGGCAATCTGAGTCGTGATACGCCTCAGAATTAACCCTAAATGAGAGAATCACGCATTTAAACATATGCCAATAATATCCTCCATGTGGTATCGAAGAAGCGTTTTGATCCTCAACGGGTAATTTACGTGAATTTAAACTGTGCGATTTTTATTACAATGTAACTTCTATTACGACATAGCTTTTCGAGATTGCTATTGCTTTACATGGAACAAGTATGATAGTGGAAAGAGTGGTTCTGAAATACTAACGTCGCTGTTTAAAACACTACTGAAATTTGATGACAGGCAAGTTTGTTCTGTTTGCGGAGGACACATTCGAAATACCATCCTGACATTTAAAACACACGGTAAATTAATATTTCTTTCTTTATCACTGATCATGGGCAAATTGGAGATGATTCGGCCCACGGCGCAATTTCATGTGTCATAAAAAAGCGGGCGTAATTATTCCATCTCAACTTCCACCGGAATTATTCCACATCAACTTCCACTGGTCTATGTGTTACAAAATACAAGAGTATATGGGCGTAGTGAGAGGCGACCTTCGGCTTCAGGAAGGGTAGAAACACTATCCAATAAATCGCATGGATAGTTAGCGATGTAAAGGTGCATTACAACATGAACAGGAGCACTGCCTTGGTGCTTCTTGATATCGAGGTAGGCATTCGATACCGTCTGGATATTGGGCTTTATTCACAAACTACAACAGTTTAAGTATTCGACGCACATCATTAAACGTATTCACTCGTACCTAAACGAAAGAACGCTACAAGTACGAGTGAGAAATAAACTTTTCACATCGAGGGACATAGATTCGGGTAAACATCGATAAGTCGGAGGCCATGGTGTTTACAAAGAAATTTCGAGACAATCGCATAATTATACATATCAAAATTGGGGGGGGATTTCACTTCAGACCAAACAACATGTAAAATGCTTGGGGGTTATTTTGGACAAAAGACTTACCTTCACGACATACATTAACGAAACCATACGAAAAGTCTATTCCTTGTCAAGATACCTTTTAGCAAGCCAATGGCAAGGAATAGCAGACTAAATAGGCATGACAAGAAATTAAAATACACATGCATACTGAGGCGGGCCCGTACGTACGCTGCGCCGGTGTGGTGCAGCGCATCGTCCACGGACAAAAGAAAACTAAATGTATTAGAAAACAAATACCTACGCCTCATCACGCGGACTCCAATAGATACATCTCCATTAGAGACCGACACAACCTTTGTCCCGACATAGTACCAATGGCGGACTACTTCAGAAACATATCGCAATAATTCTGAGAATTAAAACTGAATGGTAGTCCGCTATCAAACAACATCACACGCATTAAGGAGCACAACACACCTTTTATCATAAAACATAAATTAATGTATCAAAATCTACCCATATTTCCACTTTTTATACGATAATTTTAAACTTTTTAAACTCTTTTAAACTATTTTAAGTTGATCATTTTATTCCTTCTGTTTGTTTGTTTTTAGCCATTTTTGTTTCTAAATTCTACAAAATTCACTTATTTTATGGCATTACTAGAAATCTATAAATACAAAAACATTTTTAACTCTAAAACACTAAACGACATAATTAGTCATTCTATTTTCCCTTTTCTCCCTATTTTGTTACCTTTTCGGACCTGCATTTACGGAGGTTTCATTTGTCATTTTTACCCCCAGGTAAACTAAAACGTCTCGAAGAGAGACACCAAAACTATTTATGAAAATTCAACTTCCTATTCGCAACTTTTTTGAGGCCCATTCATTGGTCAATTAAAAGATCCAAAGACAGATAGTACGCACATCAGCGAAAGGAGCTGTCAATTACTTCGCTTGTTCATTTTAGTTTAACGTCCCGGGGCCACACCGGTGCCCAGCCTTTCAATTGCCACGTCGCTTGCTGCGCGTGGATGTTTGGCTGGTCCCGGGCATGATATTATACTTGGACGTACGTTCACATGTACTATTAATTTAAAAATAAAGTCACTGATTGATTGATTGATTGATCTGTGTGTTACATTAAAACAAAGTGGGGGATACATTGAAGTGCGTTCCGCGCGATTCGATGATGAAAGGCTTTTAAATGGACAGACATGGTAGAACTTAGGGTGACAAAAACATTATTATATAAATTATTTCTAAATTTAACCACGCAAGAAAATTTTCTTACGCTAAGTTTAAAATATCACTGTCGTCTTTGTATTTTTACTAGTCCAAAATTTAAATTGCGGGAATGTATGGGTAAGAACTTGGTGCAAGGAGAAAGATCTTTCTTCAGGAACAAAGAGGAAGTGTTTATTCAGTTTTTGGAAGTGAATATAGGGGAGGAAGTTCTAAATGTTGTTTGTATTTGTAAATGAGACGGTTAATCTTAATAGTTGTGTTAATCTACTTGCACGTGCGTGAGGGATAGGATTTGCTATACCAACCATATTTTTCATAATTACCAATGTAAAATTTCACATTTCAGTAATTAAAAGTAGTAATTAAAAAGGAAATATATTGAACGTCAAGGGGCTTAAAATGTACATTATATTTCAACATTTAAACATATTTAAGAATATTTTTATGCAGTAATTTTTTAAATTTGGCAAAACATTTTGGCAAATAATGCAATATTACTTACATAATGTTGTATTTACAGTATTTGCTGATTATGGATCGTGGTTCCTTGCGCGGGTTGTAAAAGATAACAGCCGGAACGAGGAGGCGCGGGTCCCGCTGTCGCCCCGCATGAATTAGGCGATTATTTAATTTTAATTTAAAATCCTTTGATGGAGGTTTCGCGCTAAATTGGCAATTACTTTGAACACTGGTTACATAGCAAGGTCGCACCCTCGATTCATCTTAATTGAGGCTTACATTTAAAACCCTTTACGGGTCATTTTACTAAAGAAAACGGATTAATTGAGCGGAAATTGGTTTTAATTATTAAGTATGTAATTGGTTTTCGCCGCAAATTTCGTCGAAACCGCTGTGCGAAATGGGGAACCGCAAAATGTAAAATAAATATAAACAGCCGGGCGCACTAAACCGACCTAAATTGTGCGATTCGCAATAGGGACTAAAATGAATAATAAATGCTGTCTGCAAGTACTTTCTTTTAGTATCTAAAATATTAATTATTATGGTTTTCCATATCAAACTGGTTAATTCGTTAAGACATTGCCAGGGTTGTGCAAAAAATTACGTCGCGCAAATGCAATTTAGCGTTAAGGTTACATCCGGTGACAATATCGGCGTTCAGTGCGTCCCGCGAGAGAAATGACCCGTTCCCCGAAAAGATAAATGAATTCCTACATCTGAACTCGGCCGGTGTTTCGGTAAAACGTCTCGGATAAGCGCTGACCCCGGACTCTGCCGCTGCAAATTGTTTTTGGCTGATAAATACACGCCGGAATTTATCTCCCTTAATGTGGAAATGTTTGGACGGTGGGAGGAATTAACGGGATCGATGGTCCGCGGTTAAATTGAATCCGAATTCGACGGAAGCCCGGGCTATATTTTTCAAGCGCCGCGGCGTAGAAGCCCGCGATAATTACAAGGTGCTTATTTGACTACCCGTTGCTGGTTTTTGGGGCGATTTGTTACGTTCGATGTCTGGCCTGTATTAGGGGTCCATTTAGAGGACTATCAATCCAACCACCACCTATTTTAGCCGTCTCAGGTATTTTAGCGCTTTCATACCTTATGATAAAATTTGTATGGAAATACGAGGCTCGTTTAAAAACGCTTGTATTACAGAACCAAAAAGGGGTTGTAAACACAATATCAATGTGATTTTTTAAATCTACGGACAATTTTGTTACTTTTCCACATACTTAATTATAATCGCCAAACCTTTCCAGTCAATTTTCATAGCGAACAATCAACTTATCATTGCCGAGTCGATCGTGCGATGGGTCCAATTTTTTTAAGTATATAGTCAGTCACGGCATCATCGATTTCCTCTATTGAATTGAAACGTCTCCAAAACGTCTCCGTACGTCTCCAAAAGTTTCCTTCAATTTAGGGAAAAGGTGAATGTCGCTCGGAGAGAGATCAGGTGAGTATGGTGGGTGTACAAAAACGTACCACTAAAATTTCTGCAACTTTTCCTGCGTGATGCGAGCTGAATGAGATCTTTCGTTGTCGTGAATGAAGAACTCTCACTCAGTAAAGCGGGCCTTTTGATTTTATTGCGACTCGCTGTCGGTCAATGAGGTCGCCGTAGTACGCCGCGCTACTGGTACTGCCCTGTTACAGGTAATCTATCAACAAAACGTCATGGCAAAAGACAGTCGTGAGAACTTTGCAGGCAGAGACCGTAGTCTTGCATTTTTTTGGTCTCATCGTACCCATAGCGCGCTCACTTTACGGATGATTATTCGCATTAAAGAACGACTACCCTCCCCCCTCTACTTGGTAATCGTAGGGTTAATTCGTCGAGTATATACCGCGGATCTTCATCAATCAGTTGTTTGACTAGCACAACGTTTTCGCCGGTGGTTGCATGCGCAGGTCGCCTTCATCGTGCAACTGGTCTTTGGTTTATGAATTGTGTATGCCATCGTGCCACCATTTGAAGGCTCATACACCGTTGACCGTATACACTACACAATTCTTGACGAATTTCCGTCGCCGTTTTATTTTTTCCAGTAAAAAAATTAATCATACTACGAAGCTCACATTTGGATGCAACTTTCAATGACAGTTTCATGGTAAAACGTTATAAATTATAAAGCAGTTAAACGTGAATCGATTTGACTTAAACTACACAAACGCACGTGTTCACAATCGATGCGAGACTAATCTCTAAAAGTTTCGTCGCTCGACCGTTTAACCGAGCGAAGCGCTACCATCATTAAACTTAGATTTTAAAATAAGGCCCTCGTATATAGTTAAGTAAATTACAATGTCCGAAAACTTCGACTTGGAGATGATTTTCTCATCACTTTGTTTGCTGATAAATATTAAGAAAAACTACTTTCTATTTCTGACAATCCCCGCACTCAACTTTTTCTTTTATCCGCCATTTTCCTGTTCGCTTTGTATTTTCCATGGCGTTATCGCGCGATGATAGGTAAACATAGGTAAAATACACGTGATATGTTTTCCACACCTACGCAAAGATAAATAATGCTCTAGTGTTAAAATAATTTAACAATATGAAAATCTGGGCGGAAAAAGGAAAATACTACTACATTTCCCGAGAAAGATCAATCAATTTAGAAAAAACGGCAACGCTTTTATCCTTGTGGATCTTGACAGATCTTATCATCCCAGGATGTGCTGTCCTTCAAAAAATGCGGGACATGATTTGCTCTTCTCCTTTATACTTGCTACATAGCTACTCTTCCTTGGCATGCCTGACCCACAAAGTTAGACGTCCTTTGTTGTGAAATAATCAAAGCACAGTAGTATACTAATGTTTTGGTCACAAAGGCGGGCTTTATGTGTGTATATAGAGGGATACTATGGCAGTTGTGCCTCTGTGTTAGCTACGTTTAATATAATCAGTTGCTATTAATGAACAAGTTTCGGTCAAGCGTGCTTAAGTAATGAGCGGAGGTAGATATAATAACGCCGCTCCTGAAATTCCTCGCTTTTGTTAGCCGTTGACAAAGTGGCTGTTGGGTATTAATTATTTACTCGGTCGCATGGGAGGCTGTTAAAACATTAGGTACCGGCACTTTTGCACATCGTGCAAAATGTGTGTTTTCATTTCTACCATAATATACCAAATAAAGGCGAGAAGATATCTAAAAGTTCTAATATGAGGTGGTATGTCGGTGGAACCGGAATATTTCAGCAATTGTGTTAAACACTTATTTGATTCGCCTCACCTAAATCTACAAGAAAATATGTGGGACTGGTTGATATACCAAGCTAGTCTGGTTTACTTTCATAGTTGCTTATGGGAGTAGGTGAAAAGTTAACAATCACTGGATGGACAAATTTATTATTACTATGGCGTCGGCGTAATATGGCGTCGCCATATATTTTACGCAACTAACGCTACCTTCGCAGACTACAATGAGGTATTGCTGAGCCTTAAAATGAAACTTCTGAAGGATTCTAACTGAATTGGTACACACTAGATGATACCATGCTGGTATAGATCCAACAATTTTATTAAGATTCAATTTGCGAAACTGTTCAAATGGAGCCATGATGATGAAGAACAGCTTTTATTACCATTTATATCTTCGATTGCCGCTTTTGCGTTTTTGCGATTAATAATTAAATATTATATGAAGCTCGAACTCTATCATCTTCATGTTTGGAAGACGACACAAGAGATATTTGATATGTAGTTGGTTGTTTTAAATTCTTCTCTTCCAGACCTTGTTAATAGAATAATTTTTTATCCTTTTGTTTTGTCAACATATATTTTATTCAAGGCTTAATTTTGGCAAGGCTTAATTAAAAACTTTTTGGCAAATTTAACACATGGGTAATGATTGGTTCGTTGGATAGTGCGTAAATCCATATTTCAAATACTCAATACAGTATTGACGAGATTTCTTCTTAGTAGACGTAGATTGAGACATTTTGAAAGACAAAATTTGCCAGGGTTACAATAAATTAACTTTTTAACAACAGATTAATAGATATAATACATCACGGTATTTACGGGCCTCCCATGTCTGTCCTAACGGCCCCATTTGCCTTTGGTCTACATGAGTGCTTGTGGACCAAAGGCAAATGGCCTTCAATGCCCACTGGGGGGTAGTCGGTAACTGGGCGGTAGTCGCTCCCGTTGGGAACCCCTGCTCTATATATTTCCATTCCGGAGCTATTATTTTTCTCTACGCGTAAATAACCAAATCTGAAAAAGAAAGTCAATTCCAGAAGAGGTTCCAGAGTTTAAACTGTGCCTCTACACTTGAGTGCAAAAAAATTGTCTCATCGAGATGTCCGAGTTTTGAGAGAATGTGTAATCCGATGTACTTCGATAACACCTCCAACTAAAACTCTAATGCACTGTTTGCAAGCTTGAAAACTGTGGTTTCAAATGAGATGATACCACCTTGATTGGCATCGGATCTGTTCTAACAAATTTCTGGGTCTATGAATATGTATAACACAGAAGAGAAGTCATCCGATCCATGCTTAATTGGTTGGAAAGTGAAATTATTAGTACCTAGGGGTGGCATTTTAATTATTTTTTCAATACATGGTGTTGCCGCCTCTACTCCTAATTACCCTTTCGAAGGACCAAGCATGGATCGCATGACTTTTCTTTTTTGTGTTATATATATACATGACTTTTCTTTTTTGTGTTATATGCAGGGTGTTTAAAACAGACGCGGCAATATTTGAAGGGGTGATGGCCCAGGCCATTTTATAAATAAAGTTCCTTAAAATATAGGTCCGCAAATGCTTCGTTGCCGATCTACAGGATGTTGACGTTTAATTAAATAAATAGTAAAAATTAGATTTCACTTTTCAACAGTTTTTGTAAAATACTTGTTTTTGCCCGTGTATCACACCCATGAATTTGTAAAACATATTTTTGTATGATAAATGGACATGCTTTAAAATGGTTTTTATTTTGTTACTCAAAAACGGTGCGTAGAACAATAAAATCTGAAGAAAGTTTTCCTCTTCATAATTGAACAAGTAATATTTATTTTTAGAGAAATTTTTTCAGCGGCGTAATATTTTTTTCTTTAAAAATGGCTAATGCGCGCAATGGGTGACGTGCCAATGCGCGCCACTGGTAAGACTAAAAAATCGTTTTGCATTGTACATTATGTGTCTTCCATAGCTATTGATACGCCTAACATTTCTTTATATGTTTTGGAGAAATATCATTTTTACTGCTTTTTTCATTAACCTTCCAACATCCTGTAGATCGGTAACCTATGTTTGTAGGAACTTTTTTCATCAAATGACCTGTGCAATCACTTCCTTAAATATTGCATCGTCTTTTTTAAACACCCTGTATAGTGTTAGGCCCACAACCATGTTAGAACCGGTCCGAATCTAATCAAGCTGGTAGCATTTCAAACCACAGTTTTCAAGCCCAAACTGTGCATTGGAGTTTTTGTTGAAAAATTTTTTTGCACTCACGTGTAGATGCATAGTTGAACCTCTGGAACCTCATCTGGAAGTGACTTTCTGTTGCAGATTTGGTTATTATTATTCCAACTAAAACTCAATAAACTGCTTGATAGCTTAAAAGCTGTGGTTTCAAGTGATACCACTTTAATTGGAATAGGACCTTTCCAATGAATGTATCATTTGAAACCACGGCTTTTAAGCTTTCAAGCAGTGTGTTGAGTTTTTGTTGGAATTCTGTCAGGGTAGATACACATTCCCTCAAAACTCGAGCATATTTCTCAGTCGAGTATCGAGTCATTTTTTTTGCACTTACGTGTAGTTAGATAATAACAATATGACGTCCTCCAATGCACCCATAAATTGGGAACATTTGGTTCATCCAGCACAACTTTGTTAACATGTAAAGTACAGATTATTATCGGTAACGTAATCAAAAAGTTATCGTTTAAACAGTGAAACAACAATGATGTTAGGTACAACTTCATGAAACTTCATGGTCGCTGAATATCATCTTGATGCTGAATACTTTGGTCACTCAATTTATTACCACCTATCTCCATGGCATCAGTATGTGGGTAATATAATAGTTTGTTGTATTTTTAGTAGTTACGTCAATAGAATCTCAATAAATGTGTGGATGCGCTCGATTTATATCGGCGAGTGACGATAACAATCGTCTGTAAAGGATTATTTCAAACTGCATGTTTGATATCAATTGCACCAGTACCTGCCCGTCGCATATGATTACCGAACCGTGTGCAAATTAATGTTTGACTGATAATTACTTGGTACAGAACAATATGTAATTAAGCTCCCTTAATGGAATGGTATCTCGTCTTGACGCTGTCTCAGCCAGCCCAGTATCTGAAACAGTTGCAATTATCCTAAGTAGTCGCACAGAATGCCTTTCCAGCCTCGCCATGGGACTACTGAATGCGGTGAAATAGAGGATTAGTAACTGAAATGGCAAACAGCGAATAACTGGGACGCTTTCAAATTCTTGGACTGTAGTTCGCAAATATGTGCAGACGCTCGTCAAATATCAAGCCTGAATTTCGACGGATATTTACTAAGCGACGGCTGTGCCATTACACAAATTAACATGCAATGTATCTAACTTTGAAACTTATTATTATTATACTTTCTTAATACCAGTAGCGTGCATACAATAGAAGCATGAATGCATTGCCTACCATAGAAAAGTTACCAATACCAATACACATGGTTTTTTCAAATTATCGATACAAAGCAAACTTTTAGAAACTTTTCTTCTGAGGATATTTTTTTTTAAAGAAAAATATACTATACTCTATCATACTATATTCTATTTTTATTATCCTCTTAAAACTTAATACAATTAATAATAATAATAATATAATTAATAAATTATACACCTTGCGCCGCTGCTGGCGCAAGAGGTAATTTTTTTCTTGTTCAGCGCACTATGTAAGCATCTAATACAGAAGATAGCTATCCTTTTATCCTGTTTTTTCATTCCTGTTAGTCAACGAGATACCTCATTTGCAGAGTCAATTTTAAGGTTTGCGATACAAGATTTTTCAGATGACCTACCACCCTTGAAAATGGTTTTTTCTTAAGCACTTTTACATGGTACACATCGATCTAAATCCATCATTTTTGTCATTAACTGCAATTAAAATAAATACAAAATCAATTTTGCTACGCCTCTGTTCATTTAATGAAAATTTTTATATCGGAAAAAAAATATGCCTCGTTTTCAGTATGTAATACCGTTTTCGGGTTTGTAAGATAATTTTTAGAAAATTCATTCAATTTAGAATCTTTTATGGGCATGGGTATTTTTTACACCGCCTCCTTCAAATAATCATACATCCTTTATTTTTGCAGACGGACGCTTCGACCCTGATACTTTTATGTAGAGGATAGATGGACGATGAGAAAAGGTTATGTGGGTCGGCTCAATATCTAAAACGGTTTAAAAGATATGGGTCGGGCAAGTGGAAAATTGTAAATTTTACTCTTTCAATGGTAACTCGAAAACGAACGTTTCGGCATCGAATCTGAGGTCGTCATTGGATCCGGCGCGGTCGTTCACATGTATGATAGTAAGTCGTAAATGTTTGTCGTCATAAGACCTTGCTGAGATAAAATCGATTTTTCATAGAATTTGCCGTAAATTTGGATATAAAAATCTGAAAAAAATTGGTGACCGGTAAAATTATGCGATAATTGATACGCCCCATGTTTCCAAACTCCTTGGTGGTTTGTTATAATAGCCTAGTCAAATTAAACAAAAATAGGGTGATCGGTGGAAAAAATTCCTAGAGAGTTGGCACTTATTTTAAACGCTTCCTTTACACTTAGTTAGACATATATCAAAAGTCCCCGAAGTTGGGGGGGTGTGAGCTCGAGAAAGGGGGGGGGGGGGCAAAAGTTAAAATTGTTCAGTCTTTTGCTTATATCGCGGAAATGGTCACTCCCATCGGTTTTTACTTTCTTATAAAAAATTAAACTGGCAAAATATTCTACAAAAGCAGATAATAATAATAACAAAATTCCCATAATAGGTCTCATAATAAATCCCATAATAGGTCTTACAACAAGGCAAGGTTATCATGAGGAAGATGATAGGGAAAAAGTTTGGGAAGATAAAACTGTCTCGAAAAGACAAAGTCTTATCATTGGCCTCCATGACCTGTACTATTAAAATTGACAATGTGGTGGTGGTAGTTGATCCTCTTCTTATATTCCAACGAGTAGCTATTTCCAAGAAGAACGACGAGGATCTACAAGACCTTCTGTGTTACGAACTGGTGCCTTTTCCATTATCTCTCTTTGATGAGAAGGGAATGCGAAAGACAAAAAAGTCTGCTTTATATGATATTTTCCCTGTTCACCCCGTTACTTTAGACCTCAAGTTTCACACTAATGTGATTGATGGTGGATTCCTATTACATCGAGTAAGGTGGGGTACAGGTTCAACCTTCTCAGTAATATTCAATCAATATGTAATTTATATAAAAAACATATGGGGAATGCTGCACAGTTGTTTTTGACGGCTACTTTGACACCGCCAACAGCACAAAACGTGCAGAACAGAAACGTCGCACCATCACCAACGCCGCATCAGTCGACATTGATTTCACTGAAGAAATGGCAGTGACGACTCAGCAACGACACTTTTTAGGCAATGAAAAAAAATAAGAACAGGTTTATCAGATTGCTGTCTCGGAAACTGATTTCAGAAGGGATTGAAGATAGACTGGCCGATTCTGATGCAGATGCAACTACCGCCTTGGAAAAAGCAGAATGTGGTTGTTCTACGATTGTCGTCGGCGAGGATGTGGATCTGCTAGTTCTGCTGGTCGCGTTAGCTCCAAGGGACCGAGATAAATTTTTTCAAACCTGGTAGGGGAAAGAAGGAAAGCAAAACTTATTCTTCCAAGGAATTGCAAGCACTTGATATATCCAAGAGCATTTTGTTCATTCACGCGTTTAGTGGCTGCGATACCACCTGCGCGATTTTCCGAAAAGGCAAGTCATCATTTGCTAAATTATTCATAAGGAACAGCGCCCTGCATTTACTCTCCAACGCATTTTACACAAAGACTTCAACACCTAAGGACGTTGCAAATGCCGGGGAGCAGATCTTTCTAGCAATGTACAACGCTAGAATAACAGATATGAACAAACAGCGCTACGTAGCATTCCTAAAATCCTCCGCAAGGGTGAAGCCAGACCTCTCCTCCCTACCTCCAACTAAGGGTTCTGCACTGCAACACTCATACAGAGTCTATTTGCAAGTTCAAGAATGGCTGGGCAACAAACTCAAACCTACTGATTGGGGTTGGATTAAAGGAGCAGATGGAGATTTTCATCTCTTGACAACCTTAGATCAACCTGCCCCAGCTGCAGTCCTTTCAACAATATTCTACAGTTGCACCAAAGGCTGTGGTGCACGTTGCGGATGCCACAAGGCAGGCATCAATTGCTCTTCAGTATGCTATAACTGTGAGGGCGCGTGCACGAACGGCCCTCCAGTTGAAGTCAGGCATATGAGGATACTGTAAGTTTTATTCAAATTATCTACATTAAATCATCTATCTATTAATATTGTAATTAACAAGATTGTAACCAGGTTTTCAATGTTTAGGATGAAGATGAAAATGCAACTTATGAGGATGACTTGGAATCAATACATTCAATTTAATGTGTTTTACTCAAATCATTTATATTAAATCAACTATCTATTGATATTGTACTAAACAAGACAGTATAGAATAGCTATAGAACCTCGTGACCTCCTCTCCAGTCTAATGTTGGACCCAATAAATTTAATTTACTGTTTTATTCAACTTCTATTTCGATTTATCATCTATTAAGTCAGTATTATCAATATTGTACAGCACAATACTCTAAATGAAAAAAACTATAGGAGTAATCGTTCCCGAGATATAAGCAAAAAACTGAACTATGGTACCTTTAAACCCCCCTCTTCCTCGAGCTCACCCCCCACCCTTGGGGACTTTTGATATACGTCTACCCAAGTGTAAAGGAAGAATAAAAAAAATTCAACTCTCTAGGATTTTTTTCCACCGATTTTTTTAATTTGACTGGCCTATAATTTAAAAAAAAATTAATAATGTTACATCCAGTTTACCCTAAAAAAAATTCATTTACTACGTATCTGTCCTTTTAATCGTATTTTCTATATCGGAAATGAAACACGCGGTCTGTGTTATAATAACGATATTACCCGGCAAAAGTATCAATAAGAGATAGAGGCCAAATAGAAATAGCATACATACGGGTGGTGAAACTTTTCGGTACCTACTGATTGATTATTTTAATATTACAGTGAGGGTGAAAAAAAAATATATATATATATATATATATATATATATATATATATATATATATATATATATATATATATATATATATATATATATATATTATATATATGAAGAAGCGTGATCAATCAACATAATGATCGCCTGCCTTACAGTTTTAACGAAAAACCCCTGATATTTTTCCTTTTTCTTATTATCTCGTCACGGTCTTCTATTAATAATAAATTCGGCGTCCGTCCTCACACGCTATCCCACTGCACACCCATAATCCCGGCCAGATAGAGCGATAGCATGTGTGCCCGGAATACCCAAAAATAATTAGTGTAACAGCATTTTCATTCAAACATAATGAGGAATTGTAAATAACTTATTAAATGCATGCTAATTATCCTCCCATCGAATGCACCTCTACACTGCCGCTGTCAGCTCAGCGTTATATTGTTTGTTGTTGGTGATATAATTGCCCAGTCGAAACTTATAACATTTATCATTTCCGCATCGGGGTATTATACATAATTCCTCTGAACAGATTTTAATTAAAATTAAATATATATAGCGGTTTGTGATGAAATATGCCAGAATATATATATATATATATATATATATATATATATATATATATATATATATATATATATATATATATATATATATATATATATATATATATATATATATATATATATATATATTATTTTTAAAATTAATAGTAAAAAACATTTTTAAAAACAAACTTATTTAAATGCTCTAAAGATAAGAAAAGAAACTTTAAATAAAATTAAACCCATCAATTTATTACATTACACAATATATTATATATGATATTGTTGCGATATTTGCCTATTTTATAAAAAACATATTTTTTTGTTACAATGGGGTATTTTCGCAGTTTTTTTAAACAATGGGAGCAGAAAGTAAATGGAAAAAGAAGATACCCATATTTGTTATTTTTTTGTTTGGTTCTAAAACAAGCTGTAAAAAAAATTAATCAAATCATATGACGTCACTAAGCGCAAATACAAATAGTGCGACAAATGTAGTGATTTTTAGGGTATTCCGTCTGTAAGTTGGCGGCAGCGACGCCCCACTGCTGCCTGTCGGCCATTGCTGTTGATATTAGTATTTATATATACATATATAACATGTATATCTAGTGATTTCTCTATTTCCGCTTAGTGACGTCATAGAAATTCAAGCTGCAATTAAACACTTCTTTCTGAATATTACACTTTATTTTTTTTGTCAAAAATTAAGGAAAAAAATGTACTTGTTGAATATGCAATTGCCCATTTTTGTTTCGATCGAGCGAAAATACCCCATTACTTACTCTTTACATCTTTAAAGTTAGCGGTTACGTCATAGATATAAACCATACGAATCAAATCAGTATTGCATTAGTCAAATATGTGTTGAAGCAACTCGTCCTGATGTACACAAACTTAATAATCATAATACATAACCTACAATTTGAATGTTAATATTATGAAGACAGGAGACTGAGCGTGGTTTAAGCAATGGGAGGTTTTCCGTCGAAAAAATGGCAGCTTAGTGTGGGTGCCCATAAGTGCACTGAAAGTGAAGAAAAAGTGAATTCAACTGAAAGATAACCAAATTCTGTCAGATTTGTAAAGGTGCAAAGCTATTGCGGAACGGAGTATGGCGCTAGTCAAGAGAAATCGATCAATTGATCGATATTATTCTTGCTAGAGTTACGATGTACGAAATCGTGCCTTCTCTTTCTTGTTCGTACAGCAGCTTACCACAACGTTAGTTGGATATATCAACAGTCACATATAATGGACTTCTTTTTGTTGTCTCCTTGTTTTATTATTTTTTAACGAAGAACACTCGAACAGTGTATGTTGCAGATTAAAATTAATTTAGTGACGTATACGTAACCGCCAACTTTAAAGACGCAAAGAGTATGTCAATATGAAGTTACATATTGTATTCTTGTTTATCTACATAGGTAAATCTCGCGACAAGCTTTTATATCATATAAATAGTGTAATGTAATACATTGATGAGTTTAATTTAATTTACAGATTATTTTCTACTCTTTAGAGCATTATTTAAATAAAAACTTTTTTTTAAAATGTTTTTTTAATAGTAATTTATTTTTTAGTTATTATTATTTTTTTAGTTATCGCTAGACATGTGTCTAGCTCTGCTCATTTCATTTAATATGTCATTATTGCATGGTCGTTAGCCTGTTAATTTAGTACACTCTAGTTCTTCAATAAGAAAACCTTCTAGATTTCACTCTACTTAACTCTACTTATTTCAGCTTGAAACTTACTTGTGCCCAACGAAACATAGTCTCAGAGTTTGATTTTGTAGCTTTCCTTCTCTTAGACATATTGACGCCCATCTCGCCAAATTACACAAGTCATAGTATTAAGCCAACTAAGACGTACTTTTGAAATTCAGTTGCAAGATTTGACCCGGACAATTCAACCCCAAGATCGTAATCGGGGACTCCAGAAATCCCGGGATAACAACATTTCAGACAAACTGGAACAACTAACTTTTTGATCGGCATTTTTTTTCGCCAGCGCTTGACCCTTATCGGTTCCTACAACATTTGGTCGAGAACCACCAAACTATCCCTAACCTTTGTCGAGTTGTAACTTATTAAAGTTGGTATAGCGATCATCAGGTTTTCCGCAATTTTGAATTTTTTCCGCTTAAACACTCATTAGATATCCATATCATGGGGGTGCAAAAAAATAGTCGACCATCTCTGTGGGTCCGCCATATTGGATTTAGAGTGACGTCATTTAATTTTCGTATTCTCCTCCGCAAACCCTTTTATTTGATACCCATACCATCTAAGTCCATAGGTCGCCATCTTTGGAAGTCCGCCATATTTGGGAGTCCGCCATATGGAATTTAGAGTGACGTCATTTAATTTTCGTATTATTCTCAGCAAACCCTCTCATTTGATACCCATATCATGGAAGTGCGTAAAAAAATCACTAGTCCTCCATCTTGGGCGGTCCGCCATATTGGATTTAAAATTACATCACTTAGCTAACCATGCATTGTCATCCACACTAAACGTTTACAGAATTGCAGCTCAATGGGTTTGGGGATAACTGCTTTAAAATTCAGTTGCAAGATTTGAGCCAATCATACATACATACATACATACATACATAGATACATACATAGCAAGTTAAATAAAAGCTTGTAAAAAGGGCAACTTGCGTGACGTGTGCGCATAATGATTATTCATTTCTTGTTATTTTTCATACTGATTATTCATTTCATATATGGGTAAATGAAGCAATTAGCCCTTTCTATGAAAAACTGTATGGTAGATATATTTGGACGTGTACCTAAAAAAAAATCACAATCCTCCAAAAATATGATATTGAAAATTATGAAGTAGAGCGTACATGTTCCGAGATTTGAAATATGTAATTATGATAAATATTAAATGTAACTGTCGTATTTACGAATGTATTGTGTTAGGAAACAACTTTTTCAACAACATACAATATTTTTCACTTTTTCGTAAACAACTCGGGAACGAGTGGGAATTCCACTGTTTTGTTGATGTCATATGGAAGAGCACATCTAGTAACAAACATGTCAACAGATAGCAGGCTTGGCAACTTACACTGTATTGGGTTATGCATTAAAAATGACGATGTTTACGATGTATACTCACTTCTGATTAAACCAATAATAAAATTTTAAATCGATATTCTTTTACAAGAACCTAATATGACTTGGCAATTACTAGCCAATCTCCTGGGTACCTGGTAAAATATCTAGGTATATGTACCTAATTATTTACAGGAGATTATACCTCCAAGTACACATAAACAACGCAATATAAAGAGTGCAAAATAGAACCCTTCAGATTTAGCCAATATTAAAACTAACCCAACCTCATAAGCTGTGGAGTGGGGCCAACCAACCAACCTCTCTACCAACCGCCCGCCCCACCAGAAACACCAACAACCAGAAAATCAGCAACCAAGTAAATGGAAAACTTTTTATTGAAACTTGGTCAGACATAGGTAATAGTCCGGGAGATAGATACAAATTTTCAGACGTGATTTTACCCAGTATGTCTTTTGGAGACTATTATCATATGCATATTCTGATTATATTAAATGATAAATATATTATACAGGGTGAGTCAGTTTTTTGTAGACAAACTTTAACAGGGGATAGAACGCACGTTTTTAAAAAGAAAAGTGCCTATAAATATATGGCCGATCTAGCTTCCTAAGGAAGATACAAGGTGTTAAAGTTTCATTTTTTTTTACATTAATGTGTAATATTTTCTGAACGGAATGATATATTCACTAAATATTTTACACATATCTTAACCTGCATAGGATCAACATGTTGTATTGTTCCTGTCGAAAATACTATAGTGGATGTTACTTTTTTCGGGTACTTCGGATATTCTGCATAATGGAACTTTTTTTTCGTACGCCACTGACATTATCTGATACAACGGCCCCTTAGTAACAATTTTGATCTCTTGTAATTTTGCTCTAACTACGACAGTTTTAGAGATATTGGCCGTTGTTTCTCTGACAGTGTAATGTCGTTATTATATTTTTTTTCTCGAATTTTCTTTATGACTTATAAACGAACGCTTAGATTTTTTCATGTTTGGGGGATAATGCCTATTAATTAAGGCGCATAAAACAAGAATGTTCAAAAACTTGCACAGTGGCGGGGTGGAAGGGGTGCTCCACCCCTTTCGTAAACAGAACATCTACGCCAAAGACTATTTTAAAAAAAACTGTTATTTTCATTATCTACATACAGTTTAACAAAAATAATGTCCCTTCTTCTGCTTCGAAATTCCTGTGCGGTTCCTAGTTATTTTGATTTTTAGTGTTTGATGTGGTACTAAATTAAGTAATTTATTTATTAGCAATAATAATTATCGGCTAAATATTTAATTCTTTCAACGAAACCTACCTAAATATGGTGTGTTAAGGATTCTAAAAAGCCGAAATCTCTTATTCTTTATCTTTTTCCAATGTAGTCAAAATAAATATTTGTTATATCAAGCCTTACTCAAATACAATACTTTTATATGTTGAAATCTGTTAAATTACAAATGTACTTACAATACAA
Source organism: Tetropium fuscum (assembly GCA_964058915.1). Lineage (NCBI taxonomy): Eukaryota > Metazoa > Arthropoda > Insecta > Coleoptera > Cerambycidae > Tetropium > Tetropium fuscum. Next base: position 329,240 of record CAXKVY010000645.1, read on the forward strand.
TAGATTATTGTGCAGTTGCCAAAAGTCTTAAAAATTTCCTTTAAGTTTTATTAAACTTGTGCATGTATCAATTTCTGTTTCAATTTTTGTTGTTGTTTGCTAAATAATTTCCATTTAAAACTAGCGTATTTGTAACTGTACGTAATAATTGCAACAAAATATTATACTCCTTGGAAAACAAGTAAGCATTATGTCATATTTTGAAATGACAGTTTGACGTATTACAAGTTTATCTACAAACAATTTTGCTTCATCTTGAATATTTTCACTGTTATTAATTATTATTTTTAAGATTAAAAAGTTATTTTATGTGATTTGCCAGATTTTAATTAGTGTAACATGCCATTTACATTTACAAATAGCGAACAAGCCGACATTCATTTTATTTATGGGTTCGCAAATGGGAATTCAAGATACGCAGCTAGGGAGTATCGAAGAAGATTTCAAAATAGACGACAACCTCATCATTCCGTTTTTGTGAGTATCCACCGTCGATTTGTTAACCAGGGTTTGAAAAATGTACCCGGGGGCCGACAGAACAACCGTGGACGAGATAGAGACCGTATATTGCGGGAATTTAATAGGAACCCAACGACAAGTACTCGACGTGCTGCTATTGCTCTTGGTATTTCCCAAAGTAAAATTTCCCGGGTATTAAAACGGGATCACAGACGCCCATTCATTTTCAACCTGTTCAAGGTTTATGTCCAGGTGACGCTGAACGAAGACTTACTTATTGTAGGTGGGTTCTTAACTCCATTCAAAATAATAGGGATTTCTTATCCAATATACTGTGGACTGATGAATCTTGTTTTACTCGTCGTGGTATAGTAAATTTTCACAATCTGCATGTATGGGCACATGAAAACCCACATGCCATTCGACCACGAAGTTTTCAACATGAATTTAGTACAAATGTCTGGATTGGAATTTACGGCAACCACGTGTTTGGACCTTATTTCTTGCCACAACGTGTAAATTCAGAAAATTTCCTACAATTTTTAGAAGAACACCATGGTAATATATGGGAAGTCATTCCTTTGAATTTAAGAAGACCCGGTAATGGTGCCCGGCCCATTATGGCAGAAATGTAAGAAATTGGCTAAACAATAACTATCCAGGGAGGTGGATAGGTCGTGGAGGTCCAGTGGCGTGGCCTCCCAGATCCCCCGATTTAACACCACTTGACTTTTTTGTGTGGGGATTCATTAAGGAAATAGTGTATACCACTCCGGTTAATACACTTGAGGAACTTCAAAATCGCATTAGAGATGCTTGCAATGAAATAAGGGTGCATCATTTAGTTAACTTAAGACGTTCTATGATACGTCGCAGTGAAATGTGTATTGAGAAGAACGGTTTACATTTTGAACAAAGTATCTAATTTTATGTATGTAGGTACTAGTGTTATTGTTATTAATTCTTGTAATTGTTATTTATAAATCATTATTGCTAACAATTGTTATTTATTCCACAATTATTATTGTTAATTAAATATTGCTATAAATTCAAAAATGTTTATATCTCCATAAACATTAACATCAATGCTCATCTAATGTTTTTTTTTGTAATTGTAATTACTTGGAAAGAGATAAAGAGATTTCGGCTTTTTAGAATCCTTAACAAACCATATTTAGGTAGGTTTCGTTGAAAGAATTAAATATTTAGCCGATAATTATTATTGCTAATAAATAAATTACTTAATTTAGTACCACATCAAACACTAGGATAACTAACACAAAATAACTAGGAAACGCACAGGAATTTCGAAACAGAAGAAGGGACATTATTTTTGTTAAACTGTATGTAGATAATGGAAATAAGTTTTTTTTAAATAGTCTTTGGCGTAGAAGTTCTGTTTACGAAAGGGGTGGAGCACCCCTTCCACCCCGCCACTGTGCAAGGTTTTGAACATTCTTACCGCTTGTTTTATGCGCCTTAATTAATAGGCATTATCCCCCAAACATGAAAAAATCTAAGCGTTCGTTTATAAGTCATAAAGAAAATTCGAGAAAAAAAATTATAATAACGACATTACACTGTCAGAGAAACAACGGCCAATATCTCGAAAACTGTCATAGTTAGAGCAAAATTACAAGAGATCAAAATTGTTACTAAGGGGCCGTTATTTTAGAACTATGTATCAGATAATGTCAGTGGCGTACGAAAAAAAAGTTCTATTATGCAGAATAGTCGAAGTACCCGAAAAAAGTAACATCCACTATAGTATTTTCGACAGGAACAATACAACATGTTAATCCTATGCAGGTTAAGATATGTGTAAAATATTTAGTGAATATATCATTCCGTTCAGAAAATATTACACATTAATGTAAAAAAAAATTAAATTTTAACACCCTGTATCTTCCTTAGGAAGCTAGATCGGCCATATCTTTATAGGCACTTTTCTTTTTAAAAACGTGCGTTCTATCCCCTGTTAAAGTTTGTCTACAAAAAACTGACTCACCCTGTATATTATACTAATATATTATCCTCATATATTATCATAGCACACATCTTAATGGTAGACTGTTTAGAAACTCACTTTTTTATTTTAACTGAAAGATTATGCGTTAAATCAAAAGAAAATGTTTTGTCCGAAAGAAAATAGGACACGATTGTCGAGTCCGACACCTGCAATAGTGATATGTTGCAGATATTTCGCAGTTTTTTCGGTGGAAACAGTTATGCATACACCGGAATCTTTCAGACTTTTCACAGATTTTTTGGGGAGCTGTAAGGCACGTGTACACCAATTTATAGCTCACTATAAATTTTTCCGTAGTGAAATACTAAATTTCCTATGAGCGAGTATTATTCCCGTTAATATGTGCATGTGGGCATGTGTGCGTATCTTGTAAGTAAAACAGTTCTTAAATCGGAGAAGTACGTCAATTTGCAACATTACTTATTTGACATCCTGCAAATATCAAAGGTCTGAATCTCAAAGACAGCGTTTCTCTAAATAGGAAACGTTCCCGATGAAGCCAGCCATACAGCATGCATACAAATACGAGAGCAGATTCGATACAGCACAGCATGGAATACGATACCGCAGACACGTCTCTAGTAAATAATGATAGGGACCAATTTCATATCCTGTTTCAGCGGCAAGCTATGGTTCTAGTTACCCATTGAGCCGTCGTGAATATGCCGCCTCTTGTTAATCTGGAGGAGCTTATAGGGCATAGTAGGGAACGAAAATCCGTTCTGGTAAATCGCGGAAATTTATTTATTTCTGAAAATGCCCGACATATTTCGTTTCTATGATCTATCTGTTTGTTTTACCTTATTCTGCTATTTATTACCACTCCAGCTTATGACAAATAATATTACTGCTTAAACCTAATAGTTGCGGATTCAATTTCTAATTTTAATGTATAATAAATTATATAAATCAATACTTCTTGTAGTTGGAAGGCAAAGGAGCTAGTAAACCAAGTCTAAGCAGACCCAAAACTTTCTAAATTGTTTGCAAGACTTGTAACACTGTTCAGTTGCTTTGTGGGGCTTTGTGGTCCGCACGTGCTCAGTAGAGGCAAAGATTTATTTATATACCATACCTATTGTCTTTGGTGGAGGCTTTAAGTCGAGCAATTGTTTGATTTTTCCGCGGTATCAGCGCCGACATTAATATTAATGGCCCGGCCATTAAGAATTCCCGTGCCCCTTCCGTCTGAAATCGCGCTCTGATGTTTATAAACAGCCCCCATCTCTCTTAAACGTCCTCCTTGGTATTCACGGCTGCGGCTTGTCAAAAATATAAAGGGGATTTTCACTCTATGCCTGCACATCCCGCTATGAAAAATAAATTGAGGTGTAATATGTAGGTGTGCGATCTATCATTCTTCTTATCTGTGGTGGATATACGATGAGGAGACGCCGCATGGGTATTAAGAAAAACCTATTTGATTTATACACAGGTGATCGGATAAACGCGATAATGAGTACCGGGCCCGGGGCCCGCGGCCCGCGCCTTCCTGAAATATGTATTTTTTTCGTAACGGCAACCGGCTCGATGTGAAAAGGGCTGAATTGAATATAAATGAAAAATATGCAAATGCCACACATATAATATGTTCGAAAATCGTAGAAGATAAAATATATTATACAGGGTGTTGTAGCGGGACCTGCATCTATCGATATAGGGGAAAGCGGATACCGAAAGTGTTCGGATACATGAACACTTAAAATTAAGCAAGCCATTAATCCGGCTACGCAAGTCCAAAAGAACATGTAGAAGGTTGTATTGCTAAAACCACCCATACCACCCATAGACATTCCATCCATAGCCTTATACAAAAGGAAGCAAAATAAGCGAAAATACTTTTAGGGAAGCGGGAGTATGGCCTGCGAATCGATATAGTAATATGTGACCATATATTTGCAGTGGTAAATCACTAAATACTACAGAAGAATTGGTCAATATATAGTTTCGCTAACTTTTTCGTTACTACTTTTAATAGCATTTCTTTTCAAAATAAAATCTCTAACATTCCTATTAATAACAGTCGCTATCTACACTTTAATCAATTTAGTGATAATGATGTTCTACAGACTTTGTTAAAATTAAAACCGAAATTTACTAGAGGTCCTCACGGTATCCTTGCCTTGATTTTTCGAGATATTGATATGACATTCGAGATATTGATATGACATGGGCGCACCATGTCATATCAATATTTTTTAGTCATGTCAATATTTTGTTTATCTCTGCATATGCGTTCTCTGCTGAATGGTTGGAAATGATCCAGAATTTGCCCGGTTTTCAAAAAGGGTGATAAAGAATGGTGAAAGGAAGAATAAATAGTATGGAAAATAATAGACCTATTACTATATATGATAAATAATTTCGCGACAGTTTCGGTTAAACCTACATATCCAAGGAAAAATTTCAGTCACTGTTAATATTTTTTTAATAATAGGTATATATTGTAAATATAAATTGAACTAATACTGATCCCTGGGGAACTCCGGAAGTTATAAGGCCAACATCTGGCAATCTACCAGCAATTTCTACTTTCTGGTAACGATTTTCTAAGTATGAAATTAAATAAATATTATAATTTGATGAAAACTAAAAATTAAGTTTCCAAAAATGAGGGTTTTTTTAGCTCTGTTACGTTCACATTTAGTAGTTAACAATTTGAGCATCCGAAATTTATTGTAGGTATATTTGACGAATAAAATTGATTTTAAACAGCGACTACGCGTTCCCTTTTGCATGTGTTTAGAAATTCAGGTCGACATATTACTTTCATTAGTCGATTACATCAATATTGCCACAGCGCATTTATTAGTTTCTTTGTCATAGATCTTTACCACAAATAAATAGTGCATGTCTGTGTCGCCTTATTGTTTTGTGAGGTGAACATTGGCAGTTCTGTGACGCTAGACTAGGTCGGCAGATCTATGGGTCTAATTTCCTGGGGCGTTGGCAAGAGGCCTTCCTTTCTCAGCCTAACGCGTGGATGGCATAGTAGGTTTTCATTGTGTTAAAAGTTTAAGTGATTTTCATGGTTAAATAACATATTATGTACGTTCCTATATAATGGGATAATACAAGGAAATAATTGTGCGTGTTGAGATTTTGGATAAATCTGCACATACCACATTAGTGGGATCAAATAACTTTTATAAAAACATTGATTGAGTTAAGCCATTTTGTTTTCTTGAAACCGCGTGTTCATATTTTATTTTGCCTACTTTGTGTTCTCTAGAGCCTGCGTTGCGTTGAACTCCCTAGAGTTAATTGAGGGACACAGCTAAGCTATCTTTTCGAAGCCGTTTTCTAGGTACTTAGGCTTCATTGTCTTTTTCCACCTTTTCTTTTACACCTGCTTTTACACCACCTCTTTTGGAACCACATTTGTTTTGAAACACCATTAGGACCACCTAGCTGAAATCTGTCGACCCCTATACCGACGTAGAGTCACACGAGAGATCCACATTCCTGGAAGACTCGTGGCATATTACAGATAAGCATAGTTTTAAGTATTGACTAACGTTTAACAAAGTATTCACCTGGTTACTCCCGCTGATTAAGCAACCTATTGAGGTAGGCATTGCCTCACTATTTTTGTATATATAGATTGCGGAAAGGTTATCGTGCACTTTGACGTTAAACCGTTTTCTGTATAAGCTGTTTATGTATTTGCTGTGTTTCGAGGTATAATACCATATTTTGGTAAACTTTTGAATTCTTTTTGTTATGTATCACCATTTTAAAATTTCCATTGTAAAGTAAACCTAGTAATAAGTATACCGTGTGTATTATTTTTCTTTTCTCCAAACATTACAGAAAGTGCCAGTGTATTCGAAACCCAGGATAATTTGGGGACTATCTGACTTAGTTGCGCATAGTCAGTGGCGTCCACGGTAATTAGTGACTTCGGTAATCACCGAACTCATTGATTTAATTTGAATTTTGTTTTTGTTTTTATTAAGAGCTGAGCTAGCTTAGGCAAACTTTTATTGCCGACTTTAAATCGCTATTGAATATACTCCTAAGGGGTAATAGCTTGTTTTCTCATTTTCAGAGAGATTTAATAAAAAATATCGTTCATTACACATCTATAACTGCTTTTTCTTTCCTTCCTTGATTCATTCTTGAATTTTCGTTTCTATCGGTGGTATTCATGTTGAATTAATTCCTTGAACCCTTCAGTGACGTCTTATGGTAACAGTTCCTTCTTCTGGCGGCAGCGGTAATTTAGTTCCGAGCGTGCTAAAGATTCGCTGGACGTCTCGGCTCCTATATAATATAATTTGCTTATTGCGAATTCTTCTAATTGATAGTTACATTCGTCCTATATCTTGGCACGTACATCGAGAATGATAAGAGATGGCAAATGAAGTCTATACACTGTAAATACCCATCATACTTAGTTTATCTCGTCAAATATTTGAATAAAACTCGAGCGGAATTAATTTATATCTGAAGCAGCAATTATTTTAACTAGGCGGCATTGTGAATTTCTCCCCGAATCAAGTGTTGATTGAAATACACTTTAACTCATGCTCAGGAGTATAGTATAAGGAGAATATATAGCGGGGGATATGAGCGCATTTGGTCGATAACAATAATATTAAATCTCATACGTAGTTAAGTTTTAGGAATTACCTTTTGCAGATTTGCTTCAACTTCAGCACATAACGTAAAAGGCGATTTCGTTGGACGTGACATTTATCTCTATAATATTAAAGCGACAAATAACATATTGTACGTCAGTTATTTTTCGTATAAGTGTGGATATTATGGAACTTTTACCATTAACAGTAATTTTGCCCATAAAAGCAAAACTGTTTAACATTTCAACTACTTGATTGCACCTGGGAAATACCTGGTGTGGCAGATGCGTGTATACTGAAAAGTGATTAGGCCAATTATTGCAAAACCGGGTAGTATTCCCACGGCTGCAGATCGAAGGTTTGGGAGACTGCGGATCTAATAAAAAGAAACTGCGGTTGCGAATGGAGGATTCGAAATGGGAAAAAAGAGATATAACGCGAAAAGCCGTCATAAAGCAGCGCCAGATTACGTGACAGGTAGCAACAGGGGAAGGCTTGTCATTGAAAAACTCGGAAATATGTTTTTATTTATTAAAATAACGCGCCGGTAAAGCCGGGAGAACTTGGCCGAACTTGGGAATAATATATCAACTTATTAGATTTAGATAGATGTACGTTCGGGAGGAAAGTTGTGCTGGAAAAAATGTAAAATATGAGACCAAATGCGCCTTTAAATTGTTTTGCAACATTTTAAAAACGGATTTGCGAGGAGTCGAAGTTTGCCCCGGTTCCAACGCAGATGCGCCCCCTTCCGCGGTCTTTATTTGCGATATGAAAACGTACGGTTCTGTTAAGAACGAGATTATGCTAATAATCAACGGAAATATCGCCGTTCTTGGCCATTTTTTAGTTGTAATAATTAATGTCTCACTTAAGACCCCGATACCATTAATTCTTCTTAACGGTTGCATAAATTAATATTGTTAATTAAGGTACTTCTGCGTAGCCTATATTACTTTTAGACATATTGCTTTTAGCGAGGGGTGTGCCACTTCCAAAATTAGGTGTACAAGAAGAATAAAATTATTTTTGGCTCATCAAAAGCTTTTATTTTATCAAGAAGAACTCTTACATATTCATGGTATTGTTTATGTGAGGTTGGTATGTGATGCACATATATATATATATATATATATATATATATATATATATATATATATATATATATATATATATATATATATATATATATATATATATATATATAAAGGGTCCGCCAATAAGCGCGCTCGATCTTTAAAATGAAATAAAGCAAGTTGTGTGAGAGGTATAAATGAAATTTATTTTTTGTTTGAAAGAATATTCGAAGGCATTATGTATGGAAAATAATATCGGTCAAATGTCCACCTCGGCTTCGCTGGGTGGCGCGCATACGAGAAGTCCAATTTTCAATGACTCTGGCGCACAAATCGGGCTGTATTTCATCGATGGCGTGTCGTATGTTGACTTTGAGGGCATCAGTGTTTTGTGGTTGGTTTGCGTAGACCTGTGATTTAAGAAAACCCCACAAGAAATAGTCTAGTGGGGTTAAATCGCACGATCTCGGTGGCCAGTTGATATCGCCTCCGCGCGAGATAACCATTCCTCCGAAGCGCTCGTGCAGAAGATCCATTGTGGCGCGCGCTGTGTGGCTCGTAGCGCCGTCCTGCTGAAACCACATATCCTCGACATCCATATTGTCGATTTCATGCCAGAAAAAGTTCGTTATCATGGATCTGTATCGTTCGCCGTTTACCGTGATGGACACACCATCGTCGTTCTCGAAGAAATACGGCCCGATGATGCCTCCGGCCCAAAATCCACACCAAACAGTTACCTTTGCTGGGTGCATTGCGACCTGGTGGACCTCCTGTGGATTGTTCTCGGCCCAATAACGGCAATTCTGCTTGTTGACATTCCCATTTAACCAAAAATGTGCCTCATCGCTGAAGATGATTTTGCGACCAAAATCGGGGTCGACTTCCAACTGCTCTAAAGCCCAATCAGCGAAAATACGGCGCTGTCTATGGTCGTTTATTTTGAGCTCTTGTGTCAGCTGGATCTTGTACGGATGCATGCCCAAATCCAGATGCAAGATTCGGCGAAGTGATGTTTCCGAAAGGCGGAGTTCCTGTGCGCGACGTGAAATTGACTGTCGCGGATTTTCACGCACACTATCGCGCACAGCGGCGACATTCTGGGCAGATCGGACGTTTCGACGACGCGTCGGTGTTGGCTGATTGTTCACCGAACCGGTTGCCTCGAATTTGTTAATCAAACGACGGATAGTCGACTCAGCAGGACGATCAATTGCACCGTAAAATTGGCGGAGCGCGCGGAACGTTGCTCGAACCGATGAATGATTTTCGTAATAAGTTTTAACGATTTGCACATGTTGCTCGCGGCTGAATTGGTGATTTGTGAAGATACACTGAATAATAACAACTACGTTTGCCAACTCTACCACAAACAACATGGCCGCCATGAGCTGTCAAAGATCGAGCGTCCCTATTGGCGGACCCTTTATATGCGCTAAATTCGTATATATTAGTTTAATGTAAATAATGTTTGTTGGTTGTTAATACACTTAGCTACCTTAATTTTTATATTTTTTTGCCGTGTAATAACTGAGTATAATATTACGGTCAGTCAATGTATTACGTCTACTGCGCTGCCGTAGAAAATTAAAAGCAGTGTCGCCTTGCCGTAGAGCCGGCCAAATTAATTTTAATTAAAAATAACTGAAAAACTAAAATTAGTCGCTAATTTTATTAAATATAGGTATTATTAGTCTAGTTCGTCACATTTTTATTTATTTTTATCCTATTTACCTTTACCTAGATGATATAGTCGATAGGGCATTTTATTCTCTTTGAATTAGGACTTGACATTTTTCCTAAAAAGTAATAGTTTCCAAGAAAATTGTGAAAAAATAAAAAATGCACCTTTGGTGGTGGTTCGGAGGTTTTTTCTAATTTTGTTCCAATAAAGGCCGAACTTTAACACGCATGGTAACACCCACAATTTTTATATGGGAATTAATACTTACTATTAGAAGAATGCTCGGTGCACTTTTGTTGCCCAGGATACCTATTCCCTGTCTCATCTTAAATTGATCAATATTTGCGACTCCTTTAGTGTCTGGAACCTTATCATCCAATGACAAATCGTTGTCATTACCTTCAGACTGATAAGATTTTACGTCGTCCGTTCCGTCATTCATAGTAATTATAAGTGCGGCATTCAAGCATTAGTAGCCGTGGCACTGGCCACAAGCTGTTGAACAATTTAGTGCTACTTTCCTACATCTATATTCTCCTGCACAACCTTTCGTATAGTTGCGAAAAATGAAGTTAACAATATGTCTGGTGCTGGTGGTAACTGCTTTGGTAGGTACTATCAGCAAAATATCATTCTTCCTAATCCAGCCCCACTGCACAGGATCAATATCTGTATGCACGCTGAAAATTGTGCAAGTCAATATCTACACACTATATTTCATAAAAAACACAATGCGATTCGAAAGGAAAAGAACCATGCATTGCTCGCAGAGAAATAACGGACAAGACAATCAGAATCTGCACAGATAATAGACAATCACTACTGGCCCTGAAAAACTATAAAATAACCTAATCATCTTCCTATGTTGGATCAAAGAACACTCACAATGCAACGGTAATAAAGAAGTTGACAAACTGGCCAAGAAGAGCGAAGAGAGACTGGCCTGAGAATCCTTGAGCCTGGTACTTCAAGTACACTACCAATTGCAGCGAAACTGGAAATAATAAAGGAAAACACCCATAAGAAATTTAAGACGTTGTGGGATGAAACAATTAACTGTCAATTGGCCAGAAATCTCCTGAGATATCCCAGCGAAGAGACGGCGAGGAATTATCTGGCACTGTCTAGGGGAAAACTACGTTTGGTAACAGGAATCCTAACCGGACACTGTCTGGTAAGGAAGCACCTCTATAACATGAGACAAAGTGACACACCCATCTGCAGAGGATGTGAACAAGGAGATGAAGGTCATCGGTCATCGGAGCTGAAGGTCATCGTCGAAGATCGGGTCGATGAGCGTCATCGACCAGAGAATCCATATCGGGGGAACGTTGGCCTTCTATGGCCAATTTGAGGGAAATACCCCTATGCAACATCATCACCTTTTTTATAACACTAGGCTGGTCGATGGCCTAGGGAGACATTTCCCTCGCGGGGAAGCACAAGGGGCCCAATGGGGCCTAAGTGCAGCAGATCTCTGATCTTCACTCCGAACAAATTACAGATGTAGATACAGAACCAGGCATATAAAAGTATTTTTCACTTATTCCGCGTCGTATCTCCAAAACGGAATTACAAGAGAATGAGAAAATCATGAATTTAATGTACCTATTTCATGTCATTTCTTTAATGCAGTTAATTACCTACTCAACTAATGAGTAATTATTTATGATAGGTATGATAGAGGCAAATTGCATTATAAAATACAAAAGTAAGAAGATGCATTGCAAATTAATTATAAAAATGTTTGGAAATGATTCTTCTAAAATAAATTGACACTTCAAAATGTGCCATAAGAATGAAAGAGTTTTGTTCGGGGTAAAAACCATTATGGAATTATGTTGAGTTGCTAAAAGGAATGAAAAATCATGTATTTAATGGTGTAAACAATCATTTAACCTCAAATGTTGGATCCGCATTAATCGAATAAAATCCATCATACTCGTCGCACCTGCATCAAATCAATTAACTAATGAACAATCACATTAGCCCAGTCGGCTTAGTAAAAAAGGCTTTAACTTGCAAAAATTCCCAATAGCAATTTTATTTCTCTAGCCTTTAGGGGGTCACTAGTCGTCTAAATTCAAAATGCTGACCAAATTCCTCCAATGCGTTAGCCGCTATCTTGATTGTTGTTAATTCTCTACATTTAATTCTCTACAACTTTTGCCCATACAATTTTTATCATGCGATCGATATTTTTCGAACTAAGCGAGAAAAAAATGGTAAAGTATAATTATCGATTATCCCGTTTATTACACTCGGAGTAGTTTCCACAAACACCAAAACACTTTCACTTCGCTCGACGCGCGTTTCGCCAACCAAGTTGGCATCATCCGGAGACGATTAAAAACTGATTAAAAACGATTAAAAACTTAGTTTCCATTTTCAATTTAGACTTCCAGTGATCCCCCTAAAGGTTCTAGCAATAAAATTGCTGGCGCAATTCAAATTTCAAATAAGGCGGGTAAATGAATGTTGTAATGTAAAATGAAAAGACAATTTTAAATTTTAAATGTAGATGTACGTCAGTGAGAGATTTGACAGAAATGTTACAAGAATCTAGCGATTTCTCTAATATAATAAGTTGCCAAATAACTGCATAAAACATGGTCACGTGGTTTACAAACATTAAGGAAGACCCATTATATCATAACAAGAAGTGAAGAATCCCATAAATATAGCAAACTATGGAATTGTGAATTTTTGGAGGATACAGCCAAAGTTTATATAATTGAAATGAACTTTACTTATTAAACCCTATTCTTATATTAGGTGAAAGTTTTATTTCAAATAGAACAATAAAAAATAATAAAATGATTTTAACTTTTACGAATTGACTTATTTAAAATAAGTACTAAACCATACATAATATCAAACAACTACTTACTTTTATAGCTATAGGCATTTAGCCATATGGAAACCATATAGCCATTGAAGTAATTTTTGGTATCATATTTAAGGTGACCATATTTATTTTAAGAAAAAAAGGAAATTTACAATTCACGTAATTTGAAACCTCCACAAATACCACCACAACTAAATTTTGAAAAACCACAAATAAATTTTGCATATTTTTTTAATTACGGCTTCATCCAAACTAACGAGTACATTTAAATATCTCAAGCTATCGGTCTTGTGTACTGGTCTTTTCTAAATTCCACTTGGCAATTTTATTTTCCGTAATATTTTGTACTGAACTCACTTCATCAAACAGTTCGTCTTCATTCAATACTGGACCTATGTATTCTTTAAATATGCTGCACATGATCACAAAACATCATTCCATCATATCGATCAGATAATCTCATATCAATCGTGTATCATAATATCACCGGATTGCGTCAGCACTTAACAATGCTAAAACTCTTACATTATTGATTTAGTCAGAAGGTGATTGGTTGGTTTCAGTATTGTCTCCATCGCTACCATCATTTATATCGCTCAGTATAATATCACTTGCGGATTAGTATACTTACAAAAGGTACTGGAAATATATTAAAAATAATACATAGGTATTATAAATATCATTTATTAACATATTCTTAAAATGTGGTAAAGTTTAGGTTTTTAATCTAACAGAGCTTTCCAGCGGTGTTATGTGACTGCAATATCCGTTAAATGTGACGATTTGGGCTTCCATATTCACCGGAATGTAAATATAAAATGCTTCGCGAGCTCTTCACATGTCGAACGCAATATCGTACATTTGCTTACCCTACAGGCGCATGGATACTCATCATATCTTGCTGTCGTATGTACACGTTCAATAGATGCAAGACGAAAGAGGTTACATGGCATTTAATAAGATGTGAGTAAATAAATATTAGACATGATAATTTTAGGTGTATGGTGATTGTATCAAACATGGTATTAGCCATAGGGATCCCGGGTGCACAGCTGAATATTTATCATACTATAAAACGGGGTATAAAAGATTGCAATCAACTTTGCATATCCGTTCTGACTTCTGGTAACGGGCAAGTAAATACAGGAATTTATTTTCCAGTCATGCCGGGCAAATGGAGTTACAGCTTTAAAATGTGCGTTGACTATTGAGTGCCTTTCAGGTCTTCTTACTTCAACCAAAATAAAAATTTCACGTTAATGATACAATGGTTCGATCCTAGTTGAGTACCTAAACTCACTATTCGTAATTAGAGCGAGCCAATGACCGAATGCAGCGCAGTAGACAACGGCTTAGTGGGTTTGTGAACGCGGAGCAATCTTATTAAATCGGCTTTCAGACGGTAATCTCTTCTTCTATAAGCGTTCTTTCAGGCCAGTTATGGCGTGTGGATGCACATCTTCCCGATTATTATCTTCCAAAGTGACGGCGTTGTGAAGTACCGACAGAAATCCTCACGTTTTAATATCAACTATGTCTTGTTCTAATATAGATACTGTACAACATGTAGATCAAAAAAGTGTGTTGAAGGCGTTGTTAAAAAGTATACCGGTTGCCATCAAACGGTTCATAAAACATGAGTTTATTTGTGACTGTGAAACTAACAACTGAAGTCACGGAGATACCTGATTGTTCAAAAGCTGATTGAATTGATTGAATTGTTCAAAAGCTGACATTTTTTAAAAATATATTTTTTTAGGAAAGATTTTTTTTAAAGAAAGGAAAAGTTTTTTTTTAAATAAGATATACATATTCAACATATACCTATATGTATATATGTATGTATGTATATATGTATGTATGTATGTATGTAGGTAAGAATGTAGTGGTTACCCTCCACTACAGCACTTAGGCCTCATTAGGTCCCTTATACTTTCCTCCTTTTTTACTTAGTCTTATTTTCTTCAAACCATCCTATTTATTACGGGTGACTTGGTGACAAAGTCTCTTACAATTTATGTATGATAGCATGGTGAGAGTTTCGAGATTCAAGAGAGTTATCGAGATTCATTATTCTGTCCTCATTACCATTTATCGGGGATCACACGCCCGCAGCAGACGTTGAGTGTTCCCAGGTCTCAGGTGAACTGCCACAACCCGTCCACAAGCCTGCCTGGTCACCCATCCAAGAGCCAGCCGGTCTCCGCCTTGCTTCATTCGGAAGATCGGAAAATTTTACCGACCAAGTCTCGCGGCTAGGCGGTCCCGCTTGGTATAGGTATATATGTCTTCAAAACTGTATTCCGCATAAAGAGGTTTCTGATTGTTGTCAAGAAATATTGAACAGTTTTTTCTGAATGTAAGTAAGGCATTTTTTCTTCATTCATAACAACATCCAGAGATATATGTGTTATGTAGAGGGTCACTGTATAGAAGTGATTTTATAATAAATATTATGACATACTAAATGAAGTTGATATCTCTCATTAAGTGATTATTGCACCAACTTGGAAACATGTTTCACAAACCTTAATTGGACACCCATATAAATACCCAAGGGTTTACAATTTTATTATTAGCAGGTTTCTAAACTAGATTATTTAACGATATTTTAAAATCAGGATCTTATAAAATTAGGTCCCTATTTTCACCAAATATCAAAGTTTTGGATTCAGTTAAAACCAGTCCATCAGCTTTAGATAATTAAAATATGTATTGATGATAAATTTTAATTAAAATTTATGTCAGCTATATTGATAACTTGTGGGGGCGATATACGGTATACAGCGTCGCAATATAGGTATCAGTATCTAATAAAGACACCATATTATTATTATTATTAATAAATATCAGCATATTTAGGCACTTTCATTTTAATATATTGTCATTTTAAATATCTGATATCATTAGAATACTTTTCTTTGCATCATTTTAGTATTTACGCCATAATTTGGAGCCTTCCGTATTCAGTAGTATAGGTTGGGAAAGCAATATCCAGCGAATATTGTTACATAATAAAACCAATTTCGGGAAAAAAGCCAGCATGGAAGGAATATTGGTAACAAATATCGCAAGACACGGCTCGTATTTACGTCTATTTCCCTAGGTAGTGTCGCGATGCTCCTTTATCCGGTTACGATAATACCAGGTCTCTGTTGACTCTATCCGAATTTCATATGCAAAATTTTATGTAAACTCAATATATGTAACGATGCAGGGGGCTGTTAGGGCCTAGCCTATACGAACTGCGAAAATTTATACTTTTAGGGAGAATATTTTTATGCTAACTATGGGAGTTTTACACGTTTTTCTTGTTTCAGGTATGATCTTAAGATGAGACTTTAAAAGGGTGGCGGCTGCCGTCCGTATTTATACGTAAGTAAATGTAAACACGTTACTTTATGTCAACTGAGACGTTACGAAATAGAAAATATGCATAAACATGTATAGGTAGTTTTACAAAATCGACCATCCATTAAGTTGCAAATAATATCTACTAGTATTTTTGTGTACGTTCTCGATTTAATTAAGTTTATCTCCGGTGTTACGTATAAGCGTAATGTATATAGGCTGTATGTCAGTGGAGTATCTAATCTAGTTCTGTTACGCAACAGCAAATCGAGTCAGCGATGCACAACGAATACCAAACGCCGGTATGTGAACACAAACTTTCCTGAGCCGTCTCAACATATTTAGTCCCCAGAAACATAATTTTATTTACTTACACTACTGCTCTGGCTAATTCCTACTGGAACTTCTGCATTAAGCCCTTAATATTCGCTTATTTCGATATTTATTAGCAAACTTCGGCTGGTCCGAACCGCGAATTCAGCACTAGTTCACGGCTATATTAATTTTCCATTTCGATAAGCCAGCGCGGAGTTTGTGTTGTTTGGAATTGTTTTTCTATTCGAACACTCAGCCAGATCAAACATTATCGATACCCACAGGGAAAGTTTCCCTTTGTATTGCTAACATTTGGCTGTTTCCTCGAAAAATTCTGCTTTAGTGTTTATACAAAAAACGTTGAAAAACGGCCTCCGGATCCCGGCCAATGGTGCAAGCCGTTAACAAAATAAATACAGCAAACGGACGAAATAAGGCTCAAATTAAAGCAAAACAAGTATTACGTTCACCCAGCGCGGATTTCGGAGGCTTTGTAGGCTCAATCATTACTAACGCTAACGGCATATTTTATTGCCGTCATTCAACGGATATTAATCATACGATAATTAATAAATTATAAATAATTATTAAGAGCATTTTATTGTATACGCCAACCTTACTGAAATTAGTAAATTCAGTAAATTTTTATGTATTTTGAGCTCTATACTTGTCGTATTGAGCCTTAAGCAAGTAGCTTTAGAATAAAAGTTTACCGGATTTTAGGTTCAGTTCTAGTTGGGAGTTCGAGTGTGCAGATGTATTTGTGCTGTAGCAGGCGCTTTGACCATAAACTACCTGAAGCCAAGAACTACGAAGTGGATGCACCACATAAACCGTCTTTTACAAGACGTTAGATATAAAATCGTTGAACTGCTTACCAAGGCTTTCAAATTTTAACTTTCTGCTAAGACACATTCATAATTTCTTAGTTTTCATAGGTTTACCAGCTAGCCCTAACAACTGCCGAGGAGAAGACAGCTATCATAAACAGGGACGAGTTCCCGTCTAGTCCAGATATGGTATCTCCGGAGAGCCCTGCTCAGTCCGAACAAGATGCCCTAGTAGCAGCCCTTCAAGATAAAAACGCCCAGCTGCGGAGGCTGCTCAAGACCCAAGCAGAGCAGCTCAAGGCCCAGGCGATTCAGCTCCAAGAGCTAACACATGTAATCGCCAGGCTCAGTAGGACCCTGACCAGAGAGGCGACATCAGGAGAGTCATGCCAAGACGTGGACATGGAGTCCCAGGGCCAGCCTTCAAACCAGAGCCAACCCCCCAAGCCCGTTCCAACCCCCAAGCCAAGTCCAAGAAAAAGTACCGGCCGATGATCGACACTCCGGATGAAGAAGAGACCCCAGCGAAGAGGCAGGCAGCCCAAGAGGCCCCCACAGGATCCGCCAAGACCAGAGAGGCTCAAGCAACGGAGCCCGAGGAAACCGCGGAACAAGATAACGGAGCACCTAAGAAGGACAAGGTGCCTTCATCATCCTCAGGAACAAGGACCTGTGGACAGCGATGAGCGGCAAGCTGAGCATAGCCAGGGTGAAGAAGGCATCCGCATAGAGCCCACGGCCCCAGAAGACTACTGCAAGATGGAAAGTGGAATTCCACACTTTCGCCCTCCCCGAAGAGAAGCTGCTACGAGTAGTTATTCGAGGGCTGCCATTTCCGTCATTTAATCATCTACATTAAATGATGTGAGGCTTCAAATAATTTAAGCATATCAGTTTCAAGTTGTGAAATAACTATTACTACTTTAGCATGCTAAAAGAATTTTAATTTTTTTAAAAAAAGTGTATAGAGTATATTGACAAGCTTTTATATCATATATAAATTGTGTAATGTAATAAATTGATGGGTTTATTTTAATTTAAAGTTTATTTTCTTCTTTTTAGAGCATTAAATAGAAGCTTGTTTTTAGTTTTAGCTTGTTTGTTAAAATGTTTTTTTACTATTAATTTATTTAAATTCATGTAGCAATCAGCGCAATCGCATCGCTAAATATTGAAAATTGACAAAATTACGGTCCTTAGTTATGGGTTTTTGGTTAATAAAAATTTAATTGGTGAACATTTGATTGTGATTGTGAACATTTTTGAAATTTGG
The DNA here is from genome assembly GCA_964058915.1 of Tetropium fuscum. Taxonomy (NCBI): domain Eukaryota; kingdom Metazoa; phylum Arthropoda; class Insecta; order Coleoptera; family Cerambycidae; genus Tetropium; species Tetropium fuscum. Next base: position 347,688 of record CAXKVY010000645.1, read on the forward strand.
TATGCTTTAAAATATGTTATTACCTACCGATTGCAATAATTTTCATCCATCATAATCGGCACGCTGTGACAGGCTGGGGAGCGTTTCGACTATGTAATACTCAACTACTCAATTACTCAATACTCAAATACTCAATTTCAACGAATTTAGGAATTTTTTTCCGATATTTTATCGTATTTTTATTTTGTCGCATTTTTTAACTCTGTTCTCGACTTTGGCAGTAAATATCGCCGCGAAAAAAATTTCTTAATGCTTAATTCTTACATAAAATTATCCGCTGAACAACTTTTGTTCGAAACTTTTTTTTGTAAAATCATTAATTTTTCCATTATTGAGAAAAGAGAGAAAAGTGAAAAAACTACCGTTTTCTAAATTATTTTGCAATAAAAATACCATGACACGTATCTCACTATATACGTTACCTCATGTAACTTTTTTAATGGCTCACTATATACGTTAAGAGCTTTCATTCAGGCCCTATTTCATCGGGGTCCGTCCAAACTCCAAATGAAAACCTCTGACACCCCTACTATAAATATACTGTTATTTTTTCTTATTCGGTAACTTTTTCTTCTTTAGTTGCATTAGTGCCATCTCTATTTCTTTTTTTTTGCGTTCGTCTATTTATGTACTTTCCTCATCTTTCTTCATCTCCTTCAGCCTCTCTTTTTTCCCTCTTCTCTCGATATATCCTGGACGTGTTTCATCTACTTTTCTTGCATTCTTTCTTGTCCCTTAGTCAAATACACTGCTGGCCAATAGGTTGGAATAATTCAAATTTTTAGGGTAAGTTTCGATACATATATCTTCTGAACGATATGGAATATCAAAATACGGATTTCAGGACGATTTTGGAAATTTCATCGACAAAAACTGGTCTGAATATCAATTTTCCATTATGCTCAAAAAAGGAATATACGGGGGTGTAAACTAAACCCCTAAAGAAATCAAAATTTCATTCTTACCGAGAATTTAGGAAAACCAAAATCGAGTTAAATTTTTTATACCGGGGTAATCTATGGACCAATTCGAAAAAACAAATTTGGCCGATTTTTGATATCTCGCTTATTTTTGAATATACGGCGTTTTTATTGAAATTAGGACAATTTTTTGGAAATGTATCTCTTACTTTTTAAAAACAAAGTAAGTAATGGATTTTTTTCTTATTTTCAAGTAAGCTTACATGCCTCTAGCTGCCTCAGTAGCTAGAATTGACATTTCTTATACAGGGTGCCTGCGAAAACATTTAATAAGCATGTGTCACGAAAAATCTGTATATTTAAATAAACTGTGTGCAGAACCCTGTATGATTAAAATGAACGATAATTTTAAAATTTTAAAACTGTGAAGGGAAACCTTAGAAAAATATCTCGAAACGGTTTTTTATTTTTCTTGATCGGATGAGTATTATCATAATCACCAGCTAATCGTTACTACCGCAAGTTTTTTAAATGTTTTATATAGGGATTTACCGTGTAATTACAACGAAACTGTAAATTATGATAATACTCATCCGATCAAGAAAAATAAAAAACCGTTTCGAGATATTTTTCTAAGGTTTCCCTTCACAGTTTTAAAATTTTAAAATTATCGTTCATTTTAATCATACAGGGTTCTGCACACAGTTTATTTAAATATACAGATTTTTCGTGACACATGCTTATTAAATGTTTTCGCAGGCACCCTGTATAAGAAATGTCAATTCTAGCTACTGAGGCAGCTAGAGGCATGTAAGCTTACTTGAAAATAAGAAAAAAATCCATTACTTACTTTGTTTTTAAAAAGTAAGAGATACATTTCCAAAAAATTGTCCTAATTTCAATAAAAACGCCGTATATTCAAAAATAAGCGAGATATCAAAAATCGGCCAAATTTGTTTTTTCGAATTGGTCCATAGATTACCCCGGTATAAAAAATTTAACTCGATTTTGGTTTTCCTAAATTCTCGGTAAGAATGAAATTTTGATTTTTTTAGGGGTTTAGTTTACACCCCCGTATATTCCTTTTTTGAGCATAATGGAAAATTGATATTCAGACCAGTTTTTGTCGATGAAATTTCCAAAAACGTCCTGAAATCCGTATTTTGATATTCCATATCGTTCAGAAGATATATGTATCGAAACTTACCCTAAAAATTTGAATTATTCCAACCTATTGGCCAGCAGTGTATTTGCCAGTACAGTTGTAATGCCACTATCTTTGCTTATCTACTTGCTAATATTCTTGTTTCTACATTTTTTGAATTTCATAAATTTGTGTGCTTCTAATTCGTAGTTTTTTCTTCTTTTTTACACAATTTTGTTATTTCTTTTCTGTATTATTTGTATCTCTTCATGTTTGCTTCATCGTCTGCTTTATTAGGACGTCGCGTAATTTTTGTTGCACCTATAATGTCGACTTAAAAATCTGCGTCCTCGGAGTGCTTTTCTTAATTAATTTCCCCCGGATAATGAATATTAATGAGGCAATGCTTATGAATCTTAGTTTGGTAATAATTTATGAGCTGCAACTTGGAGGGTACTTACAAAGGACCTGCAAGTTTGTTGTTGCATAATACACCACTTGTGGCTGCTACCCGATCCTTTGGCTGCTAATTATATCGGACCGAAATTAAGCGCCGCTCCCAGTCATACGAGTTCATAATTACTATGAGCTCTCTTGAAACTCGACGTAATTAATATAATATTGACCGATCGTGTGTGAGTGCTCGTTGATGGCAGTTGAAACCCGATTACGGTACGTTATGGGGGAGAATTTTCGTGGGAATTTCAATTTTCGTTGACCCGCCACTAGTGCTCGGCCTTATAAAGAGGGATCAGTTTTATGGGGAGTTGAAATAGCCGGCGGGATTTGCCTGAGCACAGATACCATTTTTACAATTTTGTAACGTTTTGTACTTACTCTGGTTTGTGAAGTGGAATATCAATTTGTTAAGTAAGTCTTACTTTTACTGATTTACCAGGGTTATTTTCATTTTATCTCTTAATAAAGCCTTTGTACCGTTAAATAATTTTCAACGCTGCATTTTTCTCATCCCTAATTACTTATTTATAATATAAGGGGCAATGTGTTGAGGGACGCAATTACTCGACACATTTTGCCAATCATTCTTTTTGGGTACTCAGGAATTATCTATAAAATTGTTAAGTGTGTGTCCAATTTTTAAATTACAAGCCATTTACCGTGATACTCATGTTGAACCTGTATCAAATTCTCGTGGTAATTATAATGAGATAATTATGATAACCAAGCTTTTTGTATTGATGCCCTGTAGAGATTCTCCACCACGTGAACAAATGCATCATTATCATCCAGGAGCTAAGAGTGCGGAGCTAGCGATGCTTCTAATTATATGTATTAATTAATGAACGTGTGGCGAACCCCGCGCAGCACCGGTATCGGTGGGTGGAGTGGTGGAAGTGCTCCAAAGCAAACCCGATAATGGAGCTTATTTTTCACCCGTGAAATACAGGTATGTTTCAAAGTTCACGAGCGAGCTACAACATGTAAATTAAACACTCCCTTGATTACATACCGGGGAACAAAAGGATACGATTTGTTATGTGGGGGAGGGCGCTCGGCTCGCAGTTCCATTAAGCGGTAAAAATAATAAAAAAAATCGCGCCGTTATTGTTCGGAATGTGTTTTGAATTGGGCATTATTGTTCAGCAGCGATGACGACGTAGCGTAATAAATGGGACGGAAACTCAATTTCGGACATTAATATTAACGGATTGCAAATCGGCCTCGCCGACGGCCAAATGGCGCTACACAAAAATTAAACATCTCCCATTACCTCAGCATTTTGCGTTCCCTGTCAACTTGAACATTTATTACCAGAGTCTAGCGCGCGGTCTACTAATTTCGCGGATTCGAACGTGAAACCCTAAGTTACGAAACTGACAATAATTACATATTACACAAAATAACTTACTGTTGTCTGTATATAATGAAGACAATTCGTATTCAAATTAATGACACTGTCGTTGATAAAAATTGGTACTAGAATGGATCCCTGTGGGACAACGTTCTGCGAAGTACTAAGACTATACTAATATGTGCTAATAATGACAGAATCTGTAGAAATAGCATCGATTTGGCCTTGCTTGTCAATCGATTCAGCAATGATATGTGCTGCGGCGCAGACAAATATGTGTGTATATATATATATATATATATATATATATATATATATATATATATATATATATATATATATATATATATATATTTTTTTTTTTGGAGGGTTTATCTTGGGATAGTAGCAATAAAACGACTGATTAGGTTACTTGACGTTTCGGTCCCTTTCTTGGGCCTTTTTCAAAAGAGTATTTTATTTTGTGACATATTTGACACAGGTAAATATGACAGTTTTTTATGACAAAAAAAAAAAAAAAAAAAACTGTCATATTTACCTGTGTCAAATATGTCACAAAATAAAATACTCTTTTGAAAAAGGCCCAAGAAAGGGACCGAAACGTCAAGTAACCTAATCAGTCGTTTTATTGCTACTATCCCAAGATAAACCCTCCAAAAAAAAAATATATATAAAGATAGCAAAGAAATTAGAAGATATAAATATATATATATATATATATATATATATATATATATATATATATATATATATATATATATATATATATATATATATATATATATATATATATATATATATATATATATATATATATATATATATATATATATATATATATATATTGTCTGCACAGCGCATATCATGTTGTATTATGTATTATATATTTCGACATCCCATTCATGCAACATAATTGGTTCGTTTGCATATAATTATATATTTGCTTTGGACGTCCGGCTGTAATTGGCATTAGCTGATTTGCGAGAGGTGCACTCGCCTTGTTAATTTTTTTGTTCATTTTTTTTATTAATTTGTCAGACTTTGATAGTTGTCGAAAATTAGAAAGATAATCATTGACTTTCTCATGTCTGAGTTGCAGTTCCTTTTGGTTACTAGACTTGTTTCTTCATTTATTTTTATTGTTTTCTCTTTGAATGTTCTATGAGCTATTTAACTAATTCTTGGACTAGTGACAGCCTGACTGCCGTTTGACAGAATTGCTGTACCTATGTGTTGGAGTTTAGGTCAGTAAATGAAGTGAGAACTTCGTCGTCATCCAATTAATCAACTAAAGCTTGGTCAAAGTCTACAGCAAATTTAGGAAAATATTGACCAAGGTGAAATTAGAAACTTAAATTTCAGTATGAGGCGTCGAATTGAGGCAGTGATTCGTGCAAGAGGAGGGAACACTGAATATAATAAGTGTTGAGTATGTTAAGTGTTGTTAATTTGTTGAGTTATCAATAAAAAGTTAATAAAAACAGGCAGTGTTATAAAAATGTGTATCTCTCCTTTAATCAAAGAGATAAGAAGGTGAATCAAGAAAGGGAATGTTAAGAACAGATAAGGCTATAGCTTGAGTCTTATTAGGATTTGTTAGGAACTGTTATTCGCAGGGCGTTATGAAAATCTTGGAAAAATCCAATATCAGAATAACACCCCGTATGTTAGAGAAACATGAACTTGTGAAACAATCAATGACCTAGTAAAATTCTATAGAAGAGTAATTGTACAATGCAAAAAAGATCATCAAAATTGGATGAATGGTTCGGAAAATACTTAACATCAAAATTATGATAAATTTATGGTGATGCGCTAATTTCGTTCGCCAGTGTATATATTATATATATCTTCACATTTCATCATTTAAATTATTGGGGGTAGATATTTAGACTCCTTTTGAACTGATAGCAGTAATACATATCTACTATTGGATATGAGAGGCGACCCCTATATAGGATTGGTCGACAAAATTATAAAAAGGCGGAATGGCCCTAAGTTCGCTGACGTGACGCATCTTTGTGTTGTCCGTCTTCCTACAGGGCGTCCATAATAAAATTGCTCGTTCCCAAGATGAGGATTTTACGGCCTAACCCGTTACAATAATGCCCCTAAATAGCCGGGCCAATGATTACCCTATTCTGTTCTCGATATATCATTTCCTTCCGCCACTGGGCCAGCCATTTTTACCTCCCTCGTAAAAAATAGAAAGCCATATTCCAGTCTTTATGGCGATCGCCATCAATATTCCCCGGGAAAGAAGTAGTGCTAATAAAATTGTATAGGTGGTTGGTTATACATTCATGGTTTTGTGGAATTCGCGAAAACTTGCCCTATTAATCGGGGCGTTTGTCATTTTTATTTCGTTTAGGCTCGTAGCGAAAGAGGCGGCCCGTGACTGGGAGCCCGTTTACTTAAAAAATAAACAAATTAATCGTCGAAGTCGTTGGGAACTTTAAAGCGGCGCGGCGCACGAAGTTGTGTAATAAATGGGCTGCTTGCTTTTAGTTGGAATGTTCTATTATTTTAACTTAATGGACATTTCTTTCTGGCGGAGCTGCGCGAAATAATCTACTGTTTTACAATTTTTTATCGCATTTTCTAATGGTGGCTGAATTTTAGTTCGATATTAGGAGCCATGCATACCAAGAATATCGTTTCCCTCTGCAGGGATAAAGGGTTTGACTTTTTATGGCGTTATTTAGTAACATTTTGATTTGAGCTTCGGACAGAATAAATATTATGCCCTATAAATTTTCCCTATTTCATTGATTTTTGAAAAATATATCGCGAACACTACGTTTTTCTACTGCGAAAATCACCATATTTTGTATCATTATAACTCAGTAGATAATAAGTAATTTTACAATTCATTGAAATAGAGAAATTTTCACTTTTCTGTTCTATAAGACAAAAAAAATAAAATCAAAATCGGTCAAAAATTTTTGGGTTGTAAAAAGTTAAATTGTAGACCATTGCAAGCGCGTTTTGAGACCCTGTCTACACATTATTTCAAAAAATTTAAAGCCACAATTACATAAAGTGAAAATATGTGTTTAGTTTCAACTACTCTCACTGTACGTTAGGGTGGGGTGAAAAATATGAAAATAGTAAATGCGAATATATATATATATATATATATATATATATATATATATATATATATATATATATATATATATATATATATATATATATATATATATAGATATATATATATATATATATATATATATATATATATATATATATATATATATATATATATATTGAACAATTTGGTCAACATTTGGGAAATTGCCCGCCACCTTGGAGCCGCCATTTTGAATGTTTATTTGTCCAATTTTTTTCTTGTAATGTCATCGAGAAGATATATGTATGTAAAATTTCAAGACAATCACACATCGGGAAGTGGGTGGAAATTGATTATAACATT